>CAKAOJ020000434.1:0-482500 GCA_916701645.2 Sebastolobus alascanus | reverse complement strand
GATCGGAGGACATGAAGACCTTTCTGCTGGTTCTTGCAGACTAACAGAAGTAGTAGCATGCTTTGCTTGTCCTGTTAGCAGGTCTGTGATTATACCGAGGAAAACAATGGCGGACAGCGAGAAATACAGCGAGCAGCTCAGTGGGCGGGCTCACCTAGCTGGAGGCCGTTCTCCGTAGTTCTACCGTAACCCTTATATGGCACGGCAAGAATCACCGACGTCACTGATTCCAGGAAGTCGAATCAGCGCCCCTTCTGACACATTTTCCGAGAGATGGAGCAGGAGAAAAAGAGAGAGGACGGTCTTTTATGATACTCCGGTGGTCTGTAGACACACTGGGGACAGATATTGATGTTTAAAAGACATGGAAAAGTGCATTTTGCATAATAGGTGACCTTTAAGGATGACAAGTTATTCAAATCCTGAGTTTTCATCGAACAACCTTGCAGTGGCGTGGCGGCCATTTTAGGCCATTGGCCATGAAACAGGAAGTTGTTGTAACTCCACTGTACATGGTCCAATCTGCCCCAAATCTCTCAGACATGATAAGGGTCCAGGCCTGACGAAATGAACATGTCAATATTGAGTCACACTCATAGCGCCCCCTACTGGCAACAGGAAATGATATGTTTTATATTTTGATGTACTCCTCCGAGCAGGTTGACCAGATGCACTTCAAATGTGGTCGGAAAAGCCTCAAAACCTCCATGACACTACACACACATATTTCGCATCATATGTTCATCAGAGAGTCCTTGTTCCTCTCCTAAAAAATCTCAGCGATAAAATTCATGTTTTTTGTCAGAAAAGTACTTTGATGACATGTATGTCTCTGGTTAACTCCTATTATAAGCTGTCTGACTGAGTGTACTTAGCAGTGGCCATCACCTTTGATTGCTGCAAGACAGACAGGTGATTCACATTAGCCAATCAGGGCAGGCTGACTAACACACACACACACACACACACACACACACTCACCCACACACACACACACACACACACACACTGTATTTACTGTGTAACGGACATTTCAGTGAGCCAGCTTGCTCTAAACCAGGGCTTCAATGGATCAGGGCCATAATTAATGTTATTAATTACACCTGTGTAGAAAAGCCCCCAACTCTCATTGTATGATAACAGGAAACTAGTGATTCACCTAGTTTTTCAAAATAAAAGCCCCCAGCTCTTATTGTATGTTAACAGGAAACTATGCTGTTGACATGACAAACATTATATATCAGCGTATACAGTAATAAGAGGAGTTCCTCGTCTCCCCTCAAATTCACATAAGCCAATCACAGCAAATTTTGGCATTTTCAAAACTATGTTATATATCAGCGAATTGGCCTACAGATAGACCTCACCATGAACCTCAGACAGTCTGAATCTGCTGCTGGTTTTTTGATGCCTGTCGGTTTTTGTTTGGAGACTTCAGCTTCATTATTAAAGCTCGTTTTTATTTATATTTATCTTTCTGCCTCGTCACTCTGCGTTTGGGTCCACCCTTTAAACTCACACCCTGACAATATTAAGTCATAATTATGAGATATTAAGTCATTATTGTTATATATTAAGTCATAATTATGAGATATTAAGTCATTATTGTTAGATATTAAGTCATAATAATGAGGTATAAAGTCATTATTATTTAATATTAAATCATAATCATGAGATATAAAGTCATTATTGTGCTCAGAAACATCCGAGATATTGATCTGTTGATTGACAGCCAGATGCACCAATCGGTTGGTGTTCCAGCCTCACTTAACCAGTGGGGGGACTGAAACAAATATTCACAGCTTCAGATCAATTTCCAAATAAAAGGCAGAGACTGAAACATGAGTTGATATGAATAAAGAAAGCAGCAGAGCTGAAGACATCCTGCAGCTTTCTGAAGCTTTCTCATTCAAGTCCAACAACACAGAAACATGATGTCAGTGAACCGAGTGAGACACAGTCAGTTAAAGATGGGGTCTGCGATTTATCCAGTATACACTTTTTGTTATATTGGTTGAAATGGTCTTTACACCCCGAGAGCAATCCGTTTCTTATGAGCACTGAAAAAAGACCGGAAAAGATCCGTCATCTGTAGCTGCTGTAATCCTGTAAAAACGTCTACCAGTCAGTAAAAATGGTCCCGGGTGTAAGGAACCAATCAGATGCCTCCCTGCCTCCCTGCTCGTACTCTAGCCTCAGCGTGCACCAGCGTGAACTCAAAGCGCGTCTCCGCCGCACGTTCACTGGAGAGTGGAAGAGAAAACTCAGCTCTTAAAACACGGACAACGAGAACGAACTCGTACCACTATTACCATATTATCGAAAAATACAACTTTGATTTAGTTGTTTATGTTCTGTTAGTTTACTTTATAAAATACTGCAGATTTAAACTATTTATTCTAACAGCTCAAAGTGAAGTCAGACAAACAGGATTATCAACGAGGGGAGACGGCGGATAGAAAACATTGCCGAACAAAATTTACGTTACTCAAACTGCTTTTTCAGTTACAGAAACAAACGAGTGGACTGATCTCCCTCCAGATATTAGAGTAATGTTAAAAAGGGTCGTGTTGTCTCAGCAGGTATCTCTCTCTGTCCCTCCCCTCTCTGTTGCTCTGTGGCCGGCTCTCCAGCGAGCTGCTGCCCCCCCCCTCCGTCAACAAGGAAATAAAGCCCCTCGTCTACGAGACCGGTCTCTTGAGAGAGCTCCAGCTCATAGCGGGGTCTGTGTGAGTGAATGTCCGGGTGGAGAGGTGGCGATCCCGGCAGGAGCTAGCTAGCTGTGCCGGCAGTTTGTGGAGCTTCTAAACTCCGACAACAGTGGAGAAAATGTTTGATTCGCCATCTAACATCGTAAAACTGTCAATATTCTAAATCTACACCGTTGATTTCTCGCCTCAACATTTTTCAGAAGTGAATTTAGTGATGAAATAGCTACGAAAAATGTGAAGTAGTTACGATGCGGCGGTGCTCGTGCATGTGTGTGGGGGGCGTTGCCTTATAAGGAGTTTCGAGGGGAGGGGGGGGTTTAGACGGAGCTCCTGAGGCGATGCGACTTTCAAATTATGCTAGTTTTCCAAGATCGCAGACTCCAGCTTTAAACAAGCAGCAGTTAACAAGGAGACGACACACTGAAACACTAAAATATAGAGAGAAGAGGAGAGAAAGAGCAAGATAAGCGATTGATCACTGTATTGCAATTAGTGCTGTCAAAGTTGACGTGATTTCCAATAATAAATATATACATACATTTGCATAAAGCAGCATATTTGTCCACTCCCATGTTGATAAGAGGATTAAATACTTGACTAATCTCCCTTTAAGGTACATTCTGAACAGATAAAAAATCATGTGATTAATCCCGATTCAATATTTGAATTGATTGACAGCACTATTTTAAAGGAAAAAGGTGCGGCCCTACGCAGCTGAATATTCAGCGTATAGGGCGGGCCGACACTGATCACCCCCCCACACACATCACATCACAGCAGCTCCACACTCAAAGGAAGAAAAAACAAAAAGGGAACGTGGATGCTGTAAAATCGTACACATTGAAGATATAATTAGGGCTGTCAATCAATTAAAATAGTTAATCACGATTAATCACAAATTAATGGCATATTTTTTTATCTATTCAAAATGTACCTTAAAGGGAGATTAGTCAGGTATTTAATACTCTTATCAACATGGGAGTGGACAGATATGCTGCTTTATGCAAATGTATGTATATATTTATTATTGTAAATCAATTAACAACACAAAACAATGACAGATATTGTCCAGAAACCCTCACAGGTTCTGCATTTAGCATAAAACAATATGCTCAGATCATAACATGGCAAACTGCAGCCCAACAGGCAACAACAGCTGTCAGTGTGTCAGTGTGCTGACTTCACTATGACTTGCCCCAAACTGCATGTGATTATCATAAAGTGGGCATGTCTGTAAAGGGGAGACTCGTGGGTACCCATAGAACCCATTTACATTCACATATCTGGAGGTCAGAGGTCAAGGGACCCCTTTGAAAGTGGACATGCCTTTTCCTTATGTTTTCTAGTTTCATATGATACCAGTATCTTCACTCTAGCTTTAAAACTGAGCTGCAACAACCTAAAAATCACAAGTTGTGTTCATGTATTAAAGAAATTAATGGCATTAAAACATATTTGCCTTGACGCATTAACTTTGACAGCCATGGTTATAATCTTTCATACGTGATGCTGTTTGTAAGCTGTTCTGATTGATATCAGCCTCAGTGTTTCCTGTTCACTCTACGACAGACAGATCTGAGCTGCATTAAGTTACTGCTGATGATAACACAACATTTCCTGCTGCTGCTGCTTCACATTAAAACACCTCAACTGGACAAACAAAGTGAGACTTTTATTGTGAAGCAGCCACAGGAAACCCAACGTATTCATCACTGAGGTCAAAAACGGGAGAGACCATAGACATGTAGATACACATGTATACAGAGACATTCATAAATAGACATTTATACATAGACATGTATACAGAGACATATATATATACATAGACATTTATACATAGACATAATAAGACATACTGCAGATACAAAAGACCTTTCCCATTTCTGAATTTATACGGCTCGATTCCTCTCCTCGATTCCTCTCCTCGACTCCTCTCCTCGTATCTTAGTGAGATGCGAGCGGAGGAGGCGAGGAAGAGACACGAGGAGAGAGGAAGAGAGGAAATATGTTTTTAGAGACATGAGACGTCCTTTCCTCTGAAGCGTCACGTGAAGCGATTTTCTTTACGATTTCTTTTTCTTTTCCCAAAGATTTTGCTGAAAAACTGTTAAACATGTTAACGTCACTGCTTCTGGTTCATGGATCAACGTTCTGTCCTTCGATATGGTGGATTCAATCAATTATTAGGTCATTATTAAAAACTGGTACTATTATATCACATTTTCCTTTAAGCATTTTTCACATCATCAACTATTCAAGTTAACGTTACGTCTTTACAAAACGTTTGCTTCTGTAACATCAGATAAGAGCTAGCTAACGTTAATTATTGTTAGCTAATCGATATAAGCTAATGCTAGCTTATTGATGTTCATATCTAACATGATATTGTGTTTAAAAAATGAAATGTAAGATAAGTATTTAAAACGATGTGTCTAATATTGCACCAATTATTATCACCATTATTTCAGTAAATTCAGATCATAACTGTACTTATGGTCCTGGGGAGATAAGGTGTCCAATTCAGAGACCTTAACATGGGGTCCAAAACTCCAAGTGGGGACTCAAAACCTTTCCCTTTGGGGCCCGTCCTTGGGTCCTAACAATCAGGGAAAGGGCTCTAAATTAACTAAACTTTACGATGATCGAGGGGGCTGAAAACTGGAGCTCTGGCCCTTTCCTCCTCGGAGTTATGATAATTCAAAGTTTTCTCAATTTTCTGCGCTCTCAGCGCAACCCTTCATCTGTCCACCAGATGGCAGGCTCTTTGGGTATTGCCATTGGACGGGGTTGCCCAATGACAATACCGTAATCCCTCGGGTAATGCCATCGGACACCGCCCACCATCCCGACAACATTTGTCCACTTCGCATCCCTTACCGCTGTTTGCCAAGTGAACAGAGGCTATATCTTCAAAAGGCCTTGTGCTAGGAGAATGAAACTTCATCAGTAACACCCTTTCCCATAGATGAATAAATGCTGCAAAAATGAAGAAGATCAGAAAAAGTTTATTTTTTACATACTGCAGCTTTAATGTAAAAACATGAGGAAAAGAGAAACTTCATAACATTGAACTGTAATGTACTAGGATGCTGAAATTTTGGCTGTGACACCCTCTCACACACACGAATGGACTTTGTAAAAATGAAGAAGATTGGAACAAGTGCATGTTTGCCACACTTGAAATTATTTCCAGCTTTTGGCACGTAGTGTCTAATCTGGTTCCCAAGTGTCTAGATCAGGAGCGTCAAACTCAACTTCATCCCGGGCCACATCAGCATTATGGTTGCCCTCAAAGGGCCGGTTGTAACTGTAAGACTATATAAATATATCTACTCTTTATCATATAACATAATTGCCTCTGCATTCAATTATCATTGGTTTTAGTAATAACTTAATTAATAAGTAGCTCTGAAAGCAGCAGTCTAGCAAAAATAATTGCAAGCAGACATTCAAGTGTACAACTATTGTACAATTTATTTAAAAAATGAGTTTAGCAACAAAAACACATGCTTGTGCATCGATATATATGCATGTACGTAGACAGAAATATACTGAATGTGGGCACACACACTCACATTTCTATGTGTTATTATAACATAGATCCCATGAATTTATGAGATTAAGAAACCCTCATCATTACTCATCCGTCAAAGATCAAAATTTTCAAGTGAATAATAAAGTTCTTTTTTTTTACCATCACACAAATATTATCAAGCACTATTTATTACATTAACTTTGTTTGTCTTTTTGGTCGCAGTTGAGAGGGGCAGAACTATGGTGCAACAAATAAATGTGCTGTGATCTAACGTGCAGTCTGTGGCATATAAAGTGTTTGTGTTGCAACAGCTAATCGGCTGAGATCATCTGTGGTAGATGACAGTGATGTGGCATTTTACAAAAACAAGTGACTGCAATAAACAAGTGGCTGCATGAACACACACACATATGAGTACATGAATATACAAAGTAGTATACTAATAAAGTCAAAGTAATAGTAAGGTATGTTTCAGTTTATAATTATACTGGTCAGGTTCTGGTTGAGGTTACTCAGACATAATGTGGACGAAGTGGGATGTGAGAGGGTCCACCCTTTAAACTCACACCCTGACAATATTAAGTAATAATTATGAGATATTAAGTCATTATTGTTATATATTAAGTAATATATATGAGATATTAAGTCATTATTGTTAGATATTAAGTCATAATCATGAGATATAAAATCATTATTATTTAATATTAAGTCATAATCATGAGATATAAAGTCATTATTATTAAATATTAAGTCATAATCATGAGATTGTGCTCAGAAACATCCGAGATATTGATCTGTTGATTGACAGCCAGATGAACCAATCGGTTGGTGTTCCAGCCTCACTTAAACAGTGGGCGGGACTGAAACAAATATTCACAGCTTCAGATCAATTTCCAAATAAAAGGCAGTGACTGAAACATGAGTTGATATGAATAAAGAAAGTGGCAGAGCTGAAGACATCCTGCAGCTTTCTGAAGCTTTCTCATTCAAGTCCAACAACACAGAAACATGATGTCAGTGAACCGAGTGAGAAACAGTCAGTTAAACAAGCAGCAGTTAACAAGGAGACGACACACTGAAACACTAAAATATCATCCAGCACCATTTATGATCAGCACTGTTCCTTCCTCAATGATTGATTACTGAATAACAGAATGGACAGATTCATCAAATATTAATATAACGGTTAGTTACAGCTGTAGTTCAGTCTCCTCTGAACGACTCTCTGCTGATGTTAACACATTTACTTGGAAATGATAAGAACACTCTGACAGCATTAATCTGACAGCAACATCTCAGCCTGACCTGGTTGTCACGGTAACAGAAACCACAGTCCTATAATTAGTAATCTGTCAGCAGCTTCTTATCAACATATCAGTTCCACGGAAATGTAGTTCAGAGAAGTATAGATATCATGTGTAAAACTACAGAGAAGTAAGTGATGAGTGAAGCTGCAGGACAGAACACACAGAGCAGACAGACGGTCTACCTGGACATCATGGATCACCTGTTGGTGCTGCTGCTGCTGCTGTGGAGCTCAGGTAGGACTCTGCTTTAAACATCATGTGTTATTATTCACACATTTTTATACATATATTTCATTTACATTCATATTTTTTTCCACTCTGAGTATGAGCTCTTACCATCTGGCAGACGATACAGAGTCCCTCGATGCAAACTGAAGCGTTTTAAGAACTCGTTTGTTTAAATAATGTTTCTTGAGGCTGAGGGTTGTGCGATAGCGTCATGGTATTTTCTATTTTTATCTTCTATTTATTCTGTTTTTATATAGATCTTGTGTAATATGAGTAAGATGCAACATACAGTATGTTGTTTGTGGTTTACATTGTTTGTGTTTCTCTGTGTACATGTGGATTGTTGTTTGTTTCTAGAGGAGAGGAGAGGAGGGGAGGGGAGGGGAGGGGAGAGGAGAGGAGGGGAGGGGAGGGGAGATGAGGGGAGGGGAGGGGAGAGAGAAGAGGAGGGGAGGAGAGGAGAGGAGGAGAGGAGGGGAGGGGAGGGGAGGGGAGGGGAGGGGAAGGGAGGGGAGAGGAGAGGAGAGGAGGAGAGGAGAGAGAAGAGGAGAGAAAGAGCAAGATAAGCGATTGATCACTGTATTGCAATTAGTGCTGTCAAAGTTGACGTGATTTCCAATAATAAATATATACATACATTTGCATAAAGCAGCATATTTGTCCACTCCCATGTTGATAAGAGGATTAAATACTTGACAAATCTCCCTTTAAGGTACATTCTGAACAGAAAAAAAATGTAAGATAAATTTGTGATTAATCGTGATTAATCATGGACAATCATGTGATTAATCCCGATTAAATATTTGAATTGATTGACAGCCCTAATTTAAAGGAAAAAGGTGCGGCCCTACGCAGCTGAATATTCAGCGTATAGGGCGGGCCGACACTGATCACCCCCCCACACACATCACATCACAGCAGCTCCACACTCAAAGGAAGAAAAAACAAAAAGGGAACATGGATGCTGTAAAATTGTACACATTGAAGATATAATTAGGGCTGTCAATCAATTAAAATAGTTAATCACGATTAATCACAAATTAATGGCATATTTTTTTATCTATTCAAAATGTACCTTAAAGGGAGATTAGTCAGGTATTTAATACTCTTATCAACATGGGAGTGGACAGATATGCTGCTTTATGCAAATGTATGTATATATTTATTATTGTAAATCAATTAACAACACAAATCAATGACAGATATTGTCCAGAAACCCTCACAGGTTCTGCATTTAGCATAAAACAATATGCTCAGATCATAACATGGCAAACTGCAGCCCAACAGGCAACAACAGCTGTCAGTGTGTCAGTGTGCTGACTTCACTATGACTTGCCCCAAACTGCATGTGATTATCATAAAGTGGGCATGTCTGTAAAGGGGAGACTCGTGGGAACCCATAGAACCCATTTACATTCACATATCTGGAGGTCAGAGGTCAAGGGACCCTTTTGAAAGTGGACATGCCTTTTCCTTATGTTTTCTAGTTTCATATGATACAGGTATCTTAACTCTAGCTTTGAAACTGAGCTGCTACAACCTAAAAATCACAAGTTGTGTTCATGTATTAAAGAAATGAATGGCATTAAAACATATTTGCCTTGACGCATTAACTTTGACAGCCATGGTTATAATCTTTCATATGTGATGCTGTTTGTAAGCTGCTCTGATTGATATCAGCCTCAGTGTTTCCTGTTCAGTCTACGACAGACAGATCTGAGCTGCATTAAGTTACTGCTGATGATAACACAACATTTCCTGCTGCTGCTGCTTCACATTAAAACATCTCAACTGGACAAACAAAGTGAGACTTTTATTGTGAAGCAGCCACAGGAAACCCAACGTATTCATCACTGCGGTCAAAAACGTGAGAGACCATAGACATGTAGATACACATGTATACAGAGACATTCATAAATAGACATTTATACATAGACATGTCTACATAGACATATATATACATAGACATTTATACATAGACATAATAAGACATACTGTAGATACATAAGACCTTTCCCATTTCTGAATTTATACGGCTCGATTCCTCTCCTCGACTCCTCTCCTCGTATCTTAGTGAGATGCGAGCGGAGGAGGCGAGGAAGAGGCACGAGGAGAGAGGAAGAGAGGAAATATGTTTTTAGAGACATGATACGTCCTTTCCTCTGAAGCGTCACGTGAAGCGATTTTCTTTACGATTTCTTTTTCTTTTCCCAAAGATTTTGCTGAAAAACTGTTAAACATGTTAATGTCTCTGCTCCTGGTTCATGGATCAGCGTTCTGTCCTTCGATATGGTGGATTCAATCAATTATTAGGTCATTATTAAAAACTGGTACTATCATATCACATTTTCCTTTAAGCATTTTTCACATCATCAACTGTTCAAGTTAACGTTACGTCTTTACAAATCGTTTGCTTCTGTAACATCAGATAGGAGCTAGCTAACGTTAATTATTGTTAGCTAATCGATATAAGCTAATGCTAGCTTATTGATGTTCATATCTAACATGATATTGTGTTTAAAAAATGAAATGTAAGATAAGTATTTAAAACGATGTGTCTAATATTGCACCAATTATTATCACCATTATTTCAGTAAATTCAGATCATAACTGTACTTATGGTCCTGGGGAGATAAGGTGTCCAATTCAGAGACCTTAACATGGGGTCCAAAACTCCAAGTGGGGACTCAAAACCTTTCCCTTTGGGGCCCGTCCTTGGGTCCTAAAAATCAGGGAAAGGGCTCTAAATTAACTAAACTTTAGGATGATCGAGGGGGCTGAAAACTGGAGCTGTGGCCCTTTCCTCCTCGGAGTTATGATAATTCAAAGTTTTCTCAATTTTCTGCGCTCTCAGCGCAATCCTTCATCTGTCCACCAGATGACAGGCTCTTTGAGTATTGCCATTGGACGGGGTTGCCCAATGACAATACCTTAATCCCTCGGGTAATGCCATCGGACACCGCCCACCATCCCGACAACATTTGTCCACTTCGCATCCCTTACCGCTGGGTCTTGGGTTTGCCAAGTGAACAGAGGCTATACCTTCAAAAGGCCTTGTGCTAGGAGAATGAAACTTCATCAGTAACACCCTTTCCCATAGATGAATAAATGCTGCAAAAATGAAGAAGATCAGAAAAAGTTTATTTTTTACATACTGCAGCTTTAATGTAAAAACATGAGGAAAAGAGAAACTTCATAACATTGAACTGTAATGTACTAGGATGCTGAAATTTTGGCTGTGACACCCTCTCACACACACGAATGGACTTTGTAAAAATGAAGAAGATTGGAACAAGTGCATGTTTGCCACACTTGAAATTATTTCCAACTTTTGGCACGTAGTGTCTAATCTGGTTCCCAAGTGTCTAGATCAGGAGTGTCAAACTCAACTTCCTCCCGGGCCACATCAGCATTATGGTTGCCCTCAAAGGGCCGGTTGTAACTCTAAGACTATATAAATATATCTACTCTTTATCATATAACATAATTGCCTCTGCATTCAATTATCATTGGTTTTAGTAATAACTTAATTAATAAGTAGCTCTGAAAGCAGCAGTCTAGGAAAAATAATTGCAAGCAGACATTCAAGTGTACAACTATTGTACAATTTATTTAAAAAATGAGTTTAGTAACAAAAACACATGCTTGTGCATCGATATATATGCATGTACGTAGACAGAAATATACTGAATATGGGCACACACACTCACATTTCTATGTGTTATTATAACATAGATCCCATGAATTTATGAGATTAAGAAACCCTCATCATTACTCATCCGTTAAAGATCAACATTTTCAAGTGAATAATAAAGTTCTTTTTTTTTACCATCACACAAATATTATCAAGCACTATTTATGACATTAACTTTGTTTGTCTTTTTGGTCGCAGTTGAGAGGGGCAGAACTATGGTGCAACAAATAAATGTGCTCTGATCTAACGTGCAGTCTGTGGCATATAAACTGTTTGTGTTGCAACAGCTAATCGGCTGAGATCATCTGTGGTAGATGACAGTGATGTGGCATTTTACAAAAACAAGTGACTGCACTAAACAAGTGGCTGCATGAACACACACACATATGAGTACAATAATATACAAAGTAGTATACTAATAAAGTCAAAGGAATAGTAAGGTATGTTTCAGTTTATAATTATACTGGTCAGGTTCTGGTTGAGGTTACTCAGACATAATGTGGACGAAGTGGGATGTGAGACTGATGCTGCCTGGCCCTGAACACACCAAGTAGATCTCTACTCACCCTGAGACACGATATTACACACCATCCTAATCCATGGATCAATCCCTGCACATAACAACAAACACAAAATAAACTAAATGCAAGCACAACTATTAGAATGAACGCATATTACATCATACCTATTCTTGATTGAAATACATTTCATGATATTGTAAATACCTGAAGGTTTTACCTATTTGTTTTCTGGCCGGACGACTGACGCCGTTTTCCTGAGGTCAGTCCGTCGATGTCTGGCTTAAGGTCTTGTGCAGTAGCAATCCATAAAACAGCGTGGAGGTTATCATCGCTGATCCGTGATCTGTGCTTGGTCTTGTTCAGATTCATGATTGAAAACATCTGTATGCACATGTAGGTGCTTCCAAACATGGACAGGACACGGGCAGCTTGAAGTCGGAGCTGTGGCATCAAAGCAGGGGGGGGAGACGGTAAAAGTCCTCGATTGCAGCATCCTGGAACTTTGCTCTCAGGCTACCGTTGCATTGAAGTTCTATTAACTCCATCTGAAGGTGATGTCGTGCACTGTGGACGTCGGTGGTGAAAGGATGGGCAAAGATGGGAAAGGTTAAGTGCTGTGCTTTAAAGTCAGAGAAGCGCCGTTCGAATTCATTAATCAACCGGTTCACTTTGGTAGCCAATCGAGTGCATGAAAAAGCAGCCGGGACTGAGGTTGAGATGCTCTGACAGACAGGAAAGTGGGCAAGACTATCCTGTTGGAGTTGAGGCTTCCATAGGAGCAGTTTCAGCTGGAAAGCTGTGATCGCGTCGTACATCCCCGTTATGACATGTTTGCGGCCCTTCAGCCTTTGGTTCAGTTGGGCGAGATGCTCCGTTATGTCAGACAACATGGCAAAATCACACAGCCAGTTTGGATCTGACAGTTCGAGCAAGAGTTTTCCTTTACTTTGCATGAACAGAGCAATTTCATCTGGAAACTCAAAAGAATCTCTTGTGGACGGCGCTCCTACTCAGCCACCTTACTTCTGTATGGTACAGCACATCTCCTTGTTCCGTGCCCACCTCGTAAAAAAAAAAAAAAGATAAAAAAAAGAGGTTAAAAAAACTCAAAGTATAGTATGTCCTTAAAATGTAAAAAACAATAAAACATAAATAAAAAATAAATAAAAAGGTTTAAAAAAAGGTCAAAGTACAGTATGTCCTAAAAAAGTAAAATAAAAATTAAAAAAGTTTTAAAAAAAAGTGAAAGTATAGTATGTCGTAAAAATGTAAAAAAAAAAATAAAAAATAAAAAAAGATTTTAAAAAAGGTTAAGAAAGTCATAATATAGTATTGTAAGTTTATATATATATATAGTTAGTTTAGATGATATTTATATATATAGTAAGTTTTAAAAAAAAGGCAGTTAACACTGTTCACATCTACAGTTAACACTGTTCACACCTACAGTTAACACTGTTCACAACTACAGTTAACTATGTTCACACCTACAGTTAACACTGTTCAGAGCTACAGTTAACACTGTTCACACCTACAGTTAACACTGTTCAGAGCTACAGTCAACACTGTTCACACCTAGAGTTAACACTGTTCACACCTACAGTTAACACTGTTCAGAGCTACAGTTAACACTGTTCACACCTACAGTTAACTATGTTCAGAGCTACAGTTAACACTGTTCACACCTACAGGTAACTATGTTCAGAGCTACAGTTAACACTGTTCACACCTACAGTTAACACTGTTCAGAGCTACAGTCAACACTGTTCACACCTACAGTTCACACTGTTCACACCTACAGGTAACACTGTTCACACCTACAGTTAACACTGTTCACACCTACAGCTAACACTGTTCACACCTACAGTTAACATTATTCAGAGCTACAGTTAACACTGTTCACACCTACAGTTAACACTCTTCAGAGCTACAGTTAACACTGTTCATACCTACAGTTATCACTGTTCAGAGCTACAGTTAACACTCTTCACACCTACAGTTAACACTGTTCAGAGCTACAGTCAACACTGTTCACACCTAGAGTTAACACTGTTCACACCTACAGTTAACATTATTCAGAGCTACAGTTAACACTGTTCACACCTACAGTTAACACTCTTCAGAGCTACAGTTAACACTGTTCATACCTACAGTTATCACTGTTCAGAGCTACAGTTAACACTCTTCACACCTACAGTTAACACTGTTCAGAGCTACAGTCAACACTGTTCACACCTAGAGTTAACACTGTTCACACCTACAGTTAACACTGATCAGAGCTACAGTTAACACTGATCAGAGCTACAGTTAACACTGTTCATAACTACAGTTAACTATGTTCACACCTACAGTTAACACTGTTCAGAGCTACAGTTAACACTGTTCACACCTAGAGTTAACACTGTTCACACCTACAGTTAACACTGTTCAGAGCTACAGTTAACACTTTTCACACCTACAGTTAACTATGTTCAGAGCTACAGTTAACACTGTTCACACCTACAGGTAACTATGTTCAGAGCTACAGTTAACACTGTTCACACCTACAGTTAACACTGTTCAGAGCTACAGTCAACACTGTTCATAGCTAGAGTTAACACTGTTCACACCTACAGTTAACACTGTTCACACCTACAGTTCACACTGTTCACACCTACAGGTAACACTGTTCACACCTACAGTTAACACTGTTCACACCTACAGCTAACACTGTTCACACCTACAGTTAACACTGTTCAGAGCTACAGTTAACACTGTTCACACCTACAGTTAACACTGTTCAGAGCTACAGTTAACACTGTTCAGAGCTACAGTTAACACTGTTCAGAGCTACAGTTAACACTCTTCACACCTACAGTTAACAATGTTCACACCTACAGTTAACACTGTTCAGAGCTACAGTTAACACTGTTCACACCTACAGTTAACACTGTTCAGAGCTACAGTTAACTCTGTTCACACCTACAGTTAACACTGTTCAGAGCTACAGTTAACACTGTTCACACCTACAGTTAACACTGTTCAGAGCTACAGTTAACACTGTTCAGAGCTACAGTTAACACTGTTCACACCTACAGTTAACACTGTTCACACCTACAGTTAATACTGTTCACACCTACAGTTAACAATGTTCACACCTACAGTTAACTATGTTCAGAGCTACAATTAACACTGTTCACACCTACAGTTAACTATGTTCAGAGCTACAGTTAACACTGTTCAGAGCTACAGTTAACACTGTTCACACCTACAGTTAACAATGTTCAGACCTACAGTTAACACTGTTCAGAGCTACAGTTAACACTGTTCACACCTACAGTTAACACTGTTCACACCTACAGTTAACACTGTTCACACCTACAGTTAACACTGTTCACACCTACAGTTAACAATGTTCACACCTACAGTTAACAATGTTCAGAGCTACAATTAACACTGTTCACACCTACAGGTAACACTGTTCAGAGCTACAGTTAACACTGTTCACACCTACAGTTAACACTGTTCAGAGCTACAGTTAACACTGTTCACACCTACAGTTAATACTGTTCACACCTACAGTTAACTATGTTCACACCTACAGTTAACTATGTTCATAGCTACAATTAACACAGATATTAACTAGATGGTGAATCAGAAAACAACTAAAATATAAAACGTTTAATCTGTGATCTGTCTTCACTCCGGTATAAAACTTCAGGGAAGTTGAGAGGTAAAGTTATCAGATCAGTCCGATCGCCGCAGCGTCCAATCAGTAACTGATATCCAATAAGGGGGCGTGTCTATCAGCAGCAGCATCCAATCAGTAACTGATAACCAATAAGGGGGCTGTGTTGGTCGGTAAAAGATTTCCGTGAAGGCTGCTCTTGTGTATCCTCGCTCCTCGCTCCTCGCTCCTCCTCGATCCTCGATCCTCGGTCCTCTGTGCAGAAATAAGAGCTTTGGGAAGGTCTTCAAGAAGGTGCACACGAACAACTTCCGGTTCAAGCGAGGAGCGAGGAGCGAGGAAACGACAAATAAGAGCTTTGGGATGTACCCCAAGTATATATTTCTTTGGGAGATTTCATGACTCGCTGGGCGCGCTTACCCAGAATGCCCGCTCCTACTCTGCCTCTGTTTGGCTATACCCTTCCAGACGTTCCAGGCGTCTGCTAAATGCTAACATTAGCCTAGCTATAATGCTAACCAGCGTAATGAACTAGAAAGGCCCAAATATTGGCAGTTTAACGAAAATTGATGGTGAATCAAAGTGACTTAATAATGAAATAGCATACGAAAATTGTAAAACAAAACGTACCGTTGTTGGTTTGTAGTGGCCAAACGGCGGTACTACAACTTCCGTGTCCGTCACGTGATGCCATTGGGCCGATTTTTAAACGCTTTTTTTTCTACAAAAGAACCTAGATATTGCTACTGATGGAAAATACACACCAAGTCACCAGCTGTGACAAACATTATTGTGTGATTAGTTGAAAAATCACACAAAATACCAGTTTTGTAGTGTTATTTTGTGTCCAATTTATTTTTTAAATTGGCAAGTTCCTGAGAAAAAAAAAGGCAGCCGGCCATAAATAAATTATTTATATAACAGGCAGCATTTACATTTTTTGTATAACTTGAACATGTTATTCTTGAAGTCACTGAGAATTGAGAAATACTAAACACTTTTTAGTAAAATGTGTTGATTTGTTAAGTTCAGTTAAGCATGAATAAATGTTACCTTTTGCCTTTGTGTTTACATTCTTTGATTTAACTTTTTCAAATATAAAAACTCCATAATTTTATACACACTTTATTCTGTTTTTATGACATAATTTACCACACTGTCTTTATTAGTGCACAGCGGACTGGAGAAGATCCTGAAATTAGCACCACTATGTACTGAATCCAGAATGGTGAAATACTGAAAGATTCACACCCATGTTGATCTGCATACTGACGACTAAATGAAGGATTCAGTCTGCAGACTGTAAACACTGAAGTATACTCAAGCAAGACGTATCACATGAGTGACGGCCGGGCCGGTCTCAAGGCACCCCGCCAGCGGCTCCGTCACATCTCCAAATATGTACTTAACAATTTAAATATTTGTGTATTTCTACAGGACTCCAGGCTGAAGAAAATCACAACTCAACAGGTAAATAAAAAAAGAGAAATAAATAAATAAAGTCAAGTCTCAGTTTAATCTTTTCTTAAATTCACTTCTTTTACTGACAACTCTCTTGTTTCTGTTCAGAGTCTGTCAGGTTGGTGGGAGGAGACAGTCGCTGTGCAGGAACACTGGAGGTGAAACATCAGGGAGACTGGAGACCAGTGGAGGGCGGTTACTCTGACTGGACCCTGAAGGCAGCAGCTGCTGCCTGCAGAGAGTTGGACTGTGGCTCTGCTGTTTCTGTAGAACAGAGATGGGAGTCTTCAGAAAGATCTATGTGGAGGATCAGGTCTGACTGTGTTCAGTCTGGATCTGCTCTGAGGGAGTGTGCAACACCAGGTTCCTCTAACTACATCCTGGATCTCACCTGCTCAGGTAAGCCCATCAGTGACATCATCTATGACATCATCTATGACAGTAATGTACCCAGGTTGAAACACACAGACACCAGCTAGAATAGCAGCAGACTGTCTCAGCAGACATGATGGAGTCTGTTGATCTGCTGCCTCCGTAAATCAGCTGCTGAATGCACCAAGATGTTTATTCTCTCCCTGGTTTCCCATCCACCCCCCCGCCTCTCCTATTGACCCTCTTCTAGAGTCTGACCCTTAAAGGCTATAACTGATAAGTTAAGAACAGTCTGGTCTCAGGAAATAGGTGAGGGCAAAGATGATTTGTCCTGGTAAGGTCCACCACTCTTCTATCTGTGCCAGGCACGGGCTGATTCAGTGCCAGACATGGGCGGCGCCAGGGAGGGGCTTGGTGGTGCTGTAGCTACCCCTGGGATAGCCATAGCACCCCTTCAGCACCCCCAAGAAATTTCTGTGGTTAATATATTTTTTGGCTGGACCGCAGAGGGCCAGCCCTACAAACGCAAAAGTCTGTCCCTGACTGAGTGATGAAGTTACAGGATTGGTCGGCAGAGTGCTGGAGTTTCCTCATTGGTCGTTGCTCTTTCAAAATGAAAAGGCGGAGAACAGTTCTGTGTTTACGTTTTCTGGGGAGCGTGTCAGCGGTTCAATGTAACATTACATAGTGCTGTTGTTGTGCGTGTGTTTTTGTTTTTGTTCGTTTAAGTTACGTTATGTTCGCAAATTTTCTCCTCGCTTTCCTCCATTTCCTCCATGAACTGACTATCTAGCAGCCACACGTCAATACTGCGGTATGAACCAAAAATAAACAGACTGTGCTGTGATTTAATTGCAATAAATAGATCAAAATAATGCCGAAATAACAACATAATGATGTCGATTTGTAAAAGTCTGAATTCATTCTTTGTCAAGTCTGTCCGCAACACAACAAGCAAACGACTTTTAAAATGCTTGTTTTCTGAACGGAGTTCGGATCGATCAGTGCCAGGCTATGATAACACCAGCTCAACTCAATCAACACTCAACATAACGTCATCTAGGCATAAATACGGCAGCGACGTTGTTGTAACCGGATCAAAGTCTGCCGAAATAACTACATAATGATGCTGATTAGTAAAAAGTCTGAATTCATGCTTTGTCGGGTCTGTTACCATGACGACAGGCAAACAACTTTTAAAATGCTTGTTTTCTGAATGGAGTTCGGATCGATCAGTGGCAGGTTATGATAACAAGCTGCTCCATTAACACTCCATCTAGGAATAAATACAGCAGCAACAACGTCAGTGATGACAGCGGGAATATCTCAACAGTGAGAAACTTTCACAACGTTTGTATATATTGTTACACACCACTTATATGATGAATGCTTTTGATACACATGCGTTCATAAAAAACTGAAATACGTTTAACCTTACATACTGTAGGTCATGCTAATACCTTTTCACCTTGTATAAAATGTATAATATACTGACTAGTAAATGTTACCATTTACTATTTCTGAATGCCGTTTGCTTCATTATAAGTTGGATTTCGATCAAACATTAAGATATAAGTGGAAAAAACTGTTCACAAAACATTATAGACATGACCACTGACTATTTGTGTAACAATTTAGCTACAAATTCACAGACTTCACCTACGGTCCAGCCATATACTCGGTTTTGACCGAGTCTTGTTTTATGTGTGAATAGTCTTAATTATAATTTGAACCATTAGTAAATAAATACATTTTTAAAAGTTTATTTTAGACTAAAAACATAAAGCCAAACAGGTGATCTGTTTCGCCCAATGGGCGCAGCGTTGTGAAGACGTTTAATGGTAAGTGCATGATTTTTCCCTCTGTTGTCTATTATAAGTTTAATTAATTTGGTGGTTGAAGAAGCACAAATTCTGGCTCCTTATAGTTATCTCTATGTGATGCTCCTTCATATAACATTAGGAATACTGCTGATTCATTAGACTAAGTGTTGGTAACTGGCTGCGTGATTTTGTGATCTCAGCATGTGAGGCTGAAATGTGCACAATACGTGTCTATTGCTCTCTGTTGCGTGCTGCTGTTTGCTGCTGCTGCTTGTGTACACGGCATGTCCGTTGCATAGTTGTGTGAAGTTTTATATTCAGCGGAACGGGTACTGCGCGCAGTGCGCGTGTATGCGCGTGTGTTTACGTGGACCTGGGGTGTTCCGATATGACCGACATGAAATCCCCGATTTTCAGAGCACCTTCTCTGAAGAGTCGAGCAACCCCATAGCACCAGCAAAAGAAAATCTCTGGCGCCACGACTGGTGCCAGATGATCCACAGGACACACTGGAACAGCTGACTGCCCAGAGTCAACCCAAATATTGATCCAACATGTATCCGCTGCCACAGAGACCCTGCAAATCTAATTCCTCTGTTTTGGTCCTGTCCCTCCCTAACTACATATTGTGAATCTGTATATAATACACTCTTTCAGGTGGCTCTATCCCTCTTCAGCCTTCACCTGACGCTTCTTTATTCACCGTCAAACTATTAGTGCACCGTTTTGAAATGCCGCTCCAAATTGACCTTCTTTGGTAAAGCCATGTTCACACTGCTGATAGACAGACAGAGTTAGAATATGAGGAAACAAAAAGATAATCCTTCTCCCAGTCTGAATATAAATGATATGGTTTTGATCTTTTGGCTTTTAATATTTGTGTTTTGAGCTAACTTTAGCTAATCGATGGCATGGAGCGCTCTAAACTTCTCCAGTTAGTCACTGTCAATGAGCAGCGAAAAGATGTGTCCTGATCAGCGGCCGGCCAATAGAGGGCGCCGCCCTCCGAGTCACACACAAAAAAACATTACGGGTCTGTGTAGCAGCTTAGCCAATAGCTGATTCAAGCTCTGAACGTATGACATTAAATTTAGCCAATCAGCGTCCTCAAATCTAATACGAGAGGGGCGATTATAGCCAGCTACTGCTAAAGTCAGGACTGCTCTCTGAGTCTCTAGAGGCACCATTTTAACTATTACAATGGTGAGCGGGACCGCTACTGCGAGACCGAACCCTAACTCGGTAAAATCTCTCCTCCTGGAGCCGTTTGAGAGAAGAACTTTGGTGGATAAACTACAGGTGAAGGAGCCGGGCCCAGATCAACCCGACCTGGTAATAAAACAGCAGGCTGGTGAAGAAGGGAGGACGTATATCGAGGCTTCTGTCGTAGCTGGTACACCAGAAAGACCTGGCTAGCTGGATGCCGTCATGCCTTATTTAGCTTTCCGTGCTTGCTCTTTGAAACGGCGGGGACAGATCCAGCATGGACAACAACGGGAGTGAAGGATATGAAGCACCTGTAGGAAAAAGTAAAGAAACACGAGAACACCAGGACACACATGGAAAACTCTGTGAAGCTAGCCGTGCTAGGCCGAGTGAACATCGCTCCGCAGCTGGATGACGACGACAGGACTGCGGTCAGGAAACACAACGAGGAGGAGGATAAAAACCAGTACAGTTTATCCAAAATAATCCATTGTGTGAAGTTTTGTGGTGCTTTTGAGTTGGCCCTGCGTGGGCATGACGAGACCGATTCCTCGCTCAACCCTGGTGTTGTTGGAGAAATTATTCAATAAATAGTCTCTGGTCATTCAGTTAAGAAGCAATTACAGTTTATTTAGCAAATGCATTTGGGTCCATACAGCAGACAAAGTCAGTGTACAAAGAACAAGGGCTTCCTCACTACAGCATTTCTTTATAATCTTGGTTTAGCCTTGGTTTTATCTTGCCCTCCCTCCTTGTGGTCCACACCTTCTACCCTGCTTGTGTGAAAGCATTGTCTATTCATTAAAAGGAGTTACTATAATCTTGGTTTAGCCTTGTGATTGTCAGCAGAGTGCGTGTGCGAGGATAATAAGACAGGTTAGTCTGACACAAATGTTACAACAAAAGGGACATGGTATTTTTCTCTCACATTCCCTCCTTTTATCATGAATAACTAAAATGATAACTGAAAACACAAAAATACATGGGAATAAAATTGCATTAGTAATAAAATTGCAAGATAGTAATAATAAATGAAAACATAAAAAATATATGAGATATAACATTAAGATAGTTTGTACAGCACGTGTATCATGGTCATCAGTGATAATACACCTTGTTAGGGTTTAAATTAACACATCATTGAGATACAGTGGTTAAGGATCAGTAACGCATTGTTTTTGTAGAGGACAGTCTCCTAACAGATATAGCAAAGAATGTGTGTCATGTGTGTATATGAATGTGTGATGATTTACAGTTGTGTGTGTGCTTTGGTGAAGGCATACTCGTCGGTAATTAGGGGTTGATCATGAAACGGCGGAATCCAGATTTCTTTTAATGGAATTTGCACGTATTGGCCTATGGCAGTCTTTAACATGTTGTTTACAAGTCCCTTGAGACAGGGAACAACGCAACAAGAGAGTACACACAGGATGACTAGTACAATCAGCACAGGTGTGAGGAGTTGCATTAGCATCCCCTTGTACCCTGAGAAAAGGGAGGAGAACCAATCTGTGTTTTGCACCTCTCGGGCCTGTAAAAAGTCTCTAAAAGCAGTTATATTTTTTATTCCCTGGTGGATGATCTTACCGTCAGCATCGTTATCTTGGATGTATGTACAACATGTGGTTCCTATGACCGCGCATACTCCGCCTGTTGCAGCAGTCATCTGATCTAATACTAACCGGTTTTGCATTGCCACCATGCGCAATGCGGTTAGCTCTTCTCTAGTGGCTTCAGTCACAACTTTGGAGGAGTTAATGAACTGCATAAGAGTCCAACGGGTAATCTCTACCTCTTTAGCTACTTCTCCCACACCTACCCATGGGAAAACTCCCTGAAAGAACCACTCTGCCCCGTTCCATAGTTGGTGCTCTGTAGGAGGTCTACTCGCTTGAAAGTCTCTCTTTATGCGATGGTGGCGTAGCTCTGGGTGTTGCGTTATATGGCCTGGTAATATATATATATATATATGTCTCTTCATACAGTGAAACTAGTGTACAGACTCCACCCCAGTTAGGGGGAAGGGAGGTGTACACCGCATGTCCGCACAACCAGACGAAGTCTGTTAGAGTTCTGGACCCATCAGGTCCCGGAGTGATTATAGCACAGTTACTCAGCTGAGTGGTGTTCCATGGTAAGGGTACAGCGTGTGATTGGTCAGTCTGCTTTGGAGCCGGAGGGCAGAAAAGGTGAATGTTGTTTATTTTACACTGTTTGATCTGTTTTGGTTTAGATTCTATCGGAGGGCAGAAGGAGTAGATTTTGTTAATTTTACATTGTTGGGCGTTTAGGGCTCCCAGGTGATTGGTGCCGTTTGCTACAATGCAGGAGTTGAAACGCATCTCCTGCGGTACCAAAACTGTCTCACCTATGTTTGAGTTCGTCTCTTGTGGCCAAGCTAAATAATCTTTTAGCATGGAGCAACTTGAAGCGCGCAGGGGGCTAGTGGTGTACATATTCAATGGTACACTGTAATTTCTAGTGCTGTAATTCCGTGGGATGCCTGGGTGGGTTGCGAGACTCATCAAGCAATACATTTCTGCATCGGTAAGGTTTTTGACTCTGAGAGGTGCTCCACCTACCGAGTGCGGGAGGTGGGAACACACATAACAGTCTGTTTTATTTGCCTTCTGAGCTTTAAATTGTAAATAACGCCACCACATATTCTGATCGAAATGATGACGGGGTGATTCCGGATGCAATAACCAGTCTTCGCCTATGTCAACCACTCTCCGTTTTGCCCTATAATTGTTCACAGGAGCCCCGAGCGAACGGGCCGGGCTTGTCACGTTTTTGTCTGGGTGTAGAGGTTTCAAGAACCACAAAAGTGGGAGGACTATAAGGAGAGTGAGCAAGAGGATGAAGAACATGGTGCCCCTCAGACCACAGAAACCAGTGTGTCTGAAAGGGTGCCATGGTCGTCCCCTCTCCATGTTATGTGTATGTGTTGGAAGGTGCAAGTGTGATGCATGTGTATTTCTATTGTTGGTGACGCAGAGACTCGTCTGCACGCCACTTGCTGTCTTCTTGCTATTGTAGTGTAGCATTGAGAGCAGTGTACCTGCATACGCCCCTAAGCTAAATATGTGGGCGCTCATGAGCTAGCTGTGAGCTAATAATTCACAACTAGTCACGACACTCTGGGTGATTCTCTCAGATTACTGTGTGATGTCCTCCTCCCCAGGCCAGTTGGATGGAGCCTTTTTGCAGTGTGTGGCATGTATCCACGTCTCTCTCTCAGCCACTCGAACTGCTGTAGGTGTCGTCAGAAGAACCTGGAATGGGCCCAGGAAACAAGGGTTTTTACAGGATTTCCTCCGGAAGTCTTTCACCAGTACCCAGTCTCCTGGTTTAATGGAATGTAGCTTTCCTCCTTCGGTTGTTTGAAGGGCACTTTTAACTGAGTGGTAGATTTGAGAAAGTTGTTTTGTTAGTTTTACACAATATTCATACATTTCATCATACACTGGGGCCCCCAGGCTCGGGGGAGCCTGAGCCATGTGTCCTGTTGGAAATGGTCGTGCATGGATGATCTCAAAAGGTGACAGGCCTTTAGGGCCTTTTCTTGCCCTCATCTGCGTTAAAGCAATGGGCAACGCTCTGGTCCAGTGTTTGAGGCCAGTTTCAGCCATGATTTTACACAACTTCAACCTAAGGGTAAAATTTGCGCGTTCCACCATCCCCGCCGATTGTGGGTGGTAGGAGCAGTGTCTGCGGACATTAATACCTAGCCACTTTCCTAGGTTGTCCATGACCTCGTTTCTGAAATGAGTGCCATTGTCACTGAATAGTTTTTCAGGTATACCCCATCTTGGTATGATGTGGTTTACCAGTACCTTTACCACTGCCATGGCGTCTGCTTTGTTGGTTGGATATGCCTCCACCCATCTGGACCATGCATCCACGACCACCAGACAGTATTTCTTTCCCTCAGAGGGAGTTAGTTCGATGAAATCCATCATCAATTGCTGGAATGGGCCATCAGGCTCTGGAGTAGAAAGAGAAGTTTGTTTAATGGCGCCCCCAGCATTGTATTTTGCACAGATCATACACTGGTCACAACATTTTTTTGAGTATAATTTAAATCCATATAGATGCCAGTATTGTTCAGCAATATGTACCATCCCTCCTTTTGACACATGGTCAACACCATGTGTCAACTTTGCTACATATGGGAACAAAGCTTTTGGCAAAAATGGTTTACCCGAGGGGCCGTACCACACTTTGTCTTTGCAGTCGGCCCCTCTCTGTTTCCACTGTCGTTTCTCTGCATCTGGACCAGAATTTTGCATGTGAGTGAGATCATCAAAGGAGACAGATTCCAGTATGACATTCAGACCAGTAGGTGTGTGTGTGTGTGGGAGCGCCACAGCTGTCTTGGAAGCTGAGTCTGCTAGGGCATTTCCTTTTGATACAGTGTCAGTCCCTTTTGTGTGAGCAGCGCATTTGCAAATGGCAAGTTTAGATGGAAGTTGGATTGCTGCTAAGAGACTCAGAATGAGATCTTTGTGGTGGATGGGTTTTCCTGTTGAGGTTACCATCCCTCTGTTGGCCCAGTTTCTCGCAAAACAATGGCATGTTGAGAATGCATATTGACTGTCTGTATATACAGTTAAATTCTTATCTTTTGCCAATTTACATGCTTCAGTTAGAGCAATCAGCTCTGCAGCTTGAGCAGAGAGATGATCAGGCAGTCTTTTCATGAGAATGATTTTATGTGTGTCAATCACGGCACAGCCTACGTGATTTACTTGAGTTTTTGGATCTTTGTAACTGGAGCCATCTACAAAGTAAATGAAATCACTCATATCAAGGGGTGTGTCTTTCAGATCTGGACGGGCGCTGGTTACAGCATGCGTCACTTCTAGGCAGTCATGGTGTGGTTCCCCATCATCTGAAGTGGGGAAAGATTGGCAGGGTTTAGTACAGTGCAACGTGCTATTTTAACATTTGGGTGTGAAAGTAGAACTGTCATGCAATGCAGTTGTCTGGCAGGGGAGAGAAAAGCTGTTTTCTGCTCTAATAACAATATTGAGACCTCGTGGGGTACCAATAAAGTTAGTGGTTGGTACAAGACTAGTGGTCGCGATGTCTGTACTGCCATAGCTGCTGCTACAACAGATTGGAGACACAGTGGCATTCCGCGTGTCACTGGGTCTAATTTAGAGGAGTAATACGCGACCGGCCTCCTTTTACCCCCGAAATCCTGCAGCAGTACAGATGACATAAAACCATCTTTGGCACACACAGTTTGAATAAATGGTTTTGCTGGGTCAGGCAGTCCTAAGGTCGGTGTCGAGGCTAGTTGAGTTTTTACATTCACTAATGCCTGTTCAGCCTCTGCAGTCCACGTGACCTTGTCATGTGCTCTTAGGTTATTGCCATGTGTGATGGCTATTAAAGGTGCTGTTAATGTGGCATAGTTCGGTACCCACTGTCTGCAGTAACCGACCACGCCCATTAGTGACATCATTTGTTTCTTTGTCTGTGATTTTGGTAAGTCACAAATTGCCTTGATGCGGTCCGTAGTTAAAGTTTTACCTTCCTGAGAGATGTGAAACCCTAGAAACTTCACTTGTGGTTTCCATAGTTGCAGCTTAGGTTTAGACATTTTATGTCCCTGTGTAGAGAGAAAATGTAACAAAGCAACAGTAACAGTTTTGCAAGTGTTTTCATCAGGAGAGCAGACTAAAATGTCATCCACATAAAGGACCAGAGTGCTTCCCCCTGGAGGTGTAAATTTCTCTAGGTTTTCTTTCATTGCTGCTGAAAACACAGCTGGGCTTTCAGCGTAACCCTGTGCACATCTGGTAAATGTCCATTTTTTACCTTCAAAAGTGAAAGCAAACCAAAATTGACTATCCTTGTGTACAGGGATAGAGAAAAATGCATTAGACAGATCAATTACTGAAAAATGAGTGGCTGTTGGTGGAACCTGAGTCAATATTGTAGACGGGTCCGGTACGACAGGTGTGCGTGGCTGGATTGCAGCATTAACAGCCTGTAAGTCCTGGACCATCCGCCAGCCGCTGGATGGCGGTGCCTTTTTCACTGGGTAAATAGGAGTGTTACATGGTGAGTCAGGACATGGTACAATTACTCCTTTCTCTTTTAGAGCTCTAAACACCGGTGTTATACCTTCTATAGCTTCTGGCTTTAAAGGATATTGTCTCTGATAAGGCCTATATGTTGATTTAGGTGTTATTATTAAAGGTGCTGCACCTTTCATTAAACCAACATCAGTTTTGTCACAGGCCCATAAGTGGGAGGGGATGTTTTTTAACACATCATCCTCCTCTGTTGAAAACAGTCATGTTTCACTTATTCTCCCTGTCATATGCACAGATTTACTGGTTGCAGTGCACCAGTTAACCTTTTTACCATAAACTTGCCCTTTCTTTGAATAACTGACACCTGGCTTACCGGGTACTGGTTCCCAATCATAGAGTTCTGCACAGATGGTTGTGAATGGACCACATTGTTGCCAAGAGGCGTCTTTAGGTTTGGCTAGAGAAACATGTGGACAAACATTTTGTTTAAAAAGAATACGTTCTTCTGGTCTCAATACAACTATCCAGTGCAAAAACCTTTTCCCCAAAAAATGTTTGAAATCCTGACCTGAGCATGTGAAGTCTTAAAAAATCTTTCAGCGTAGGATGCAGCTGGACCTGGTGTGTGCCTGTAATACATGGTGCAGTGCATATTTTCCTCCTTCTGTTTGTCAGAAGTGGGGTGTGTGTTAGCATCAGCTAATGCTGAGAGATCTTTAGTGATAGAAGCGGGCCCCTTTGTGACTAGGTCAAGTGTGTAATAATAGTTAGGAGCGCCTGGAGTACAAAGTTACAGTCTCCTTCTCTAACTATCTCAATGCCATCAGGGGAGGCTTTCACAGAAATGCCTAGAGCACACATCAAATCTCGGCCCATTAAATGCACTGGACAGCATGTGGAGAGCAAAAACCGCTGTTTTACTTCTCTTTACTACTTTTAAGGTTCCGGAGTTTTAACTCCATTTGCAGCATGTGTGAGAATGTAGTCACTTGTTGCAGTAAAAGCACCCTCTAGTGGACCGCTTATGTTGATAACTGACCTAGAGGCACCAGAGTCTACAACCATGTTTACTTTAAAGGGTCCTCTAGTTAGTTCAACAGTGGGTAATTGGCTGGGATGCATTACTGCCATTAACAACGCATAGTTTACTTCAGGCTCTTTTTCAGTGTCATTTGATGTTATGTGTGTGTCTGTGGTGCAATTACCCTCCCTCGGATGTCCGGCCTCCCCTAGTCATGCTTGGTCCTGCTGGTCTCCGGCTTGGTCCTGCTGGTCTCCGTTTTTCCGGCCTTTTCGGTCTGGGCAATTTCTTGCCCAATGTCCTGTTTTTCCACAGACGTAACAAATGTCTCTGTCGTTGTAATAGCCACCTCGGCCTCTTCCCCTTCCCCGGCCTCTGCCACCATCCCCCTGATACATCAAGGGTTCTCCGATGTTTTTCTTCTTTTTGTCCTTGTCCTCCCTCCCGGCCCTCTCCTCTTCTCTGTCTTTCAATATCCTTTCAGCGTGCACCGCATGTTCTTTTACTACAGCAAACCTGCAGTTGTCCCATGTGATGCAGATGGTTTTCAGCAATCTGTGTACATCCGATCTCAGTCCTTTGATGTACACATGCTTGTATTGTTGTTCAAAAGGTGTATCATTTTCCCCACCAAAGGCCTGTCCTGCAGGCACATTCATGCCTGAGTTGTGCTGAAAAATGGGGAACAGCCTGCGGTGGTATTGCTCACATGTTTCGTCTTTTCCTTGGGTGCAGTCTGTGATGGCTCCCCAGTCCATTCGCCGGATGTAGTGTGTTGAAACACGGCCCAACAGGGCCTCCACCGCCACTCTGTATTAACTGCCATTAGTCCAGTCGAACATACGATGTGTCCCTGCAGCAGTTAGGGGGTTAAAGTCACCCTGGACCTCCCCCATTTCCAGTCCCAGTTTGTACTGGAGAAGTCGAAGAAGCTCGGGGCCGGTTGGTCGGTACTGTTGGACCAAAGATGTCACATCTCTGACAAATTCGGGTCCCCAATGTCTCTTGGATGTTTTACACCGGCCATTACTTCTTTAATGTCCGTGAATGTCCATGGCCTATAGACATACATAGTAGCAGCTTGACCTTCCCCTACATTTGGGTTAGGCACTTCGATCATGGGCATGACCTGGCAGGTCATGTTAAAGGGAACAGGTTCAGGTGGAGGGAGGCGCACTGACTTGTGCACCACTTCGGGGGTGAGGACAGCTTCCTTCAGGTTTGATACAGTAGGGCTGTTGATCAGTTCATAGGCAAAAGGGTTAGTTGTTTTCCTTGGAGGGGAAACCTGAGGGTAGTGGACCTGGGTGTGGACGTCCAAGGCTTCAGCTGCCGGTCCGTAAGCTTGCCCCGACCGGGTATGACTGGGGCTTAAGAGGGACGGTGCCGCAGCTCCCTGGGTCTCATCTCCATCTTCAGTGGTCTCAGCAGGGTCTCCGTAGAGTGGTGGAGGTGCCTTCGGTCGGTAGTTGTCACCAGAGCCAGCAGGAGGTGCATGAGGGGGTGGCCTTCGTCCTCGGGAGGTCACTAAGTCATCATCGCAGTGTTTATCTGAAAAACAAATAGTCTCAGGGGAGTAAATTGGTCCAGTACCTTAATTCTTTTTCTTTTTACCTCTGCTTTCTCTATCCCTCATCACATCCTCTCTTTTTAACATCTCTCTATTCCACACTTTCCATTCCTCAATCCCATATTTCCTTAATTTATTTTGTTTACCACCCGCCTTCTCTTCAATTTTTTCTTTAAGATCACTTAAGTCTTGTTTTTTAAGACTTCCATTAACAGGGAATCCCCATTGATTCCATTGCTTTAAATGTTTTAGGACCCCGGGCCCGTAAACATTTTCCATCTGAGAAGCAGGTCCCTTTGCGGGGATCTTACTTCCAATCTTTCCCATTTTAACCCCTTGTTAAAATTACACTGTTCCCTGAACAGTTATTATAAGCCCCCAGGACTTCACACAGATCTGTTTTACTTTTAACCCCTGGTTAAAATTACCGTTCCCAGAACAGTTATCACAAGTCCCCTGGACTTCACCGTATTGTTTCAGAACTGAAATTGACCAACCTGATTAAGTTGTCTAGGAGGAATTATTTTGGATTCTTCTCCTATGCCCGTGTTGAGTCGAGATCCTGTCACCCTGTGTGTCTCCACCAACTCTCACTGGCCTCTCAATATTCCAAACCGTCGAATGTACTTCGCCGGGGCGGAGGTCTTTCAGTCAGGAGTCCCGGACTCCCCTGTGCACAGTGTCAGATGAGTCTCTGTTGGTGAGGAGAAACAGGGGTATTTAGGATCCCGGACGAACCCCCAAAATGTTGGAGAAATTATTCAATAAATAGTCTCTGGTCATTCAGTTAAGAAGCAATTACAGTTTATTTAGCAAATGCATTTGGGTCCATACAGCAGACAAAGTCAGTGTACAAAGAACAAGGGCTTCCTCACTTCAGCATTTCTTTATAATCATGGTTTAGCCTTGGTTTTTATCTTGCCCTCCCTCCTTGTGGTCCACACCTTCTACCCTGCTTGTGTGAAAGCATTGTCTATTCATTAAAAGGAGTTACTATAATCTTGGTTTAGCCTTGTGATTGTCAGCAGAGTGCGTGTGCGAGGATAATAAGACAGGTTGGTCTGACACAAATGTTACAACAAAAGGGACATGGTATTTTTCTCTCAGAGTGTTTTCAGGAGGTTGGTGGATTTTGTTGCCTCACTGGACACCGTGCTGGAGGAGCACCTGAAGACCGCCACCGTTTTTAAAGGCACGTCAAAGACGGTGCAAAACGAGCTGTTAGACTGCATGCTGTCAGTGCTTAGGGATTACATTCTGGAGGAAGTAAAGAGCGCTGATTTGATCGCAATTCAAGCAGACGAGTCAACGGACATTTCCACCCACTGCCAGCTGGTGCTTGTGCTACGCTACATCGATGCCAACAATAACATCCAGGAGCGTTTTTTCAAGTTCATTACTATCCAGAAACTTAATTGAGACCGATAAATTAATTGTATTGTTCTTGTTAACTGTGTTTTATGTAGTATTAATATTTGTGGATGTACTGGTTGTGCCTTTTCAGTAAGGTGAGAGAGTTTTGAAGCAGAAGTTTTGCTGGAGTTTACCATCTCTACACCTCAGAGTACTAGAGTCCATGTTTATGTACATTCAGGTGTCTGAATAGCTTCAGGACTTAACAGTAGTGTAACACCAGTATTACTATCTCTACACCTCAGAGTACTAGAGTCCATGTTTATGTACATTCAGGTGTCTGAATAGCTTCAGGACTTAACAGTAGTATAACACCAGTATTACTATCTCTACACCTCAGAGTACTAGAGTCCATGTTTATGTACATTCAGGTGTCTGAATAGCTTCAGGGGTTAAAAAAGTATTTAACACCAGTTTTTTCTATCTTTTTTACAAAACCCAGGGGGTAATAGGGGTCCATTGTTTTTATTACATTTAATTTTTTAATTTTTTAATTTAACAGTTTATTTAATTGACTTCATGGGGGGTTTTCTTCCCCATCTTTACCTTTATAAAAAGAAAATTTTCCAAAAAACCGGGGCAATAAAAGGGGGGTGCATTAAAAATAAAACAAAAAATTTCCTATTTCAAGTTAAAAATTTTATAAAAAATTTTATTTTTGTATTCATTTTTTTAATTGTTTATATAATTTTCAGTGGTGGGGAAAAAATACCAATCTTGTACTTTTCAGTAAAATTTCAATATACCCTTTTTTAGAAATAATCTGTTTAAAGTAAAAAGTTGCAATTAAAAAGTAAAAGTCAAAATTTTAGATTGAGTAAATTGAAAATACCCAAAAATAAAATACTCAATAAAGTTTTTAAGTATTTTAAAAATTGATACCCTTTAATGTTTTATCACTTTAATTTCCCCTGGTTTAAAGTGGTTTTTAAGGAATATTTTCTCTTTAGTTAATTAAAAAATATTAATTATTTATTAAAAAATTATTTTTTTGTATTAATTTTTGAATTTAAATAAAATAAAGTTGCGAAAATGATTTGGGGTAAAAATTCCCAAAAAATTTCCCTCCCGAGTGTAGTTGGAAGTTTGAAATAGGAATACGAAATTTTTGGTTTATTCCCCCAAAATTTTCTTAAGGGGGAGACTTCAGAAATGGATTAAAATTAACCCTCCACCACCAAAAGTAACCCTTTAACCGGTTTTTTAACATTAACCTCTTCCTGTTGGAATAAAAAATTTTTTAAATTAATGCAAAGGGGTTTGGGGTTTTTGTCCTTCACCTTTTTTGGGATTAATCCATACCAAAAGGGTTTGTGAAAATTGATTGGATGTGGCCAGGCCAAGGGAAAAATTTTTCCCCCAGCCGGGGCCCCCTGTCCTGAAGAGGGGCTCATTTTTGGAACTGTTCTTTAAACCATTTAATTCACTGAATTTTGTTTCTTTCCCGATCTGTCAGGTTTGGGGGGAAGGGACAGTCTGTGCCCGGAAACTGGAGGTGAAAAGACTAACCAGTAACCGTTAAACCGGTCCAAACCCGCGTGGTCCTCAAAATGGTGTGGCCCGCTTTTCCGAGGAAAAAAGAAGGTGGGCCCCAGGAGCTTGGTGTGGGGTCCTTCGTTTCCCGGGGTTTTCTAGGAGGTGAAAAGGATCCTTGGGCCCCCCGGTTTTCCCCCTGTAGGAACCCATCTGCTCTCCCAAAAAATTAGAAGTAGACCCAGGGAAACACCGCCCACCCGGAAAGCGGGACTTCTCAGGAGAAGAGGGCTGAGTCTGTCCTGGGTTTACTGCTAATGCACCAAATTTTTTTTCTTTTCCCATAGTCTCCTTGCCCCCTTTTTAGAGTCTGTTAAAAGGTTTGGGAAAAAAGAAAAGCCTGTTCCCGGAAATGGGAGGGAAAAGAGAGCCCGGAAGGCCAAACTCTTCTACCCCGGCCCGGGAGGGGTGTTCTGCCCGAGATTGAACCTTTGGCCTGCTGCCCCAGAACCCCAAAAGGGGTCCCATGGGAAACGTGGGAGGATCAATTCTCTGTTTTGGGCCCGGTCTCCCCCTAAATTTTGAACATAATACCTCTTTTGGGGGCCATCCCCTTTTCACCTTCATAAGCCCATTTAGTCAAACTATTATCACCTTTTAAACGTAATTTTTTCCGGTTAAACCAGCACCCGCTGAACAGCAGAGTTCAGAATGAGGAAACGTTAATCCTTCCCCGTTAAATAAAAAATGTTTTAATTTTGCAAAGTGTTTTTCTCTTGGTTTTCATCCCCCCCGGGGTCTCCCAAACCTCTCCAGAGTCACCCCTTAAAGGCATAGAAGTAAAGATGTTGGGGGGGGGGGGGGGGGGGGGGGGGGGGGGGGGGGGGTTTTTTTTTTTTTTTTTTTTTTTTTTTTTTTTTTTTTTTTTTTTTTTTTTTTTTTTCCTTTTGGGGAAAACAAAAAAATTTGGCGGCGGGGCCAATAGAAAAAGGGCGGCGGGGGGCCCTCCCAAAAAGTCCCACACACAAAAAAAACATTACTACTACTACTAATAATTATAATAAATTATACAAATTGTCAATATGTGTTTGTTTTAAATATGGAATTCACCCAGTAATTTGTGTAAAATATGATAGAAAATCATCTGTGCAAAATATATGGTTTTCCCGCTCGTCCCTGACTCCCCTCTGCTGTCTGTATGTCTGAAGTTCAGCTCACAGCAGGCGGGTCTGTGTAGCAGCTTAGCCAATAGCTGATTCAAGCTCTGAACGTATGACATTAAATTTAGCCAATCAGCGTCCTCAAATCTAATACGAGAGGGGCGATTATAGCCAGCTACTGCTTAAGTCAGGACTGCTCTCTGAGTCTCTAGAGGCGCCATTTTAACTATTACAGTGGTGAGCGGGACCGCTACTGCGAGACCGAACCCTAACTCGGTAAAATCTCTCCTCTTGGAGCCGTTTGAGAGAAGAACTTTGGTGGATAAACTACAGGTGAAGGAGCCGGGCCCAGATCAACCCGACCTGGTAATAAAACAGCAGGCTGGTGAAGAAGGGAGGACGTATATCCGAGGCTTCTGTCGTAGCTGGTACACCAGAAAGACCTGGCTAGCTGGATGCCGTCATGCCTTATTTAGCTTTCCGTGCTTGCTCTTTGAAACGACGGGGACAGATCCAGCATGGACAACAACGGGAGTGAAGGATATGAAGCACCTGTTGGAAAAAGTAAAGAAGCACGAGAACACCAGGACACACATGGAAAACTCTGTGAAGCTAGCCGTGCTAGGCCGAGTGAACATCGCTCCGCAGCTGGATGACGACCACAGGACTGCGGTCAGGAAACACAACGAGGAGGAGGATAAAAACCGGCACAGTTTATCCAAAATAATCCATTGTGTGAAGTTTTGTGGTGCTTTTGAGTTGGCCTCGCGTGGGCATGACGAGACCGATTCCTCGGTCAACCCTGGTGTTTTCAGGAGGTTGGTGGATTTTGTTGCCTCACTGGACACCGTGCTGGAGGAGCACCTGAAGACCGCCGCCGTTTTTAAAGGCACGTCAAAGACGGTGCAAAACGAGCTGTTAGACTGCATGCTGTCAGTGCTTAGGGATTACATTCTGGAGGAAGTAAAGAGCGCTGATTTGATCGCAATTCAAGCAGACGAGTCAACGGACATTTCCACCCACTGCCAGCTGGTGCTTGTGCTACGCTACATCGATGCCAACAATAACATCCAGGAGCGGTTTTTCAAGTTCATTACTATCCAGAAACTTAATTGAGACCGATAAATTAATTGTAGTGTTCTTGTTAACTGTGTTTTATGTAGTATTAATATTTGTGGATGTGTTGTGGTTGAGCCATTTCAGTAAGGTGAGAGAGTTTTGAAGCAGAAGTTTTGCTGGAGTTTACCATCTCTACACCTCAGAGTACTAGAGTCCATGTTTATGTACATTCAGGTGTCTGAATAGCTTCAGGACATAACAGTAGTATAACACCAGTATTACTATCTCTACACCACAGAGTACTAGAGTCCATGTTTATGTACATTCAGGTGTCTGAATAGCTTCAGGACATAACAGTAGTATAACACCAGTATTACTATCTCTACACCACAGAGTACTAGAGTCCATGTTTATGTACATTCAGGTGTCTGAATAGCTTCAGGACTTAACAGCAGTATAACACCAGTATTATCTCTACACCTCAGAGTACTAGAGTCCATGTTTATGTACATTCAGGTGTCTGAATAGCTTCAGGACTTAACAGCAGTTTTCCTAATTGCACTTCATGTTTACTTCCCCTGATCTTTACCTCACTATTGATTTACCAAACAAAGCGAGGTCAATAGGGGCATCGCATTAAGTAAACATTTCCTATTACATGTTATATTGTTATATTATATTATTATTGTATTACATGTTTATTGTATTATAGTACATGCAGTGGTGGAAGAAGTACTCAGATCTTGTACTTCAGTAAAAGTAGCAATACTACCATGTAGAAATACTCTGTTACAAGTAAGAGTCCTGCATTCAAAAGTAAAAGTGCAAAAACATTAGCAACTGAGTACTTGAAGTACCAAACATAAAAGTACTCATTATGCAGAATAATGTATAGTATTGTATTCCAATTGATATCTTAATGTGTTTATCACTTTAATGTTGCAGCTGGTAAAGGTGGAGCTCATTTTAATGACCATATACTGCTGGGTAGTTTAATCAATAATATTACATCATTTATTAGTTGATTATATTTTGTATTAATAATCTGAATCTGTAAAGTAACTAAAGTTGTCAGATAAATGTAGTGGAGTAAAAAGTCTAATATTTCCCTCTGAGATGTAGTTGAGTAGAAGTAGAAAGTAGCAGAACATGGAAATACTCAAGTTAAGTCGAAGTACCTCAAAATTGTACTCAAAAATACTTAAGTGCAGTACTTGAGTAAATGCTACTTAGTTACATTCCACCACTGAGTACATTTTATACTGTTGTTTTTCAAGGCATTATTTACTCTTCCTGTTGGAATAAAATAATTGTTAATTATTTAACTGCAAAGTATTAATGTGTTTTGGTACCTTCACCTTTTTTGCATTAAATCACACCGGAATGTTTGCTGAAATTGATTGGATGTGGCACAGTCCTACCTAGAAACATTTCCACCAGCCGCCACTGTCCTGATGATGAACTCATGTTAGAAATGTTCTGAGTCCAGTTTGAATCACTGAATTGTTGTTTCATCTCTCCAGACTCTGTCAGGCTGGTGAATGGGACTAGTCTGTGCTCAGGCAGACTGGAGGTGAAGACTAACCAGTCCAACCAGTCCAACCAGTCCAACCAGTCCAACCAGTCGTGGTCCTCAGTGTGTGAAGCTGACTTTGACCAGCAGGATGCAGAGGTGGTCTGTAGGGAGCTTGGCTGTGGGGCTCCTTCAGTCCTCCAGGGGGTGATCTATGGAGAAGTGAAGGATCCAATGTGGACCAAAGAGTTCCAGTGTGGAGGAAATGAGTCTGCTCTCCTGGACTGTAGAAGCTCAGACTCAGAGAGAAACACCTGCTCACCTGGCAAAGCTGTTGGACTCACCTGCTCAGGTAGAAGAGGAACTGCAGCTCTGATCTGGTTCATTTCTGTTCTAATGAAACTCACTTTATTCTTTTACTGATGACTCTCTTGTTTCTGTTCAGAGTCTGTCAGGTTGGTGGGAGGAGACAGTCGCTGTGCAGGAACACTGGAGTTGAAACACGAGGGAGACTGGAGACCAGTGGAGAGCTTTGGCTGGACCCTGAAGACAGCAGCTGCTGCCTGCAGAGAGTTAGACTGTGGCTCTGCTGTTTCTGTAGAACAGAGAGAGGAGTCCTCACGGAGATCTGTGTGGGGGATCAGCTCTGACTGTGTTCAGTCTGGATCTGCTCTGAGGGAGTGTGCAACACCAGATTCCTCTAACTCCATCCTGAATCTCACCTGCTCAGGTAAGCCCATCAGTGACATCATCTATGACATCATCTATGACAGTAATGTTTCCAGTATGTTCCTTCCTCCGTCACAGTGACAGTCGGTGGTTTCCATTGGACTGAACTGTAAAGTTATCCAGGACAATGACATCCTAAAGTGTAGAGAAGTGTATGACGAGCTGTTTTAACATTTAATAGCTCAGTTTGAATATACAGCATTAACATTAGAGATATCTAGAACTACATTTTGAATAGTCTTAATTACATTGTGACTAGTCAGAGTTCTTATTCCAGATATCTATAACCTCATTGTGACTAGTCAGAGTTCTTATTCCAGATATCTATAACCTCATTGTGACAAGTCAGAGTTCTTATTCCAGATATCTATAACCTCATTATGACTAGTCAAAATGACAGTTAGAGATATCTGTAATTCAGTTCTGACTATCCTAAATAACAGTTACAGATATCTATAACATCATTATGACTAGTCAGAATTAAATTGTAGATATCTGAAACTGGAATTACGACTAGTCATAATTCAGTTGTGGATATCCGTAATGAGAAACCCAATACACATGAATGGGAAAAGTAGTTTGAATCGTACTAGCCAAATGTAATTTCAGATATCTAGAATTAGAGTTATGACTAGTCTAAATGTAATTACAGATATCTAGAATTAGAGTTATGACTATAGTCTAAACAACGTTGCAGATATCTCTGATGAATCTCCTGTCTAGATATTAAATGTTAAAACAGCTTGCCATAGAAGTGGGCTTTTTTCTGAAAGCTTCAAACTCTCCACAGACTGCTGAGCTTCACCTGACAGGACACACCTGTCTGTCTGTAGGCCTTTCCCATTTCACAGTTTCTACATCCTCCATTCATTTCCTCGCCTCCTCTCCTCGCGTCTTAGTCCCGCCCACGAGAGATGCGAGCTGAGGAGGCGAGGAAGAGACGTGAGGAGAGAGGAGATGAGGCAACAGGCTTTTAACAAAATGAGACATCCTCGCCTCGGAGCCGTCATTTTAAAGCCACATCAATTAAATATGACGTGTGGCACATTGTCACGCCTCTTTGATACGTCACAGGTGTCTCTGTTTACAGTTCTGTTTCATTCATTTGTGTGTTATTTTAACTAAATTCTATATTCACCCAGCAGCAGCTCATTTTATATGAATGCTCCCTTTAAACAAGAAGGCTGGATTTATTATATTACATTAGGACTGTGTGTTGGCAAGAATCTGGCAATACGACACGTATCATGATACAGGGGTCACGATTCAGTATATCGCCATATATTGTAATTTTATTTTATTTAATTTTAGGAAAACTGTCATAGTATAAAGAACACAACACCATATGCATAAAATCTGAGTAAAAAAAAGTTACTTTTTTATGCAATTTCCATTTATAACAATCCCTGTAACATCCAACATCATAGCACTACGTTGGCTAACACTTCATTTTACAGCTCCGCAACTTTCATGGTAATTAGGTGATAATTAGCAAGTAACCTATTGGAAATTTATTTGGAATTACTGCCAAATTACCCCAATATTTACCTCAAAATCTATCTTAAATGACTTTATTATAAACATTATTTAATAATTCTACCCTAAAATATCATCTAGTGGTTGAAATCGGGCCCTGAGGCTTGAGAAGAGGCTGTGTGCTGCTCTTCATCGGAGGTGGAAAACCAAAACTAATAGAAGACACTTCTGATCACCATGGTGACTGATTGTCTACACAGATGTAACCTGGTAGCTGATGTCATGATTCAGGGAGGATTTTAAGACATTTAAAACAAGTTATAAATCTAATTCCTCTGCTTTGGTCCTGTCCCTCCCTAACTACATATTGTGAATCTGTATATAATACACTCTTTCAGGTGGCTCTATCCCTCTTCAGCCTTCACCTGACGCTTCTTTATTCACCGTCAAACTATTAGTGCACCGTTTTGAAATGCCGCTCCAGATTGACCTTCTTTGGTAAATCCATGTTCACATTGCAGATAAGACAGACAGAGTTAGAATATGAGAAAACAAAAAGATAATCCTTCCCCCAGTCTGAATATAAATGATATGGTTTTGATCTTTTGGCTTTAATAGTTGTGTTTTGAGCTAACTTAGCTAATCGATGGCATGGAGCGCTCTAAACTTCTCCAGTTAGTCACTGTCAATGAGCAGCGAAAAGATGTGTCCTGATGATGAACTCATGTTAGAACTGTTCTGAGTCCAGTTTGAATCACTGAATTGTTGTTTCATCTCTCCAGACTCTGTCAGGCTGGTGAATGGGACTAGACTGTGCTCAGGCAGACTGGATGTGAAGACTAACCAGTCCAACCAGTCCAACCAGTCCAACCAGTCCAACCAGTCGTGGTCCTCAGTGTGTGAAGCTGACTTTGACCAGCAGGATGCAGAGGTGGTCTGTAGGGAGCTTGGCTGTGGGGCTCCTTCAGTCCTCCAGGGGGTGATCTATGGAGAAGTGGAGGGTCCAATGTGGACCAAAGAGTTCCAGTGTGGAGGAAATGAGTCTGCTCTCCTGGACTGTAGAAGCTCAGGCTCAGATAGAAACACCTGCTCACCTGGCAAAGCTGTTGGACTCACCTGCTCAGGTAGAAGAGGAGCTGCAGCTCTGATCTGGTTCATTTCTGTTCTAATGAAACTCACTTTATTCTTTTACTGATGACTCTCTTGTTTCTGTTCAGAGCCTGTCAGGTTGGTGGGAGGAGACAGTCGCTGTGCAGGAACACTGGAGGTGAAACGGGGAGACTGGAGACCAGTGGGTGACTCTGACTGGACCCTGAAGGAAGCAGCTGCTGTCTGCAGAGAGTTGAACTGTGGCTCTGCTGTTTCTGTAGGACACAGAGAGGAGTCCTCAGATAGATCTGTGTGGTTGATCAGCTCTCACTGTGTTCAGTCTGGATCTGCTCTGAGGGAGTGTGCCATATCAGTTTCCTCTAAGTCCATCCTGAATCTCACCTGCTCAGGTAAGTCCATCAGTGACATCATCTATAACATCATCTATGACAGTAATGTTTCCAGTATGTTCCTTCCTCCGTCACAGTGACAGTCGGTGGTTTCCATTGGACTGAACTGTAAAGTTATCCAGGACAATGACATCCTAAAGTGTAGAGAAGTGTATGACGAGCTGTTTTAACATTTAATAGCTCAGCTTGAATATACAGAATTAACATTAGAGATATCTACAACTACATTTTGAATAGTCGTAATTACATTGTGACTAGTCAGAATTCTTATTCCAGATATCTATAACCTCATTGTGACTAGTCAGAGTTCTTATTCCAGATATCTATAACGTCATTGTGACTAGTCAGAGTTCTTATTCCAGATATCTATAACGTCATTGTGACTAGTCAGAATTCCTATTCCAGATATCTATAACGTCATTGTGACTAGTCAGAGTTCTTATTCCAGATATCTATAACCTCATTGTGACTAGTCAGAGTTCTTATTCCAGATATCTATAACGTCATTGTGACTAGTCAGAGTTCTTATTCCAGATATCTATAACCTCATTGTGACTAGTCAGAGTTCTTATTCCGGATATCTATAACCTCATTGTGACTAGTCAGAGTTCTTATTCCAGATATCTATAACCTTATTGTGACTAGTCAGAATTCTTATTCCAGATATCTATAACGTCATTGTGACTAGTCAGAATTCTTATTCCAGATATCTATAACCTCATTGTGACTAGTCAGAGTTCTTATTCCAGATATCTATAACGTCATTGTGACTAGTCAGAATTCTTATTCCAGATATCCATAACCTCATTGTTACTAGTCAGAGTTCTTATTCCAGATATCTATAACCTCATTGTGACTAGTCAGAGTTCTTATTCCAGATATCTATAACGTCATTGTGACTAGTCAGAGTTCTTATTCCAGATATCTATAACCTCATTGTGACTAGTCAGAGTTCTTATTCCAGATATCTATAACCTCATTATGACTAGTCAGAGTTCTTATTCCAGATATCTATAACGTCATTGTGACTAGTCAGAGTTCTTATTCCAGATATCTATAACCTCATTGTGACTAGTCAAAACGACAGTTAGAGATATCTGTAATTCAGTTCTGACTATCCTAAATAACAGTTACAGATATCTATAACATCATTATGACTAGTCAGAATTAAAGTGTAGATATCTGAAACTGGAATTACGACTAGTCATAATTCAGTTGTGGATATCCGTAATGAGAAACCCCATACACATGAATGGGAAAAGTAGTTTGAATCGTACTAGTCAAAATGTAATTACAGATATCTAGAATTAGAGTTATGACTAGTCAAAATATTATTACAGATATCTAGAATTAGAGTTATGACTAGTCTAAACAACGTTGCATATATCTCTGATGAATCTCCTGTCTAGTTATTAAATGTTAAAACAGCTTGCCATAGAAGTGGGCTTGTTTCTGAAAGCTTCAAACTCTCCACAGACTGCTGAGCTTCACCTGACAGGACACACCTGTCTGTCTGTAGGCCTTTCCCATTTCACAGTTTCTACATCCTCCATTCCTTTCCTTGCCTCCTCTCCTCGCGTCTTAGTCCCGCCCACGAGAGATGAGAGCTGAGGAGGCGAGGAAGAGACGCGAGGAGAGAGGAGATGAGGCAACAGGCTTTTAACAAAATGAGACCTCCTCCTCTCGGAGCCGTCATTTTAAAGCCACATCAATTAAATATGACGTGTGGCACATTGTCACGCCTCTTTGATACGTCACAGGTGTCTCTGTTCACAGTTCTGTTTCATCAATTTGTGTGTTATTTTAACTAAATTCTATATTCACCCAGCAGCAGCTCATTTTATATGAATGCTCCCTTTAAACACGAAGGCTGGATTTATTATATTACATTAGGGCTGTGTATTGGCAAGAATCTGGTGATACGAAACGTATCATGATACAGGGGTCACGATTCAGTATATCGCCATATATTGTAATTTTATTTTATTTAATTTTAGGAAAATTGTCATAGTATAAAGAACACAACACCATATGCATAAAATCTGAGTAAAAAAAGTTACTTTTTTATGCAATTTCCATTTATAACAGTCCCTGTAACATCCAACATCATAGCACTACGTTGGCTAACACTTCATTTTACAGCTCCGCAACTTTCATGGTAATTAGGTGATAATTAGCAAGTACCCTATTGGAAATTTATTTGGAATTACTGCCAAATTACCCCAATATTTACCTCAAAATCTATCTTAAATGACTTTATTATAAACATTATTTAATAATTCTACCCTAAAATATCATCTAGTGGTTGAAATCGGGCCCTGAGGCTTGAGAAGAGGCTATGTGCTGCTCTTCATCGCAGGTGGAAAACCAAAACTAATAGAAGACACTTCTGATCACCATGGTGACTGATTGTCTACACAGATGTAACCTGGTAGCTGATGTCATGATTCAGGGAGGATTTTAAGACATTTAAAACAAGTTATAAATCTAATTCCTCTGCTTTGGTCCTGTCCCTCCCTAACTACATATTGTGAATCTGTATATAATACACTCTTTCAGGTGGCTCTATCCCTCTTCAGCCTTCACCTGACGCCTCTTTATTCACCGTCAAACTATTAGTGCACCGTTTTGAAATGCCGCTCCAAATTGACCTTCTTTGGTAAAGCCATGTTCACATTGCAGATAAGACAGACAGAGTTAGAATTTGAGGAAACAAAAAGATAATCCTTCACCCAGTCTGAATATAAATGATATGGTTTTGATCTTTTGGCTTTAAATAGTTGTGTTTTGAGCTAACTTAGCTAATCGATGGCATGGAGCGCTCTAAACTTCTCCAGTTTCAATGAGCAGTGAAAAGATGTGTCCTGATGATGAACTCATGTTAGAACTGTTCTGAGTCCAGTTTGAATCACTGAATTGTTGTTTCATCTCTCCAGACTCTGTCAGGCTGGTGAATGGGAAGAGTCTGTGCTCAGGCAGACTGGAGGTGAAGACTAACCAGTCCAACCAGTCCAACCAGTCGTGGTCCTCAGTGTGTGAAGCTGACTTTGACCAGCAGGATGCAGAGGTGGTCTGTAGGCAGCTTGGCTGTGGGGCTCCTTCAGTCCTCCAGGGGGTGATCTATGGAGAAGTGCAGGATCCAATGTGGACCAAAGAGTTCCAGTGTGGAGGAAATGAGTCTGCTCTCCTGGACTGTAGAAGCTCAGGCTCAGATAGAAACACCTGCTCACCTGGCAAAGCTGTTGGACTCACCTGCTCAGGTAGAAGAGGAGCTGCAGCTCTGATCTGGTTCATTTCTGCTCTAATGAAACTCACTTTATTCTTTTACTGATGACTCTCTTGTTTCTGTTCAGAGCCTGATGATGTCAGGTTGGTGGGAGGAGACAGTCGCTGTGCAGGAACACTGGAGCTGAAACATCAGGGAGACTGGAGACCAGTGATTGGCTCTGTCTGGACCCTGAAGGAAGCAGCTGCTGCCTGCAGAGAGTTAGACTGTGGCTTTGCTGTTTCTGTAGAACAGAGAAAGGAGTCCTCATGGAGATCTGTGTGGTGGATCAGCTCTGACTGTGTTCAGTCTGGATCTGCTCTGAGGGAGTGTGCAACATCAGGTTCCTCTGACTCCATCCTGAATCTCACCTGCTCAGGTAAGCCCATCAGTGACATCATCTATAACATCATCTATGACAGTAATGTTTCCAGTATGTTCCTTCCTCCTTCACAGTGACAGTCGGTGGTTTCCATTGGACTGAACTGTAAAGTTATCCAGGACAATGACATCCTAAAGTGTAGAGAAGTATATGACGAGCTGTTTTAACATTTAAAAGCTCAGCTTGAATATACAGAATTAACATTAGAGATATCTACAACTACATTTTGAATAGTCGTAATTACATTGTGACTAGTCAGAATTCTTATTCCAGATATCTATAACGTCATTGTGACTAGTCAGAATTCTTATTCCAGATATCTATAACCTCATTGTGACTAGTCAGAGTTCTTATTCCAGATATCTATAACCTCATTGTGACTAGTCAAAACGACAGTTAGAGATATCTGTAATTCAGTTCTGACTATCCTAAATAACAGTTACAGATATCTATAACGTCATTATGACTAGTCAGAATTAAATTGTAGATATCTGAAACTGGAATTACGACGTCATAATTCAGTTGTGGATATCCGTAATGAGAAACCCAATACACATGAATGGGAAAAGTAGTTTGAATCGTACTAATCAAAATGTAATTACAGATATCTAGAATTAGAGTTATGACTAGTCTAAATGTAATTACAGATATCTAGAATTAGAGTTATGACTATAGTCTAAACAACGTTGCAGATATCTCTGATGAATCTCCTGTCTAGTTATTAAATGTTAAAACAGCTTGCCATAGAAGTGGGTTTGTTTCTGAAAGCTTCAAACTCTCCACAGACTGCTGAGCTTCACCTGACAGGACACACCTGTCTGTCTGTAGGCCTTTCCCATTTCACAGTTTCTACATCCTCCATTCCTTTCCTTGCCTCCTCTCCTCGCGTCTTAGTCCCGCCCACGAGAGATGCGAGCTGAGGAGGCGAGGAAGAGATGCGAGGAGAGAGGAGATGAGGCAACAGGCTTTTAACAAAATGAGACCTCCTCCTCTCGGAGCCGTCATTTTAAAGCCACATCAATTAAATATGACGTGTGGCACATTGTCACGCCTCTTTGATACGTCACAGGTGTCTCTGTTCACAGTTCTGTTTCATTCATTTGTGTGTTATTTTAACTAAATTCTATATTCACCCAGCATCAGCTCATTTTATATGAATGCTCCCTTTAAACAAGAAGGCTGGATTTATTATATTACATTAGGGCTGTGTGTTGGCAAGAATCTGGCGATACGATACGTATCATGATACAGGGGTCACGATTCAGTATATCGCCATATATTGTAATTTTATTTTATTTAATTTTAGGAAAACTGTCATAGTATAAAGAACACAACACCATATGCATAAAATCTGAGTAAAAAAAGTTACTTTTTTATGCAATTTCCATTTATAACAGTCCCTGTAACATCCAACATCATAGCACTATGTTGGCTAACACTTCATTTTACAGCTCCGCAACTTTCATGGTAATTAGGTGATAATTAGCAAGTAACCTATTGGAAATTTATTTGGAATTACTGCCAAATCACCCCAATATTTACCTCAAAATCTATCTTAAATGACTTTATTATAAACATTATTTAATAATTCTACCCTAAAATATCATCTAGTGGTTGAAATCGGGCCCTGAGGCTTGAGAAGAGGCTGTGTGCTGCTCTTCATCGGAGGTGGAAAACCAAAACTAATAGAAGACACTTCTGATCACCATGGTGACTGATTGTCTACACAGATGTAACCTGGTAGCTGATGTCATGATTCAGGGAGGATTTTAAGACATTTAAAACAAGTTATAAATCTAATTCCTCTGCTTTGGTCCTGTCCCTCCCTAACTACATATTGTGAATCTGTATATAATACACTCTTTCAGGTGGCTCTATCCCTCTTCAGCCTTCACCTGACGCTTCTTTATTCACCGTCAAACTATTAGTGCACCGTTTTGAAATGCCGCTCCAAATTGACCTTCTTTGGTAAAGCCATGTTCACATTGCAGATAAGACAGACAGAGTTAGAATTTGAGGAAACAAAAAGATAATCCTTCACCCAGTCTGAATATAAATTATATTGTTTTGATCTTTTGGCTTTTAATATTTGTGTTTTGAGCTAACTTAGCTAATCGATAGCATGGAGCGCTCTAAACTTCTCCAGTTAGTCACTGTCAATAAGCAGTGACAAGATGTGTCCTGATGATGAACTCATGTTAGAACTGTTCTGAGTCCAGTTTGAATCACTGAATTGTTGTTTCATCTCTCCAGACTCTGTCAGGCTGGTGAATGGGAAGAGTCTGTGCTCAGGCAGACTGGAGGTGAAGACTAACCAGTCCAACCAGTCCAACCAGTCGTGGTCCTCAGTGTGTGAAACTGACTTTGACCAGCAGGATGCAGAGGTGGTCTGTAGGCAGCTTGGCTGTGGGGCTCCTTCAGTCCTCCAGGGGGTGATCTATGGAGAAGTGGAGGATCCAATGTGGACCAAAGAGTTCCAGTGTGGAGGAAATGAGTCTGCTCTCCTGGACTGTAGAAGCTCAGGCTCAGAGAGAAACACCTGCTCACCTGGCAAAGCTGTTGGACTCACCTGCTCAGGTAGAAGAGGAGCTGCAGCTCTGATCTGGTTCATTTCTGTTCTAATGAAACTCACTTTATTCTTTTACTGTTGATTCTCTTGTTTCTGTTCAGAGCCTGTCAGGTTGGTGGGAGGAGACAGTCGCTGTGCAGGAACACTGGAGGTGAAACATGAGGGAGACTGGAGACCAGTGAGAGGCTCTGTCTTGAACCTGAAGGAAGTAGCTGCTGCCTGCAGAGAGTTAGACTGTGGCTCTGCTGTTTCTGTAGAACAGAGAAAGGAGTCCTCATGGAGATCTGTGTGGTGGATCAGCTCTGACTGTGTTCAGTCTGGATCTGCTCTGAGGGAGTGTGCAACATCAGGTTCCTCTTACTACATCCTGAATCTCACCTGCTCAGGTAAGCCCATCAGTGACATCATCTATAACATCATCTATGACAGTAATGTTTCCAGTATGTTCCTTCCTCCGTCACAGTGACAGTCGGTGGTTTCCATTGGATTGAACTGTAAAGTTATACAGGACAATGACATCCTAAAGTGTAGAGAACTGTATGACGAGCTGTTTTAACATTTAATAGCTCAGCTTGAATATACAGAATTAACATTAGAGATATCTACAACTACATTTTGAATAGTCGTAATTACATTGTGACTAGTCAGAATTCTTATTCCAGATATCTATAACGTCATTGTTACTAGTCAGAGTTGTTATTCCAGATATCTTTAACGTCATTGTGACGAGTCAGAATTCTTATTCCAGATATCTATAACGTCATTGTGACTAGTCAGAATTCTTATTCCAGATATCTATAACGTCATTGTGACTAGTCAGAATTCTTATTCCAGATATCTATAACCTCATTGTGACTAGTCAGAGTTCTTATTCCAGATATCTTTAACGTCATTGTGACTAGTCAGAATTCTTATTCCAGATATCTATAACCTCATTGTGACTAGTCAGAGTTCTTATTCCAGATATCTTTAACCTCATTGTGACTAGTCAAAACGACAGTTAGAGATATCTGTAATTCAGTTCTGACTATCCTAAATAACAGTTACAGATATCTCAAACCTCATTATGACTAGTCAGAGTCGTTGTCATGACGTTGTTCATCAAGGCTTCCCATTGGATATCGGCTCAACAAAGCATCTGAACAGTGTCAGCAGAAGCTTTTGCTAACTTGTATATTTCGGTAAAGTGTGAAAGATATGCACAGATTAAAGCTTTCCGGATCAATAACTCATAAGAGAAACATAGTTAAAACACCAACGAGGGCTCTTTCTAACCGTAGTAAGGGAGTTGAGTCAACAGGCTTTTAACAAAATGAGACCTTCTCGCCTCCGAGCCGTCATTTTAAAGCCACATTAATTAAATATGACGTGTGGCACATTGTCACGCCTCTTTGATACGTCACAGGTGTCTCTGTTCACAGTTCTATTTCATTAATTTGTGTTATTTTAACTGAATTATGTATTCACAAATCCAAATTCTTCATGACCATGTCAGACAATATATTTCCTCTATATCTGAATGTACAAACAAAAAAGCTGCCGGAGCATCGAGGATCGAGGAGACACAAAATCAGGTCCATTTTGTTGAACGGAGGGTCAACAAAATATAGAAAAACGTTTAAACGGAAACGGTGGTGCATTGAACACTCTGTTGTGCTACGCAAATGCACTGCCTTTATAATACGACAGGGTTTGTGAACGTAGCTGCTGATTGGGTAACACCTCTGACACACCCACCAAATGAGAGGAAACGCACCTCAAAGCCTGTTGTTCACCATTTGGAGGAAACACGCCGTTCAACCCGGAAACCGTAGCAAACCAGTGCACACTGTTTTCAGACTGAACGTGCCCCAGCTCTCAGCCAATCATCTCTCTGTGTTTACAGACCTGCTGCTTCAGCCCAACATCTCTGGGTCCTCCTCCGTGGACGGGGTCTCCGAGGCCCAGCAGCAGGGGTTTCACGTGCTCTGGGGCTCCACCTTCACCATCAGCTGCTCCGTCCAGCCACAGTACCCAGGAGGCTCCTTCCAGCTCAACTTCACCTCCTCCACCTCAGCACTCAACTACACCAAGCCAGCTGTCAATCACTCCGCCCACTTCCTGTTTCCTGCTGCAGAACACGCCCACCAAGGAAGCTACAGCTGTGTTTATCATGTCTATGTTTTTTCTCATGACTTCTTCTCTGAGAGCCGTCTGATCTCTCTCACCGTCGCAGGTAAGCTGACTGTTTACATGCAGGTTTGGAAAATGTGATCCGAACGGAGTGAAAATGATCAGCTGACAACAGAGAAGCTTCCATTCTGTAATTAAAATTAAGGAATTTTCTTATTTCATAAGGATTTCATTTAATTTTCTACTTAAAGGGGCTATATGTAAGAATCAGAAATTGCTTGTTCACAGCGACACCTGTGGCCGCAATGTCAACGAAAGTCAGCGTCCTGTTGCTCGCGCTCGCCCGTGTGCACGCGCTACCTGAATGTGAGCGAGCATCCGTCAAAACAGCGAGGCGACACACGTCAGCGAAAACCACAATATCACTCTATATTTCACCTGCTTGGCAGTAATGTTAGCTGACCAGACCAAGGTCTCTCCATGGATCAATCCATGGCAGCAGGCAGCAGGAGCAGAGCTGCTGCGCGCTCGCGTACCCACACGCGAGCGCGCATGGGAATCCGACCCGTTAGGATTTATGCGCGTGAAAAGTTACAAATAGTCCCTTTAAGGAATTTTCTTTTTTGAAAATAATTTTACTTTATTTTGTATATAAGGCATTTTCTTTTTTCATAAAAATTTTACTTAATTTTGTACTTTAAGAATTTTCTTATTTCATAAAAATTTTACTTAATTTTGTACTTAAGGAATTTTCTTATTTCGTAAGAAGTTTGTATATTTTTGTACTTCATGAACTTACGTAATTTTGTCAATAAGAATTTTGCTTTTTTTTTTATAATTAAGGATTTTACTTAATTTGTAATGAAGGATTTTGCTTATTTCATAAGAATTGTACTTAATTTTGTAATTAAGGATTTTTTTAATTTCGTAATAATTATCCTTATTTTTTTATTTAAGAAGTTTGATGAATTATGTCGGAGCCTACAGAGATCATAGAGATTAAAACATGAATTAAATTAGAGCTTTATTCTGCGTGGAGATGACGTCAATTTAGGACGTCTGCTCACAACCAATTAAAGAGAGAAATGTAGTTCTAGTACTACTTTAGCAAAGTACTTTAAGGGTTATGACATATTCAGTCATAATAAGTCCATGCATGTTGTTGTTTCTGGAATGACACTGTGACTATACTGTCATTGTGTTACACATGTCATACAGTAACCAAACTTATACAAAGTGGATAAATAATAAATAAAGCAAACAACCTACTGTAGGACAGAGCATGTTTGGTTGTAAACATATCAAAGTCTCGCTAAAGTCACGTCAGTTGTATTTCTACAGATTAATCTCAGAGGACTTTAAAATCTGTCCAACAAAGAACAGTCTCCGTCCTCAGAGCCTGGATTCACATAAAGAAGATTCAAGAAGTGATTTTAGATTTCAGGTCACTACAGTTTGTGTTTAATGGGAGCTGTTGGACTCATGATGTCATGTGATGTGATGTGATGTGATGTGATGTGATGTGATGTGATGACTGTCCATGTGTTTGATCAGATCTAAGGCCTCTCATCATCAGAGCGATCGTCCTGCCGCTGATTCTGCTGTTGGCGAACATTGGCCTTTACTTCTACTATAAGGTACTGACACACGTCTGTTGTTCAGATCACTGACTGACATGAAGCACTCAGTCTGTGTTTATTGAAGTGAAGAGAGAGGAGTGATGCAGGAAGTCACATCTGTGTGCTTTCATGTGTCTCCAGGACACCAGGGGGCAGAGGCCGGGCAGACGGGAGAAGGCTGAGCTGGATTATTATAACCTGGGTGTTCCTGCAGCTGAAGGAGGAAGGAGCTCAGGGAGCAGAGTAGCACCTCCAAGGAGCTCATCTCACATCCAGATGGATTTATAACACACAACCCAGCAGCAGCTCATTTTATAGGAATGTTCCCTTTAAACAAGAAGGCTGGATTTATTATATTACATTATATACTATATTTGTCTTACTCTCAACATGAAAACCAACAATGTGTTAGTCTTTTCATACTTTCTGACTTCCTGTCAGAACGTATGTAGCCCATTGGTTCCTACTGAAGATGTAAATCTCTAAAAACACCTCACAAACATAAAGTGTCATTGAAAACTAGACTTGAAAGCAGGAATACCGGCAGGAGTCCGACCCAGGCCGATCGGGAACAATGCTATATATTAAATTAAAATAAATGTGAAACATTGATGTATATCCTCTAAACTCGGTGTTACCAATCAAATTTGAAAACAACTGAAGAATTAAATCCTGAGATAAGAGTAAAAACATGTCACAGAGCCACCTACTGTTGGATCTGTAGATCTGGAGCACATCCAGGGTTGGTGAACCACATCTACTGCCACGTTGACAATCTGTTGGTGGTTGTAATTCAACAATATACAGATAGGATAGGTCTCATTTTGCCAGGTTGCCGCCGCGTTACCAGGGTGACGTCGCGGCTGTAAAAGGGGGGGATGTATCTGGGCTGTACTTGATAACTAGAGAGGCAAGATGGCAGCAGAGAGCTTGAATCTTAATCACTGGATTTTATGATGCTGTATCCAGTTTGACCCCCTTTGACCACAATGTAAGAATTTGGCTAATTTTTGTACATAAGGAGTTTACTTAATTTTGCTTTTCAAAAATGTACTTAATTTCTATGAATTTGACTTACTTTTGTATTGAAGGAATTTACTAAATTTTGTATTTTGGGAATTTACTTAATTCATAAGAATTTTCTTAATGTTGTACTTAACAAATTTACACAAATTTATTATTGTATATTTTACTTTTACTACTTTTTTTCTAATGAAGGATTTTGCTTTTTTCATAAGAATCTCACTTAATGTTGTAATCAAGGATTTTGATGATTTTTATAATTAAGTAATGTACTTATTTTTTAAAGAATTTTACTTAATTTTTTAATTAAGGAATTTTCTTATTTCATAAGAATTTCACTTAATTTTATTTCAGTAGAATTTGGCTAATTTTTGTACATAAGGAGTTTACTTAATTTTGCACTTAAAAAATGTACTTAATTTCTATGAATTTTACTTACTTTTGTATTTAAGGAATTTACCAAATTTTGTATTTTGGGATTTTACTTAATTCATAAGAATATTCTTAATGTTGTACTTAACACATTTACACAAATTTATGAGTAACGAATGTACTTATTTAAGAATTTTACTTAATTTTGTAATTAGGGAATTTTCTTATTACATAAGAATTTTACTTAATTTTATTTCAGTAGAATTTGGCTAATTTTTGTACATAGGGAGTTTACTTAATTTTTCACTTAAAGAATGTACTTAATTTCTATGAATTTTACTTACTTTTGTATTTAAGGAATTTACCGAATTTTGTACTTTGGGAATTTTCTTAATGTTGTACTTAACAAATTTACACAAATTTATAATTGAGGATTTTACTTTTACTACTATTTTTCTAATGAAGGATTTTGCTTATTTCATAAGAATTTCACTTAATGTTGTAATAAAGGATTTTGCAAATTTTCATGTTGAAGTACTTATTTTTTTAAGAATTCTATTTAATTTTGTGTTTAAGGAATTTTCTTATTACATAATAATTTTACTTAATTTTATAGAGTAGAATTTGGCAAATTTTTGTACTCAATAATTTTCGGAATTTTTGAATTTAAGAATTTTGAATTATTCTGTAGTTCAGGAACTTGCTTTTAATAATTGAAGAATTTTCTTTATTCAAAAGAATTTTGCTTAATTTTATACAAAAGGAATGTACTTTAAGAATTTACTTAATTTCTATGAATTTTACTTAATTTTGTATTTAAGGAATTTACCTAATTTTGTACTTTTGGAATTTACTTAAAGTGGCAGTAGGCAGTATATTTTCGGCATCATTGGGCAAAGACTCCATAATAACCTTTCAGCATATTGTAATTCAAGTGTTCTTAGAGAAAACTAGACTTCTGCTCCTCCTCATGTCTCTGTTTTCAGGCTTTAGAAAATCTAGCACGTGACGGGAGACTTTGGTCATGTGACCAGAACTTGGCTTCCTTCACCAGATTTTACAATGGCGGCCGCATCACAAACTTTCTCATTTTACAGCTAAACAGTAACTACAAGATGATTCTGAGAACATCTGAGGAGAGAAATAGTCATTACAGTAACAGAATATTGATTCATATTTGATTTATCGATTGATCAGAGTTCGCGAGTGATTGACAGCCGGCTCTCATAGACTGCAGCTGGACAGCGGACCTTGTTTTCCTCCGGTAAGTGAAATCCTTTAGATGCCGTTAGAGCACCGGAGGACACTGTAGGACACAGTAGGACACAGAGGAACATGATTTTTTTCAGGTTACCTGTTTCATGTACTACTGTCACGATATAACGACCGTTTTCTAAAAATAACTTTTTTAAATGATATTTGCTCCAATCTCGCCTACTTCAGCTTTAATATTGTACTTAACAAATTAACAGAAATTTTCTAATTCAGGGTTTTATTATTTCATAAGAATTTAAGATAATGTTGTAATCAAGAATTTTGCACATTTTCATAATCAAGTAATTTACTTATTTCATAAGAATGTTACTTAATTTTATTTCATTAGAATTTTGCTTAATTTTGCACTTAAATAATTAACTTAATTTCTATGAATTTTACTTAATTGCATTTAATTAATTTACCTAATTTTTTGTAATTTGGGAATTTCCTTATTTCATAAGAGTTTTCTTAATGTTGTACTTAACAAATTAACACAAATTTGTAATTCAGGGTTTTACTTACTTCATAAGAATTTCACTTAATATAATCTATTAATTAATACATAAATAATCTTTTTTTTTAATTTCATAAGACTATTACTTAATTTTATTTTAGTAGAATTTGGCATATTTTTGTATTTAAGAATTTTGATTCATTCTGTAGTTGCTTTTTATAATTGAGGAATTTTCTTTATTCAAAAGAATTTTGCTTGATTTTTAATTAAGAGTTTTGTACTTGGATTTTGTTACAAAATATCATCATAACCAAGCAATAATCTAATCTAATATATACAAATATGAACACATACTGTATGTAGCAGGAGTCTTCAGAGATCATAGAGGTTAAAACATGAATGAAAATTTGGGGGTTTATTCTACGTGGAGATGACGTCACTTTAGGACGCACATACTTGGATTGCACAGAGAAATGTAGTACTAGTACTACTTAAAGGGGCTATATGTAAGAATCAGAAATTGCTTGTTCACAGCGACACCTGTGGCCGCAATGTCAACGAAAGTCAGCGTCCTGTTGCTCGCGCTCGCGCTTGCGCTACATTGACATGAACGAGCACCGGTCTAAACAGTGAGGCGACACACGTCAGCTAACACACAATATCACTCTATATTTCACCTGCTTGGCAGTAATGTTAGCTGACCAGACGAAGGTCTCTCCATGGATCAAACGTCTTACTCCTTGCTGGAGATGTGGAATTAAATCCCGAACCACAACCTGCCAGCTCGACCCATCTGGACGCTACGTTGCTAGCCATGAAACAACTAGCAACCTATGCTAGCAGAGGGCAAATAAACCTGGCAACACTGCCTGCTCTCCCCTGGCTACTTCTATCAACCCAGCTACCACAGCTTACAGATGTACAACAGCTGGTTCAATTACAACAAGCCCAGCTAACCCAGCCAACGCAGCTACCTGGTTAACAATTCTACATCTACCTCCTCCGGTGCTCCAGCGGCTAACCGGACTAGCAGCGGGACCTGGTCGCAGCGGACCCTTGACCTCCGTGGACGCCAGCGGGTCCGTGCTTGCGACCCAGGGCCCAGCAGATGGATGTCACGGGCGTCCGCCGGCCGTACCACCACACCAATCCAGACAGCGGTTGGCCTGGCGACCACAAGCTCAGCTGGCGCAGCCGGCAGCTAACACCTGGTTAACAATGCTACATCTACCTCCTCCGGTGTTCAGGTGACTAACCGGCTTAGCAGCGGGTCCTGGTTGCAGCAAACGCCCGACTTCTATGATTACCAGCAGGTCCGTGCCTACAATTCAAAGCCCAGCAGCTGATGAAGACGCGGAGCATCCACTCTGGCGTTGCAGCGGACCCCCATCATCGGTGGAAATCAGTGGATCTGTGTCTAAGGCTCAAAACTTAGTAACGTATGATCAGAAGCTTCCCCCTTGCATCACAAGCTAATTTATGCGGGGCATCCAGCATCCAGGCTGCTGCGGCCCCTCGAATGTAAACATCAGTGGCCCCGCCCCCTCGTCTTCAGTGCCAGCAGTGAGACACTCAGGCCGCTCTGGTAAGCCGGTCACTAGTAGTCTTAAACCAGATGTTAAGCTTGTAATCGTAAAACAACAACAGACTAAACTACTGCAGACTGTTAACCATGCTAGGGTTTTTAGGGATCCCACGGTTAAACCGAAAGGGATCTTTGGTTGGCACATTAATGTCAGAAGCATCATATCTAAGACAGAACAGATTGAAAAGTCTGATTCAAATCTTGATTACTTAGGTTTATCAGAGACTTGGCTAACTCCAACAATTCCCTCAGGTGTCATTAATATTCCTGGATACAATATCTGTAGGAGAGACCGTACCCATAGTAAAGGTGGGGGCGTCTTACTGTATATCAAAAACAACATACAATGTAAACAAATCGATCTTCCTAAAAACACCCTTGAATGTGTTGGAGTTACTGTCATTCTCTCTCCTGAAATGTCTTTCAATATTGTTATATTATATAGGCCACCCAATGAAAATGATGTATTTTTTGACAATTTGTCTGCGGTTCTGAAGGCCTGTGATAACAAAGAGACCCTTCTATTGGGGGACTTCAACCTAAATTGGCTCGACAAAACACGCCGCAAGAAATTAAAAACTATATCAAATAAATTAATCACCAGCCCAACAAGAATAACCAAATCCTCCAAAACACTGTTGGACCTAATATTCACAAATAAAAGTGATCATATTTCTAAGACTTACAACTTAATCACAGGCATTTCAGACCACAAACTTACATCGGTGTCAAGACAACTTTGTAAATCGAGATATAGAACCCAAAACAAATCAAAAGGGTTTACCCAAACTTATTTCATACCAAAGAAAGACCTAGTGCACTTAGAAAACGAACTAAAACTTATAAATTGGGATGGTATAACAAGTGAGTTAAACTGTGAGCAGGTATGTGATGCTCTTCAAACTGCCATCTGCCAGCTCCTATCCAAATTCACCAAAGTAGGGCCTGCTAAACATAAACGAAGACAGCCTTTACCATGGTTTAATGAGAAGCTGTGGCACCTTATGAAAGAGAGAGATGCAGCTCTTAAAAAATCCCCTTAACAGGTCTGGATACAGACCGGCTGGTCTTTAAAAGTCTTAGGATAAAGTAACAAGGCAGCTCAGAAAATCCAGGGCAGATCATTTCTTAGACCTAATAAAGCAGATTAAAGGAAACAGTGAAGCTCTCTGGAAACGTATCGATCAACTCTCGGGTAAAGAACAAGACAGGAGCGATCTATAGAGCTCAATATAAATAGTGGTCCTACTATGACCATAGGATCCCATACTGTACTAAAGGATAGTCTGGAGGTCACAACCAGTCTTAACAATTATTTTATTGATTCTGTGTCTGAATTAAGCAAAAACATTTTTTAATATCGAGTCCCCCGCTATCCCATTGGCTCTGACGCCTGAAACCGACCTGCTAAGCTTCACTCATACAAATGATGCCATGATTAAGAATATTCTTGCGTCCTTGACAAACTCTAGAGCAAAGGATACTCGGGGACTCGATCCTCTTTTTCTTAAAAAACGTAATAATGTATTAGCCATGCCGATAGCGAGTATGATAAATAAATCCCTTGATGAATGTTTATTTCCCTCCACATTGAAAACGGCCATTGTAACACCTGTCTTTAAATCAGGTGACCGTCAGGAAATCAGCAACTATAAGCCTATTAGTACCCGCCATATCCAAAGGTAGTGAAACAGTTGTTGCCGAGCAGCTCACAGATCACTTTGACAAAAAAAACGTATTAAATCTCATGCAATTTGGCTTTAGAAAAAATCATTCCACAGAAACGGCCTGTTGTTATTTCATCAAGGCCAGTCTCGACAAGGGGGGGGTTTTAGGGGCTGTCTTTTTAGATCTTCGCAAGGCTTTTGATACCGTGAACCACTCTGTCCTTCTCTCCAAATTGTCAAATTTTAAACTCAACTCTCTGCCAATGTGTTAAAATGGTTACAGTCATACCTGGCTAATCAGGATTAAGGACAAAATATCTCCATTGAGAGCCTGTAACATGGGAGTGCCACAAGGCTCAATTCTCGGCCCGCTACTCTTCAGCACTTACATCAACGACCTCCCCACAGTCTGTGATGATGTGGAGACCATGATGTATGCTGATGACACTGTAATATTTACACATGGGAAAGATGCTGACGTTGTGGCAGCCAAACGATCATCGACATTGGAAAAAGTAACAGAGTGGCTGAATTTATCATGTCTAACTTTAAATACGGAGAAGACTGTAGCTAGGTTCTTTTCTAAACGTAGAAATCAGAATGTACATCCCGACGTTTATGTAGGTGGGCAAGCAATAAAAAACGTTGATGAGTTCAAATACTTAGGGATCATTTTAGATTCCACTCTGACCTTCAAAAAGCATATCAAAAACATGTGTCATATTTTAAAATATAATATTGCCAATTTCCGTCACATTAGAAACTCATTGACAACTGAAGCTGCCAAGACCTACCTAAACGCCATGATTCTATCCTACATTCAATATTGCATATCATGTTGGTCACAGGCAAATAAAACTGTATTAAACCCAATAAGATCGCTCTATGGACAAGCTCTGAAGGTTCTGGATCGGAAACCGAGCCAGTACCACCACTGTAACATACTCTCCAAATATAAACTGTGAAGCTTTGACAACCTCATCACATTCTTTAACATCCGGCTGACTCAAAAGATAATAAATAATGCTGCCCCTCCCCCATTGAAGAACTTTGTACAGCCCCGCTCTGCACTGACAATCAGATCCTCAAGATCTAGTTCCAGGGGTGACTGCAATATCCCTAAGAGAAGCTCCTCATTCGCCCAATCAGCATATTCCTGGAAAACTGTTACAACCTGGAACAGTTTACCCGACAATCTGAAAAGCATAACAGACTTTCTAAGCTTCTCCCGTAACCTGAAATCTTGGTTTCTGAACAACCAAGACTGCCAGCACTAAATATCAAATCAGTCTTTCTCTTACTTTAGTATGTTGGGGGGGGGGGGGGCTCTCACAGTGAATGACTTATGGTTTATATATCTTCATGTTTTTGATGTATTTTATATTTTTGTTTTTACATATTTTATGTTTTTAGTATTTTATGGTTTAAATGTTATGTATTTTATATTTTGATGTATTTCATGTTTTTGATGTATTTTATGTTTTTATGTATTTTATGATTTTGATTTATTTTATGTTTTTAATGTATTCAATGTGTTTTTGATATATTTTATGGTTTATATATCTTTATGTATTTCATGTTTTTGATGTATTTTATATTGTTGATGTTTTTATCTGTGGCTGTTTTATTTTGTACAAAATTCAACCTGTTTGGATTAATTCTACATTGATGTGGCACAGGTTGTCCCACATCAACACATCTCAGCCCCCCCAGCCCCATGACACACTTTATACGAGGCAGGGGGTATTTTTACTGTATTTATTTGTGATAATGCTGCTTGACTGAAGTCTGTCATATTTATTATTGTGTTATATGTATTTATTGTATTTTGGATTGTACTTGAAACTGTGATGTTATATTGTGATCCTGTTGTGATGTTATGTATTGTGTCTATTGTGTCTATTGTGTCTGTGTTTAGGACTACAGATGGAAATTAGCTTCCCTGCTAAATCTGGTGCACCCATCTTTTTGTTTCTATGTAAACAATTAATGTCTGTGCACACAGTCCTTTTAAACCAATAAATTAAATAAATAAATGTTAGCGTGAAAACAGCTGCAGCTCTTTTCTAAGGAATGCTCTGGTTTCCATGGAACCGATCAAAGATCACATAGAAAAGCATAATGTGTGTGATCTGGTTAAAGAGACCGTTCACAGATAAAGGTTTGGGTTAGCTGTTTGGAGAAACGCACTTCCTGTTTTACAGATGTTGAGGATGATTCTAGAAAGGAACCAAAGCGACTGAGAAAAGCTGTGAAACTCCTCTCAAACTGGACTAAAACACAAAGGAACTGGAAGTTCAATCAGATAAGACAGGCACACATTGAAGTGAGCTAAGGCTAACGCTAGCAGTTAGCCACACAGCAGCAGGCCGAAGCTAAAGCGGCTAATTAGCTGGTTAGCATCGGAGCTAGCCCAGCGTGCTAACGCTATATTCGCTTTGATTTCCGGGTCAAAGAAACATTATTAAAGTCTTTACCTGAGTGTGTGCGGGTTCACCTGGAGCTCTGCCGCCTCAAAACGGACAAATATGCTCGTCAGCTAACGCAACAACTATCCCGCCGCCAGCCGGACTCTGTTGTCCTGGTCTCACTCTGATTCTGTGCAAATCCGTGTTCTCGCGGTTACTTACATAAACATAATATACATATACGCCGCACTGGACGCTTCAGCCCGTTACGACGATATGTCAAGGTGGGCGCCATATTGGACCGGGCAAGACCGGCCTGTAACCCTATACTAGCGAACGGGGGAGCTGCCGTTCTTCTGGATAAAAAGCACTATAACGACTACATTTCTCCACCGATTTCAACGAGTCGTTATTATATTAAAGGGTTTATGATCTACGTGGAGTAGAAACATAAAGTTTTGTTCCCAGTGACTTAGAATCTGGATAGTTGAGCTCCAATCGCTGCTAGACACTCAGCAGACGAGTGTGTACCGTAGGCTGACATGAACTGAATTACTGACCTGATAGAAAATAATTCATTTATCAGAAGGAATTGTTAAAAAACTCACGTTTGTAAAGTACGGCTTTGGCTTATTTTCCTTGGTTAAGGTTAATACTGTACTTGTAGAGAGGTCCCTATATAATATAATATGTAAGGGATAATGTACAGCGAGCCGGTCATTGTTGTGAAAGAATCCCCAACAGGGCGATGCAATCTCTCATCGCCCTGAAGGGGATTCTTTCACAACATTATCCCGCTTATTACACGGCTACTTACTGAAGAAATCAATATTTTGACGCAAAAACGGTCTGCCAGAGTCCGACATCAGAGCTGCGCCCGTAGCAACGGTCTGATATACATATATAACAGACCGCAGAATGCCGTGATTGACCAATCAGAATCGAGTATTCAACACAGCCGTGTAATAAAATATAATATAATATAACATAACATAACATAATAAAATATAATACAATACAATGTAAAAATGTGTGTGAAATGTCTTCCTCTGTTTTAGAGATCATGCTTTCAGTCTATAGGCTTCCACTAACTCTGCTAATGATATTACTATTATGTTAATTTTCAGGCATCTAATCAATATCATACTAATAAGACCAATCAAAATAACAGGCAAATAGTAGTATATACATAAATAATGGTAACAAAAAATAATAGTATAATATTATTAGTTATGATTAAGGCTGGGGCGATTCGTCGACGTAGTCGACGTAATCGTCTACGTAAATACGTCGATTTACGTAACGTGCGTCGACGCTTCGGATGACGTAATGAAAATGGCTGCGCCCGGTCCCAGCATGGATTCTGCTTCCCCCAGAGAGCAAGAAGCCTCAAAAACACCTCTCCCACGTTCATCAAAAGTTTGGGAATATTTCAAACAGAGACCCAACAATGTACAAATGCAATGCACGAGCACCTGAAAAGAAGGCATCCCGGAGCGCTGAGTGAAGACGACAGCAGCAAGATACCACCATAAGTCCTGTTTACCTTTCCCCACCCAGGCATGATCTGTTAAGACTGTCAAAACGCAGTCGTGTTTCTGTTAGCTGTAGTCATTTAAAGTTGGTTTTAAAATGTTTCTTCATCGCCACCGTGTTAAAAGTATTTTATGGACCACTGTTATGGTAAAGTAATGTAACGTAACGTTACACCATGCGTCATCGAATGTTGTTATTCGGCCGTGTTATATTTTCTGTTTACTTTATCGGCGATGTATGAGTGAGAAAATGGCCTAAAGTAACGCTACATATTGTTCTACAGTCTGTGACTGTTGTTAGTCTGTAAATAGTTTCAATTATTTCTCTTGCTCCACACTGATGCAAAAGAACATTTGCTAGTGATTATCTTAACTGCATATTATTACAGTGGTGAAATAAATCCATGTCTAAACTATTTTAAGTTTAAAGTTAAGTACTTATGTAAAAATACTGATGGTGGTTATTATTAGTAGTAGTATTATTAGTATTATTATTAGCCTAATGTCATAACACAACAGTGATGTGGAAATAAAATGTGCCACTATTAGCATTATTCTAATGGGCTTTCAATGTCTCTTTTTCAGGATGAGACAAAGCAATGTGGAGGACTTTTTTAAAAAAAAGGACCCAACTGAATGCACACCGAAGATGGCTGTTGAGTTTACTGACAGCATCTTACAGATGATGGTGAAGGACATGAGACCCGTTGCTATTGTGGAGGGTCAAGGCTTCGGAGAGATGATCAACACTTTACCAGTGAACACTGGGCTATTTTTTGTTGTGAAATAAATGCCCTGTAGTGCATATTTTATTCTTGTTTTATGTATATGTTTATAAGAGAAGATGTTTGAATAAAGTATTGAAATAATAATGAGACAAGTTTTTGATATTTATTTTGGGTAAATTAATTTAAATATGTAAAAAGAAAAAAAAAATTGTTGAATAATCTATGAAAATAGTCGTTAGATTAATCGACTAATCGAAAAAATAATCGTTAGATTAGTCGATACAAAAAATAATCGTTACGTGCAGCCCTAGTTATGATCTGAATATCTTGAAATAATGGTGATAATACAGAAATTCTTAAAAAAATAAATAATAATCTAATGCGTAATCTAAGCGTAATTTTGAATGATTGGTTTCACACATTACACTGGAAACACTGGCATGTTGCCTTAAGGAGCGTCCACTGTACTACCTAAATTTAGCTGGGCAAAAAAATACTATTTCATTTTAAAAGTAATACTAATATTTTTAAAAAAAAATTGTGATTAGTCTGTATTTCATTCCACAAAAAATATCTGAACTGTCATTTTTGTTTTATATCATAATCTCATTAGAGTCTCGGCAGTGTAACTGCATAGATAACTTGCATTATTTTTGGCTGTATTATCAGTTTTCATCAGTTAACATAACCATCTATAACGAAGGTTATAATACATTTATATTTAGTTTAACTTTCGTATCTCACACATATGACAACCACCAACAGGGTTTTAATCGACATTTTTAAACTTCAGAGTTACTAACCAACTCCAAAGTTGAGCCTTTTTGGCATCAGTGCTGAAGATTCTCTGGAAATGCTGGATTGTGCAGTAAATATCTACAGTAGATATCAGCAGAAGACACATAATTACAGACAAAGTCTCCTTTATCAAAATAATGTTTTTTTCCCCACATCAGTCAGATGCATCATGTTTCCATGTCTCTGTGGTTCCTCCTCATGGACTGAAGGAAGAACTGAAGTAGTCCAAGTTGGCCCAAAGATGGCGCTCACACCAAAGTAGTGAGGTCACAGTTCCCCAGGGCAGACCTGAGGTGATTAACAGCAGTTCTTAACAACAAATAACACATTTCCAAATGGAGTTTCATGATCAAGCAGCACCGTCTGTAACTAAAGACAGAAAAAGATGTTTGTTCATCACATATAAACTAAGAATTATGATTAGAAAACAATTTTATTTATCTCTTGCCTCTTGTTGAAGCTACTGTCAGTGGTTTGATGCAACAGACACAACCTCTGTGGTTGCACGCCGTTTTGTGTTGGTCATGGAATGCGCTCCAATGTCAGTTCCGTGCGACTACCGGTAAAAACATTTACTTGTAAACTGCTCAAACTGACATTTAATTTATTCTACTTCATTGTCATACAGACGTCAACAACATAAAGTAAGTAGATTGTATTTAGGATCAAATATACCCTTGTCTAGACTAGTAAACGGTAGACATGTTCATTAGATTGTATATATATATATACATTTCAGTCAGAAATCACCTAAAACAGCTAAAAGATGAAGTGAATCCACTGGGTCTTCACGTCCTCAGATGATCGGAGGACATGAAGACTTTTCTGCTGGTTCTTACAGACTAACAGAAGTAGTAGCATTCTTTGCTTGTCCTGTTAGCAGGTCTGTGATTATACCGAGGAAAACAATGGCGGACGGAGCGAAATTCAGCGAGCAGCTCAGTGGGCTGGATCACCTAGCTGGAGGTTCTTCTACCTCGTTCTAACCGTAACCCATATATGGCATGGCAAGAATCACCAACGTCACTGATTCCAGGAAGTACGAATCAACGCCACTTCTGACACATTTTCCGAGAGATGGAGCAGGAGAAAAAGAGAGAGGATGGTCTTTTATGATACTTCGGTGGTCTGTAGACACACTGGGGACAGATATTTATGTTTAAAAGACATGGAAAAGTGCATTTTGCATAATAGGTGACCTTTAACTTAAACAGGAAAAAACAGATCAAATAAACAGGCGATTCACCCCTACAGCTTCGAGAGTAAAGTTATATATATTTACACAGAAAAATAGTCAACTTGTGTTAGACTCCGAGGTCAATACAACAAGGAATAAATATACTTACAAAAGATACAAATGTTTGGTCTAAATCAAACACAGGACAAAGGCTATGGCTAATACTAAAGCTAACACACTCGACGCCACTCTACACGTGGTCACTACTCTAAATACTTACTACGAAATAATTTTACAAATACACGCTCAATGCTGAATGAAAAGATTGGTTTTACGAGGAGGACCGAAGCAACACCCGAAAGCTATCGACCTCGTCTCAGCGGTGTTTTCCGGGGCGTTAAATAGGCCAACCTGCCGTCCTCAGCGGCGACGTCATCGAAGGCCAGCCAATGGAAGCCGTACCTATTATCACAGATGCTCTGCCAGACAAGAGCTCCCACTCTTCATTAAATCAGCCACACCATTCCTGTATACAATTTATAGACAACATAAATACACATAAATACACATCAATACGACCGGCGGCCGTAACAACATCAATAGCATCCGTGGCTATTTAAGCTTCACAGTCAAAGCAAGTCACCAAGTCTCTTTTCCTCGCACAGTTTCCACACACGGGTTTTTGGCATTTGCAGCAGGAGTCAGTGGTTTTATTCTGGTTGCAGCTTCTCCGAACCTGGCACTGCCTCCGTTTATGTGTCTGCTGCGGTGCTTACTTCTGCTGCTGACCGAGACCTTGTGCCAACTGCCATGCTGCCCTTTTTCCCTCCATGAACTCCGCTCTCAGCTCCTCTGCCAGTTCCTCCGGGGTAGTTTGCTGCCGGTGCACTCCTTGAAGAGGATGTGGGTATTGATTCCAGCCGGGTCGAGGATGTTATAGAAGACAGACACTGGCCTTTCACAGAGTATATGCCCTTGCCATCTGATCTAAGACATCCACTCCGTACTTAGTGTCGTTATAGTACGTCATGACTCTGGCTTTGCCTTCGGCCCTTCGGTGATGCCCACGCTTGTGTGCACGGACCTCAGAATGCACACATTCACATCCCGTGACCAAGTCATGTGACCAAGTGGACGCTACTCCGCCCAATCATCTCGGACGCTACTCTGCCAAGATCCGGGTACTTTTCCAGACGGAAGTCAAGCCATTTAGGCTTCATGCTCCACTGAGCAACTTTCATAGGAATGAACGAGGCCCCGCCTCCAACGCTGGATGCAGTTCTCTTAATACATCCAGGTTTCATTCGGCCTGCCTCAGCTCCATCCACGCTCCATCTCTCGATCCATTTTTGGATTAGCTGGAGTCGTCGCAGCCAAGATGGCGACTGCTAGAGCCGCCCACTTTGAGCTTCATTTTTGCTCTTCAGTAACCTACGAGTGACGTCACGGAGACTACGTCCATTTTATAAAGTCTATGGTAGAAAGTTGGCAGAGCAGAGGGTACTGAACATACCAGATTTGGAGAAAATTGGAAAAGTAGAAGAAATTAGTACTGTACATACAGTATATTGGGACACCGATAAAGTGAGCAGATCTGTCATCACACACACACACACACACACACTGCTCAATGCTTAGCAAGCAGCGAAAAAATGCAATAACCTCGCTGTTGACTCCCCTTCAGTTGGCCATCAATACTGCTGTATTGTTTAGAGGAAATGAGCCAAACACAAGTGAATGAAGGAAAGCCCCAGAGAAAGATTTACAGAGTTGTGAGGAGTGCTCACTCTGTTTGTGACAGTTATTTTTCAAAGACAGACATCACAAAGTATTATTTCTGGGTTTCATCATCGCCAAATTTGTGTCTGTCGCAGCAGCTGGAAACTGTTCAGACTGGAGAGGAGGTCCAATAAGGGCTCTTTCTCTTCTTCTTTTTATCCTTTTTGCTCAGTTGTGTGGTCTGCCTAGACCTCTACAAACACAATGTCTCCATTTGTAAGCCTTATTTCCGAACAATTCGAGTTTTCCCTGCTGAGGTCCCATGTTAAGTGGGATGTGAAACACATGCACGAGCTGGGCAAGCTGACATTAAGGTGCTAAATTTGATATTCTGAGCAGGATCACGACTCTCAACATGACAACGGCTGACAAAGCTAATGAAGGTTACGATATCAGTATTAGGTTTAAACCCAGCTTGGGGCCCTTCTTTGTGGAGTTTGCATGTTCTCGCCGTGTTAGCAGCTCTCAGCTAGCAGTCCGATGGTACTCTGCTCTCTCTTCTGGGTGACATGCTGCGGTAACCGTATCTAGCACATGCAAGTCAATATAGTTATACTCTTCATTACGGCGGCAAATTACCTGCTATACATTTATACTTACACTAGTTCTGCTTAAAAACTCATAGCTCGCTCCTTTTTAGAGACTTCTCGATAATCCCACAGTTGCTTGCAAGCTATTCAGCTAGCTGTGCTACCGTAATGTAGCTTAGCAGTAGCTTAGCAGTTAGCGATGGCTTCTCTCTCTTGCTCTCCTGATCTCTCTTGCTCGGTGTGTCTCATGTTTAGCTATTCCTCTGCCTCCTTTAGCGATAATGGTACATGTAATAAATGTAGTGCACTTGCTGCACTGGAGGCGAGGCTTAGTGTGTTTTCACATATAGTTCTTTTTAAACGAACCGAACTCAGTCCTCTTAAAGTGGACCAACGCAAAAGGAGCTCAGTTCTGTTTCTGGTCCACTTCAGCTCTAATGGGGCCAAAGTCCCTATTCTGTTCACGCTATGTTGATGAAGTTGAAGTTTTAATTTAATTTTTGCATTTTGTTTATTTTTTTTAATTATTTTATTTCAGCTACTTTAACAAATGTAATAAATTTAAACAGTCACTGAAATGCTGTTAAAACACATTCACTATTCACAGCCTATTTAAAAAAAAAACATCCTGCTCACTCAGAAATATTAACAGATAATCTACAATATTATTATGTTCCATTAGTGCGACCAATCACATCAGGAGTGATCATTATTCATTATTCAGTGATTCTACGGGTCTGAGCTTTATACGGATTTTTAGTATATAAACTGAGATTACACATTATGTGCAATAAACATTTTAGTGGAACTGCTCTAATTGACAGCTGTCTCAGTCAAAGTGTTATTAAATGAACGTCGCAAAAGGACAAGCAGAGGTTTTATTCTGAGCTGATGGGGACTTGATGCTGTGATAGATTTGAATGTGAAGGCAAAAAACGCTTCAAAGAAATGACTGACAACGCATAAAAGCTGTAACTTAAGTTAGTCCTGAGTAACAAACTAATATCTTTAAATTCTGACCCTCCGATAATTAATGCGCTTCGATGCGCGCTTTACGGACTGAATAAATGAGGAAATAAAGCAGCGTGAGCGTAAGCTGCCACGGTTCCGTGTTGTTCTTCCGAGCGTCAGTGTACAAGCGCATGTGATCTGTCTACGGCAACTCTAGAGGGCTAAAATACAACGGCAAAAGGCAAAGCGAACCTGGAGCGCTTTGTGTTCACAATGCACAGATTAAGCGAACCGCAACGCGGACTTGAATCGAACCGAACTCAGACCTCCCGAGGAGGTCTGAGTTCGGTTCGTTTCAGAAGGTCTGAGTCCTTTTGGAGTGTTCACATGCGCAAAAAATGCTGACTCATCGCTCTAAGTTCGTTTGGAGGGCTGAGAGGGACCAAGTGTGAAAACACCCTTAGTGAAATAGAACACACTCTGGTGTGTTTCTGGTGGCAGAAACACCGAGAAACACACTCTGGTTATCGGCAGATCTATTCTGAGAAACGTGAAGTTAGCGACACCAGCTACCATAGTCAACTGCATTCCTGGAGCCAGAGCGGGCGACACTGAATCCTATTTAAAAGTGCTGGCTAAGGAGAAGCATAAATACAGTAAGATTTTTATTCACGTCACTGAAGTTATTGTGGAGTCCGTGTGTACGTATGCCAAGACAATGTCGGACTCCGTAGTTTTCTCTGGCCCCCCTCCCCAACCTGACCAGTGACGAAATGTTTAGCCGCATGAAGTCATTTCACAGATGGCTGTCGAGGTGGTGTGCAGCGAACGATGTTGGCTTCATAGATAACTGGGAGACTTTCTGGGGGAGACCTGGTCTGATAAGAAGAGACGGCATTCATCCCACTTTGGATGGAGCGGATCTCTTGTCCAGAAATCTGACCAAGATTGTTAGTGGACCTAATCCATTAGAGCAGTTACCCACCCAAAACCTAACAGAGACTGTGTCTGCCCCTAGGCCACTTAGATTAATTAAATCATAAGTAAACAGAGGAGTCAAACATAATAATGTTATAAAATCTAACACCACCACCACTGCAATAAAGCAACAAAACAGGAGAATTAAATGTGGACTCTTAGACCCTGTTCTCACCTGGTATTAACATGCGTCCTCAGTGATCGGATCACAAGTGGACAGCTCTAAATACAGGTGTGAACGCAGTCAAGACATATTCAGGACGCATTGAGATCGGATCGCTCAGACCACGTTCAGAGGTGGTCTGGGCCACATATGACCACATTCTTATAGCAGTGTGTACGTGTATCCTGTCGGTACAACTGTGTTTTATTAAAATATATCTTGTTTATACAGTAGGCTACATATCTACAGACTATCAGACTAGGCACGCAAAGTGCATTATTATCATACTGTCGGAGATGTGTTGCTGTTTTTGTTCCGCTGCTTTGTGCGGAGCTGACTCCTGCCCGCCCGTTCTCTGTCCTCCCCTCTCTCTGGAGCGCTGTACCCTGCTGTTGTCCAGAGCCGGTACAATAACCAACGTCTGCTGTATTAACCATGTGTTTACTACGTGTTTATTTGCATATAGAGCGGGGAAGTGAGATCTGATCACAAGTGGCCACTGAAGACGCATGTGGAGACGCATTCTAAAGCCAGGTGTGAACAGGGCCTTATATAACGGATCTCTGTCATCTAAAGCTCTACTAGTAAATGATTTAATATCAGATAATCACATTGATTTATTTTGTCTTACTGAAACCTGGCTATGTTATGTCAGCCTAAATGAATCCACTCCCCCGAGTCATATTAATACTCACATTCCTGGAGACACCGGCCGAGGAGGTGGAGTTGCAGCCATCTTTAACTCAAGCCTATTAATCAACCCAAACCTAAAGCCTTGTTCTTAGTCTTTCACACCCAACCTGGAAAACACTACAGCCAATTCTTTTTGTTATAGTGTACCGCGCTCCAGGCCCAGAGATGTGAGGGCAGCCCAGAGCACCTTTTGGAAGATTTTTAGAGAGAAATGAAAGCCAAAGTGTGCAACCACCTCTTCAACATCCATCATCAGTACAAACAGCTACAATCCTTGCACAGATCTCTGAAAGAAGACAAAGCTATTCTCCACATTGACTATGCAGAAAACTGGCAGTGCAAATATGCAAAGGAGGTGCAGCAAGTCCACTTTGGAGCATCCCACAGGCAGACAACCCTGCACGATGCTGTAGTGTACACCACAGATGGTACACTGACATTCTTTGCCTTGTCGCCTTCCATGAAGCATGATCCTCCAGTTCTTCAGTTCCTGAAGGAGAACTGTCCAAGGATCCAAAAACTTTTCTTCATCAGCGATGGGCCGACAATGCAAGATAGAGGAAAGAAGAACTTCTATCTGTTGGGACCTGACCATCCAAGATGGTGGCAAAGACATGAACTGCACTTCCCAGGATTCCTTTGGGTCACTCATTGAGTAGCTCCACCCATGGACTCAGTAACCATTTCCATTGGCTTCTTTAATATGATGACTCATTCACAAGTACATGTGAATTCGGCTGCTGACCTGGAGGAAGGTCAGTCTCTTTGCTCTTTGGTTCCTGGCCTTTCAACACCCCTGCCCCGCAGGAGGTCAGCTGCGGCCCTTCTCACCTAAGCTCTCCAGCCAGAGACTGCATGAAGAAACAGCTCTGCTTTGATCTATGTCTTGTTAGCAGACAGACATAGAAACACAAGGAACTTCTAAAGGCAGAAGACGCGAGTGCCTGCCTTTTGATCAACTAACTTCAACCAAGGAAGTTAGCACCAAACCACCAAGCTGCAGAAACAGGACTGGACCAGTTTCCTTCCAGCTGCACAACTAGATCTCACACAGCAAGGACAACAACAACTTCGACCCTGGAACCACAACCTTCTCCAGTCGGCTTTCTCCAATCCCTCCTTGGAATTACAACCACTTTCTTCCATGTAGTGGTAACGTACTGGGCTTTACCTTAGCATTAGTAATTGCACACGGCTGAGCAAGTCTGTTCAACTTAACTTCTGTAAATGTACATGTATTGATTTGGTTTGATATAATTCATTAAGTTTTACTGTTGTGATAGTGTTGTAGTCAGGATATTTGGTTAGCTGACTTCGCCACATCTGATGTGTTTAGTTTATGCTCCACACAGACATAGGGTCTTGCATGCAAACTAACCATCTTTTCTAACTATCTGCATCATCTGACACACATTAAGGTCACTTACATAAACTGTGAATTGGTTTTAAACACAAACATACACATTCAGATAACCCCAACCCCCACATCACACCTCTTTGTTCTCCCTGAGCCCATGTGCTCCAAAGGACAAAGAGGTCATGTGGTGACACCCTGGCGGCCATCTTTGATCCGGCCATCTTTGTAGTTTTACAGTGCTCGCCATTTTGTTTTGTAGGCCATGCAGACATCAAAGACAAGTAGCCATCTTGTCTTTGTCTCCCTCTCTCTCTCTCTCCCTCTCTCTCTCTCTCTCTCTCTCACACACACACACATGCTCACACACTGTGTTTGGTTTGTTTAGTTTAGTTATTTAGTTAGATTAATATTGTGTTTTAACCTTTATTATCTTATAAATAAATATTTGTGGATCGTACATGCTGCTCTGTTTAATGTTGTACAAGAGTGAATAATGCCAACCGCTGCTGTGTCAAGAACTCCAAAATCCTTCAACCTTTACTATCTATTGATATAGTGATTTTTGGTTATAGTTATTAATTTAATTATTAATCAGAGTTCTAAATTGATAGTTTAGTATATATAATGAGACTTAGCTATGAGACTACATTAATTTGCTATCGTTTTCTCTTTGTTTCAAAGAGTGGTGCCCCGAGGATGATTTAATACACATTAAATCATATTATTCATTATAATTAATAATTATTTTGATAATTATTATTTACTTTTGATAGCCATTTTAATGTCTTTTGAGCTTATGTACCTATGTAATTTGGTGTCCTGTTATTATTAATATATATTGATAATTAAGTAATATTAATTTTATTAATATTGATAATTTTCTTTAATATTGTCTAATACCTAGACCAGCTCCTACCTGCGTTCCCCAACATTTGGTGCCCCGTGTGAGGCATAGTATAGTTGGCAAATTATTCATAATTGTGCAATATTAATTTTCAGCATCATTTTTGGTCAAAACCGAAAATTTCATATTCCACTTCTAAACAAACCAAAAGCGTTGACATTCTACACCACTAGTCTTCCACAGGAGTAGACGTCCAGCTGTACTTTTAAACAAGTACATTGTGGTTAGAATTGTAATTTGAGGGACTTTGATTATTAACACTTAAACCTTCATAGTGTTAATTTTAAGAACTTGCTTTTGCTGCTAATTCAAGTTAACCTACTCTGTAGAACTTGAAAGAAATTTGGTTCAGCATTTGAACACCACGTATTCAATGCAATCTAGTCAAGTTGTCATAATTTGCTGTTAATCTAAGTGTTCCTTTAATGACACAGCGTGCCACCGGCCCTGTGTAACATAGAGACCTTGTACCTGGCTGTCACTGCCATGCATTTCAGCCTGACTGAGTTAAATTGAGCCTGATAAGAGCCACAGCGTGCTACCAGCCCTGTGAAATAAGTTTGCACCTAGCTGTTACTTTCACGCGTTCCAGCTTGAGTCACCTTTAAGAGACATCATCACAACTGTTACTGCCTTGCATCTCAGTTAGTGCATGTTGTGTGTAAGCAAACTTGTTTTGTAAACCTGTGTTTACTTTACTGGCCCCTTTTGTTTTATGCCCACTAGAGTCACTAGTTGGTGCTGTAGCTGCCCCTCCTCCACAGGAAGCTACCCCCAATAAAGTAAGCCAGTACATTGTTTTGTTAGGCTAGTGTACCTACTGCTACACTACAAGGTGTCTGCCAAAGCAACACCATAGCCATAACATTATTTTTCTTGGTACTAGACACCTTGTTTAGTTTTACCCTCCATTCCAGGCATAACAATGGACAACTCCTGTGTAGAGCTTTTCATTTCCTCCGTAGCACAGAGCCTAAACCCTGGCTGCCCTGAACTCATCAGCAGGTTGAGTTTCAGTGAGTGCAGGAGAGAAATGGAATCGCTACTCACAGACAGGTGTGATGCGCAGACCGCATCCAAAGATTCATTGTTTAAATGCTTGCTTCTGATTTTTTCACAGGCAAACCAGTCTTGCCATTCAGAGCAAAGCAGTCCTGGAGAAGGAGGTAGATTCCCTAAGAACGCAAAATGATTGTCTCCTCCATGAAGTTCAGACAGCAAACAAAAAGATGATGCGTTACTTGGAAGACCTGCATTCAGCAGAGTCAGATCTTTGCTCACACAAAGAGCAATTGCTAGGGCTTAGATTAGAACATCTCACCCCACCACAGTCTGTCAGCCATTGTGATTCTGGTTACTCAGATTCACACTCCTCACTTGATGAGAGGTTAACCCCCTCTCCACTCAGAAGTGAGAGATTTCCAACTGACTCAAAGTCCTTGGGAATAAAGTTAGCTCCACTGAGAGACAGTGCTAACAGCTACTTGACTTCCCATTTTTCTGATACTGACAGTGAAGATACATGTAGTTTATCTTCAAGAAGATATTCTGCTCCATGTTCTTCTCAGCTACTGAGAAATTACATTTTCACCTGTGCTCCTTCCTCCAAAGGTTCAGCCTGGTCAGCCTCCTATCCACTCTGTAACAAGAGTGATGACAGCTGTTCAGCCTCTGCTTCTCAGCCAGAGAGAACTTTAGCATGTGATACACAAGTGCATTGTAATTCTAATTTAGTCTCGCCTTCACCAGAAAGGACCCCATAGAGTCCCCGCTATGAAGTGCTTGAACTCATAGCTAAAGACATTGACTGTTTTGATCCAGACAACTGTGATCATCACATTGATGACTATTTTAGAGAATTAGATCATAATCTAATTGACTTAACACACGCCACCCAAAGGGAGAAAGTTAAACTTGTGTGGAAAACCAGCTCTAAAGCTGTGCACAAGTTTATACAATCACAACCTCCCAGTGTCAGAAATGACTACAGTGAGCTCCGTCATGCACTGATAGAAGAATTCTCCTCTACTGCTGACGTGACCTCAGCGATGTTTGCAGCCCTCCAAATTAAACATTAACGTAGTGAGAATCCTAGGGATTACTACAGACGTTTAAGGCATGCATACTTCCAAGGTAAGAATGCACCAGGCTTAGAAGAAAACCCCATCTTCAAGTCCTTGTTTTTGCAGAACCTGCACCCATGTGTTCGCACCCATGTGGTACTCAGGACGCGTCAGGGTAACCCCTCACTGCTTGAGATAAGGAAGATGACACAGATAGCTTGGGAAACTCTGGTCATTTCCAAAAGGGGGGGCAAACCAACTGAGCCCACCAGCTCAAACACTGACGTGTTAAGCAGATCTGCCACCTCAAAAGACCACCTTCACAACAGAACAAAGGGGGTTCACAAAAGGCTGCATAAGGACACTGAGCGTAACCGCCATGTCCACCAGTTGCGTAGAGATAGGCATTCACACAACAGAAGTGTTAGAAAGCCATACTCTGAAATTCTGTCCCAGAATTGGCGTGACCGGTCTGATGATGACCACAGCATCTCCGACCACAGCTCAGACTCTGACCACGGTTCAGAACATGGACATAACCTAGCAGACAGTGATAGCTACTCTGAGTGCCTCTCTGCCTCTGGCTACCTGGAGCGTTACAGCCCTGAGCCAGGAGTCAAGCACAAGAGCTCCAGAGTTGTCTTCCCACGGTACTAGCTAACACACAGCTAACAGTGAGACAGATGCTAGATAACGGTGCCTTAATTTTTCCTCTTTTGCAGTTACTAGGGCAAACTTGAGTTTGTTAGCAACAGCAAACCCTAAATTCTGATAGGTCTCAGACACCACTGTCCAACTTTACAAGTACACTTGGACCAACTCCTTGGTAGTATCTTGTTTAGAGATCACTAGTGCAAAACACTAGCTTAGGACACCACATTATGGCATCACAGAACTAGTCATACACCTGTTCTCATATTTTTAGGTGACACGCTCTGCATCTCACCTTAACACCTCTACATCTCTAACATTAATGTTCTTCACTAACCTTATAAATAACAGGGAAACACTAGTAATGTTTTTTATACAGTGCTATTGTTGTTGTTTATCTGGTTTTATTTGTAACATATGGACTGTTCTTGCTGAGCCAAAATAGATAGTTTTAACCAATGCCCAGTTGGTCAATGAACTGCCCAGACGTTACAAATTTGAATGAACTGTTGAATGAACTTTTCCAAGCATGGATTTAACGACTTTCGAGTTGTCCCCAGGAGTGGAACTGAACATCCCCCAGGTTGTTTCCAAGGACCTGTGAACTATTCAACCTCTAGCTTGCTCTTAAGGATGATGGACATCTTAAGACCAAAATGGGGGGATGTTGGGACCTGACCATCCAAGATGGTGGCAAAGACATGAACTGCACTTCCCAGGATTCCTTTGGGTCACTCATTGAGTAGCTCCACCCATGGACTCAGTAACCATTTCCATTGGCTTCTTTAACAAGATGACTCATTCACAAGTACATGTGAATTCGGCTGCTGACCTGGAGGAAGGTCAGTCTCTTTGCTCTTTGGTTCCTGGCCTTTCAACACCCCTGCCCCGCAGGAGGTCAGCTGCGGCCCTTCTCACCTAAGCTCTCCAGCCAGAGACTGCATGAAGAAGCAGCTCTGCTTTGATCTATGTCTTGTTAGCAGACAGACATAGAAACACAAGGAACTTCTAAAGGCAGAAGACGCGAGTGCCTGCCTTTTGATCAACTAACTTCAACCAAGGAAGTTAGCACCAAACCACCAAGCTGCAGAAACAGGACTGGACCAGTTTCCTTCCAGCTGCACAACTAGATCTCACACAGCAAGGACAACAACAACTTCGACCCTGGAACCACAACCTTCTCCAGTCGGCTTTCTCCAATCCCTCCTTGGAATTACAACCACTTTCTTCCATGTAGTGGTAACGTACTGGGCTTTACCTTAGCATTAGTAATTGCACACGGCTGAGCAAGACTGTTCAACTTAACTTCTGTAAATGTACAAGTATTGATTTGGTTTGATATAATTTATTAAGTTTTACTGTTGTGATAGTGTTGTAGTCAGGATATTTGGTTAGCTGGCTTCGCCACATCTGATGTGTTTAGTTTATGCTCCACACAGACATAGGGTCTTGCATGCAAACTAACCATCTTTTCTAACTATCTGCATCATCTGACACACATTAAGGTCACTTACATAAACTGTGAATTGGTTTTAAACACAAACATACACATTCAGATAACCCCAACCCCCACGTCACACCTCTTTGTTCTCCCTGAGCCCATGTGCTCCAAAGGACAAAGAGGTCATGTGGTGACACCCTGGCGGCCATCTTTGATCCGGCCATCTTTGTAGTTTTACAGTGCTCGCCATTTTGTTTTGTAGGCCATGCAGACATCAAAGACAAGTAGCCATCTTGTCTTTGTCTCCCTCTCTCTCTCTCTCCCTCTCTCTCTCTCTCTCTCTCTCACACACACACACATGCTCACACACTGTGTTTGGTTTGTTTAGTTTAGTTATTTAGTTAGATTAATATTGTGTTTTAACCTTTATTATCTTATAAATAAATATTTGTGGATCATACATACTGCTCTGTTTAATGTTGTACAAGAGTGAATAATGCCAACCGCTGCTGTGTCAAGAACTCCAAAATCCTTCAACCTTTACTATCTATTGATATAGTGATTTTTGGTTATAGTTATTAATTTAATTATTAATCAGAGTTCTAAATTGATAGTTTAGTATATTTAAGGAGACTTAGCTATGAGACGACATTAATTTGCTATCGTTTTCTCTTTGTTTCAAAGAGTGGTGCCCCGAGGATGATTTAATACACATTAAATCATATTATTCATTATAATTAATAATTATTTTGATAATTATTATTTACTTTTGATAGCCATTTTAATGTCTTTTGAGCTTATGTACCCATGTAATTTGGTGTCCTGTTATTATTAATATATATTGATAATTAAGTAATATTAATTTTATTAATATTGATAATTTTCTTTAACATTGTCTAATAACTAGACCAGCTCCTACCTGCGTTCCCCGACATATCTCTTGAGCACAATTCCTTTCCAGACGGGATTTACCGCTGCAAACTGAAGATTCCTAGAAGCTGGTCACGGCAAAGGACCTGCTGATGGTGTTGGAGCCACCATAAAGAGAACTGCTGATTCACAGGTAGCCAGGGGTACTGACATATCCACAGCGATAGCCCTCTATGACACACTCCTTCCGCTCACCAACGTCAAGCTCTGCTACGTGGAGGAAGAACAGATTCACAGAGTAAGTGCACTCCACCATCAAAAGGTAAACTGAGCATTCATCAAGTGATCTGCACTACACCTGGCACAATCCATCATAGAGTGCTCAGCTGCTTCTGCAATAGAGAGGCCATCTTTCCCTGCTTCCACCAAACGTCCACCAACATTGCACCACAAGCACAGCCTGGAAGAGCTGTAAGAACACCTGAAGCAACAGCCCAAGAAGATTGAAGCCATTTCACCTCAAGCTCTGGGTGTGAAGGGACTCTCTGTCCAGTTGATGACATCACTGAAGACCTTGATGGAAAGTGGTGTGTTGTCACCTATGACGATGAGTCATATCCTGGAATCATTCAAGACGTGGAAGAAGAATGTGATTTGTCTTTCCTTTGTTTTCTCACATATTTCAATATTTAGTTTACATTACATTAAATGATATTTATAATTCAAACATTCCATTTATTCTCACTTGGCCATTTTCCATTCTCATATTCCCATTTCCGTTGAATCAAACTATTTCATAGCCTTTTATGTAAGATTGCAATACAAACAATACCTTCCATGTCCCTTTATTTTACCACTCGTCTGTCTGCAGGTGTCCTGGAGGTCAAAGTCATGCACAACATTGGGTGAAAAATCTTGGTCTTGATCTTGGTACAGATCAGCCCAAGAGTGTTTACTGCAATATGTAAAAAAAAACAACTAAATCTGTGAATAGATTTGTGAAGGTCTTCATTTGGTTTTCTCTTTCTGAAGCTCTTCTGCTCAGGGTGAAATGTCAGGAGACCAAAAGGTTCAGTCTGTGGTTATAAAGATTTGGACAAAAGCTCATAGGGGACAATGAACCCTCCTAAACATACAACAAATGTCTCTCTCACTCCTTCTGTGTGTTTGTGTGTCATTCCATCAGCCTGGCTGTAAAGACTGTCCAGTGCGATGGCGTCTTTTAAGGGAGTCATGACCCTTTTTATGGTGTCTGAACGGTAGTGTTGTGCTTTGCCTCTATTGTGACACCTTTGCACCAGATCCAGACACTCACAGGTGTGTGTCTCAAGTTCATGATCATTTCATTCATTCAGATTCAACTGCATGACACTTACAGGTGTGTGTATTCTTCTTTAGGATGTTGTTACAGACCTTCCAAGGATACATGAGTTTAGTGTTCAGAAGCCTGACAGCAGCGGCTTAATATCAGTGTTATTGTTTAGCTTTTTTTTTTAATTTTTTTTAACTGAAACCCCTTGGGTTATCAATTTCAAGACACTCTTCCTCATCTCTATGGAAATTTCGATGACGATTGATTGGTAATATTCGTCCTTCCAAATACATGGTTATGAATGATGGGAACAATTGTTCTGTCTTCAATAATAAATTGTATTTTATTGCTCATATACCATTTGTGTGTGTAATATTTCCAACATATATAAGGCATGAGGAATGTTATGAGTTAATTTTAAGCAATAAGGTTGAGGGAATATGATATAACCTTGCAAACAAAACAGTGCAGTCAGTCACTACCGAAACACTGGGTATTTTCTCAAAAATAAGGTATATTGAGTTATCAACTAAAATGTTATGATGGTTGGTTAAATGTATGTTTGAGTTAATCAATCCTTAACTCTGAAATCAATATGATCAGCGTTATGCATTTTAAAAAGAAAGACTGCATTTAGAGTTTGATGAATTTTATAATTTGAACTTAAAAAATAGTTAAAATTGTAATTTTAATTGATTTAGTTGTGAAAAGCTTCTAGAAAAAAATGGAAAAATATTCTTAGAGTTGAGATGGGAACACAATCTTAACAGGTTAATATAAAACTTTTTATTATAGTGTATTACTATGTTTAAGTAGTGACAAATGTTGGGAGAAGAAAAACATTCCAAACCAGTCTGAAAATACAATACCTAAACTGACTGTACTTTGATTAGATACGTGTACCCTAGATATGGTACACTCAAAAAAAGAATTCATTGTATGAACGTAATTTAATCTTGCCACCTATATTCCATCTAAACCAATCAAGTAAAATCAATCTATCTTGATTGTGTCTTTTGAATACAACATACGTTTGTTGGTGTAAAGTAATGTTAATATGTACATTCAATTAATTTCCCTTTGTAGAATGAACTAATATAGGTTTTGTCTGTTGTACTAGTATCAATCTTTTTGAATGAACTAATATAAATCTTGTTGAATGAGCTAGTATGGTTTTTAATGGTTTCACTAATATCAGTCTTGTTTCAGTTAGTGTTGTTTTCAGTGTACTAGTAAGCATTAATTTTAATTAAATTACCAGGAATCCACAGACTTACATAAAACAAGTCAAGATGCAAAATTATTTTTGGTTTATTTAACATTTGGCCCCTCTTCTTAGTTTGTCACTCTTCTTAAACAAATTTGCAAAATGCAATAAAATGGACATTGGAACCTACAAACATTCGCAGCCCATAATAAAATCAGACTGTACAAATAATCCAGCAAAATGTATACATGAGTTAAGCAATATGCATTTTAACAGTTTTAAACACTGAAATATTGCAACCTACCCATGTGAACCCATGTGCATTACAAGTAAGGGATAATGTACTGCGAGCCAGTCACTGTTGTGAAATAGACCCCAACAAGGCGATGCTGCACCTGGACCTCGACTTGCATCGCCCTGATGGGGTTTATATAATGACCCGCTAGCTGTACATTATCTCGCTCATTACACGGCTACTTCCTGAAGAAATCAATTATTTGACACAAAAACGGTCCGCCAGAGTCCAACATCTGAACTGCACCCAAAGCAACGGTCTGTTACACAAAGCAACGGTCTGTTACACATAGCAACGGTCTGTTACACATAGCAACGGTCTGTTACACATAGCAATGGTCTGTTATAAAGAAATAACAGGCCGTAGAACGCTGTGATTGAACAATGAGAATCGAGTATTCAAAAAGCTCTGCAATAAAAAATAAATAATCAATAGCTTGCACACTTTTGCTATGTTAATATAACGTAAAAATAAAAAAAAATAATAAATTAAAGTGTGTACAACTGCTACAGCCACAATTGTCCATGCAGTAAAATAAAAAATGTTCAAAAAAATTGCTGTGTCTGCTAGACCCATACAAAAAAAGACAAAAATCTTAGTCTCATTCCATTGTGCAAACTAAATTAAATAGTCCTCCTGAACATTTTTATGACTTCTAATTTTGAGGTTTCAAAGGTAAAACAAACAAAAACACCTGCATTGCAGGGACATGGATAACTAGGCTTATATCAGTCAGTCCAGGCTTCAAGCTTACTCACCCCAGAAGCTTGTTTTTTAAGAACTGGGCCTTGGACAACAACCTCTGCCATTGGGCGAAACAGCATTTTTTTGGCTGCGAATAGAAGACAAGATCTGGTACACAGTGGACAAGGTCATCACTTTAATCCCTCCACCAGAAAATGTTACGCAGAGGCATGTACAGATCAGCCCAAGAGTGTTTACTGCAATATGTAAAAAAACTAAATCTGTGAATAGATTTGTGAAGGTCGTCGTTTGTTTTTCTCTTTCTGAAGCTTTTCTGCTCAGGGTGAAATGTCAGGAGACCAAAATGTTCAGTCTGCGGTTTTAAAGATTTGGAAAAAAGCTCATAGGGGACATTGAACTCTCCTAAACATACAACAAATGTCTCTCTCACTCTCTCTGTGTGTGTTTGTGTGTCAACTGTCATTCCATTAGCCTGGCTGTAAAGACTGTCCGGAGCGATAGCGTCTTTTAAGACTGCATGAAAATGGCTTAACCAATCATGACCCTTTTTATGGTGTCTTTACAATAAGCAGGTGCTCACTACCAGCAATAATGTCAAACATAATAGTAATGTTTGGTCTTTGAAACTTCAATGACGATTGATTGGTAATATTCTTCCTTCCAAATACATGGTTATGGATGATGTGAACAGTTGTTCTGTCTTCAATAATAAATTGCATTTTATTGCTCATAAAATAATATTTCCAACATATATAATGTTAATATTAAGCAATAAGGTTGAGGGAATATGATATAACCTTGCAAACAAAACAGTGCTGTCACTACTGAAACAGTGGGTATAACTCTGAAATCAATATGATCAGCGTTATGCATTTTACAAAGAAAGATTACATTTAGTTTTTGAGGGAATCTTATAAATTGAACTTAAAAAATAGTTAAAATTGTAATTTTAATTGATATAGTTGTGAAAAAATTCTAGAAAAAAAAAAGGAAAAATATTCTTTAGAGGAGGTACGGGAACACAATCTTAACAGGTTAATATAAAACTTTTTATTACAGTGTATTACAGTGTATTACTATGTTTCGGGAGTGACACATTTTGTTGGAGAGGAAAAACATTCCAAACCAGTCTGAAAATACAATACCGAAAATTGGCTGTGCTTTGATTAGAAATGTGTACCCTAGATATTGTACAATATATATATGGATAAAGTTTTGGGAAGAAAAGATACAAATTTCAAAATGTTTACAACTCTGACTTTGAACCAATTCAGTAGAATGGCCCATATAGCAGTTAAATCTGATTTATAAGAAAAAACATGACATGACAATCTCACTTTTTACTATATTGCTTTTTGTTGGTGTTTATGTGATATAATTATATAAAACATGTTGGTAATTGTTATTTTTGCACTGGCTTATAGTGTTAATAGACCAGTGTGTAACATTTCGGGGGATCTATTGGCAGAAATGGAATATAATATTAATTAATTAATTAAGTATGTTTTCTTTCGTGTATAATCACCTGAAAATAAGAATTGTGTTTTTGTTATCTCAGAATGGGCCATTTACTGTATATAGGGAGCAGGTCCTCTTCGTGGAGCCGCCATGTTTCTACAGTAGCCCAGAAGGGACAAACCAAACACTGTTAAATGTTCCTGCTTGGGCCGGAGTCGATAACGTTACTCGCTCGCTCTAGAGTTAACCCCCGTCACTCCACTCAGCAGCAGGGAAACAAGGGAAATTTCTGCACAAACTGCAACTTCATTCACTTGATATTCGCGTTTTCAAGTCAGCCTCCGTAGCTCTCCTACACGTTTGACACACGGGAGAGGCTGTAATCTGCACCTCACCGCTTGATGTCGCTTTATCCTACACACTGTTACTTTAACCATCAGTGAGGTGGATGGAAAATGTCTTGACCCCAGCTACACTGTATTTTGCCACTATATTTGTGAGTTCTTGTTCCCTGTGATAATGTCATTAAAGGGTCGACTTTCTAGAGCTGCTTCCTGTCTATCAATATGTGCTGTTTGCCACATTATTTTGTAGTATTCTCCATTCTAAAACAGAAAATCTACCCGTATATGTATAACATGCTGTCAATGTCAAATTTACCATCGTTTGTATTCATAAAAGTTTTGAGGTCTGAAGACCATAGGAGTTCTGTATATGGAAGGTTTTTATTTTTTACCAAAAACAATTACACCGGTTCAAAATAATATAAATAAAAACTTTGGAGTTGATAAACTTCATCAGGACTATTGGCCTCCTATCCCAGCAGGCACAGCTTGGCATAAACCAATGTATATGCAAAGTTTTCAAGCATGAGAATGTAATAAGTAATAAAGAGTTGAGTAATATGTTTCAGGATAACATTTGACAAATACAAGAGCAGCCCCTTATTAGTGACCATTCAGTATCGTAGAGCCTTTTTTCACTATTCATATTAATATAATGTACAGGACCACACTAAAAGTGCAGAACATATGCCCAGATGAAGAGACAAAAACAACGTACTTTGTGAAATACAATAATAGAAAGTATAGGCCATATCGCGGTTGTACGCCTCCGCCAACCAGTCGAGTTGCAGTTTAAATCCATGTCTGTCCAAAATGTCATCACTTCATCATTTTATCCTGTTAGACATTTGTGTGAAATTTCCATAATTAGAATATGAATTCTTGAGTTATGACCCAAAACGTGTTTTGTGAGGACACAGTGACCTTGACCTTTCACCTCCAAAATCTAGTCAGCTCTTCCTCGAGTCCAAGCGGAAGGTTGTGCCAAAGTTGAAGAAATTCCCTCCAGGTGTTCCTGAGATATCACATTCACAAGAATGATCCGGACAGACGTACAACCCAAAAGATAGATTTACTGTACCTGGCTGGTAGAAAAGAACATGTTCTGGTAGAGGTCCATTCAGTAAGACATCTACACTCTGTCTGTCATTACAGTTGAAGTACTTCTTTCTCATCATGCAGGTTCTAACACTGTCAATGTCACGTGCTGGGACAAAATACTCTCTGTTATGTAGATCACCGTGTCCATGGTTTCTGGACCACTTATGACATTCTGTTAGTATAATGTCTGGTTTAGTTCCAAGGGAAAGCAGTTGCTCTATCTTCATCCTTAAGTCAGGGCATATGTTGTAGGAATGGGCATCCTTTGGGTCAGAGGGATCACACCCCATTTCACTGGTCCACACAGGATGCAAACGTACTCAAATGAAATTCAAATGTCCTATCATATTATTAAATAATGTATAATATATAGCAACGCTATGACGCGCACAACAAGGTGATGGGTCAGTTGCAACGATGATCCTGGAGCAACATTAATGATGATGTTGTAGGAACAACACCAACACGGCGATATCAGATCGTGCCCATCAGACACAAGGTTGTACACTAGATATTTATCTGATAGTGCTGTAGCTAAATTTAAGAAAGTGATTCTATCAGCATTAAATTCAATGCCATGTCTCAATATAACAGACGGCTCCTATGCTAACTTTAGTCCCACCCAAACTGATCATCCTGTAGATAGTGCCACAGGCTCACTGCGAGTCACACTTTTTTTTTGATTCTACGAAAAGGTGTTAAAGAAGATTTCGAGGTACATTAAAGAGCAGAATGAGAAGATATATGCTCCCAGGGTCTTGCTGTTGACTGACCCCATTGAGAGAGGCCTCAGAGTCGTATCCTTCACCTGACATATGGCAGTAAACAGTGGGGTAGAAAAGTATTGAAGTTATACTGATCTAAAATTAGGCTCGCTGGTAGGTTTTGGCAATGTTGACTGGCTGATCTATAAATATTTACATCCACATGTTTGGCCAGGTTATTCTTTGACTTGCGTCTAATTTTACACACAACTTCTAATCTAACTAGTGTCTTCTCAACCTTAGAGAAATACGGCACTTAGTTCCATAAGTTGATTTGATTTCGTAGATTTTTGATTTGATTCTGTTGCCCCTCTAAAAAAGAAGTTAATAAAACAAAAGAAGTCAGCTCCATGGTATAACCCTCAAACCCACAAATTTAAGCATCGAGGAAACTGGAAAGGATACGGCGTTCCACCAAACAGGAAGAATCTCATTTATTCTGGCAAGATAGTCTTAAAACATATAGGAAGGCTCTCCGTGATGCCAGAGCAGCCTATTACTCATCATTAATAGAGAAAAATCAGAACAATCGCAGGTTTCTTTTCAGCACTGTAGCCAGGCTGACAGAGAGCCACAGCTCTATGGAGCCATGTATTCCTACAACCCTCAGTAGGAGTGACTTCATGAGCTTCTTTAATGATAAAATCCTAACTATTAGAGACTAAATGAATCACCTCCTACCCTCAACTGGTACCGATTTATCCTCAAACTTAGGAACCTTAGACACACCTGTAAAAAATCTCTTCATCTAAACCATCTACCTGTCTCTAAGACCCCATCCCAACTAAGCTGCTTAAAGAAGTTCTACCCTTAGTTAGCACCTCTTTACTGGATATGATCAATGTGTCAGGCTATGTACCACAGTCCTTTAAAGTAGCTGTAATTAAACATCTTCTTAAAAAGCCCACTCTTGATCCAGAGGTCATAGCCAACTATAGACCTATATCTAACCTTCCCTTTCTCTCTAAAATCCTCGAGAAAGCAGTCGCCAGTCAGCTGTGTGACTTTCTACAGAACAATAATTTATTTGAGGATTATCAGTCAGGATTTAGAGCATCATAGCACAGAGACAGCACTAGTGAAAATTACAAATGACCTTCTAATTGCATCAGACAAAGGACTTGTCTCCGTACTTGTCTTGTTAGATCTCAGTGCTGCTTTCGACACCATTGACCATCACATCCTATGACTGGAACATTTAATTGGCATTAAAAGAACCGCACTAAGCTGGTTTAAGTCCTATTTATCAGATCGATATCAGTTTGTACATGTTAGAAGATGGTTCCTCTATGCACGCCAAAGTTAGTCACGGAGTTCCACAGGGTTCTGTGCTTGGACCAATTCTATTCACCTTATATATGCTTCCTTTAGGCAATGTTATTAGAACACAGTCCATAAACTTTCATTGTTATGCAGATTATACTTTATTGTATCTATCAATCAAGCCAGACGAAACCAACCAGTTAACTAAACTTCAAGCATGCCTTAAGGACATAAAAACCTGGATGACCTGCAATTTCCTGATGTTAAACTCAGACAAAACTGAAGTTATTGTTCTTGGCCCCGAATGCATCCGAAACAAATTATCTAATGATATAGTTACTCTAAATGGCATTGCCCTGGCCTCCAGCACCACCGTAAGGAATCTGGGAGTTATCTTTGATCAGGATATGTCCTTTAACTACCAAATAACACAAACTTCAAGAACTGCCTTCTTTCATCTACGTAACATTGCAAAAATCAGGCACATCCTTTCTCAAAATGATGCAGAAAAATGAGTCTACAGTATGCATTTCTTACTTCTAGACTAGATTACTGCAACTCCTTATAATCAGGCTGCTCGAATAAGTATCTTAAGACTCTCCAGTTGATCCAGAATGCTGCAGTGTTCTGACAAGAACTAGAAAAAGAGATCATATTTCTCCTGTAGAGCTTCTCTGCAGTGGCTCCCTGTAAAATCAAGAATTGAATTTAAAATCATCCTCCTCACCTACAAAGCGCTAAACGGTCAGGCACCATCATATCTTAAAGAGCTCATAGTACCCTATTACCTCACTAGAACACTGTGCTCCCAGAATGCAGCAGGGTTACTTGAGGTTCCTAGACTCTCCAACAATAGAAACGGAGCCAGAGCCTTCAGCTAACAAGCTCCTCTTCTGTGGAACCATCTCCCAGTTTCAGTCCGGGAGGCAGACACCCTCTCCACATTTAAGAGTAGGCTTAAGACTTTCCTTTTTGATAATGCTTATAGTTAGGGCTGGTTCAAGGCTGGCTCAGGCTGCCTTGGACCAGTCCCTAGTTCTGCTGTTATAGGCCTAGACTGCCGGGGGACTTCTTATGACACACTGAGCTCCTCTCTCCTTTCTCCTTCTGTATATATTCATGTCCCATTCATGCATGTTACTAACTTGATTTCTTCCCTGGAGTCTTTGTGCTTTCTCGTCTCGCAGGTATCCATGGATCGGGGTTACACCTGGATCGGGGTTACACCTGGATCCTATTATTATCAGCCTTTTTATTATTAATAGTATTAGTTATATTTCTATTATTATTACAGCTATTAATTATGATAGTTGTATTATCACTATTTTACATCCACTGCTATTGATTTTTGTTGTTTGTCCTATTTGTATTAGTTCTTACAGCTGCTGTGCTATTATTGTGGTTGCTGTGTATCTCTCCCTCTTTCTCTCTCCCTCTCTCTCTCTCTCTCTCTCTCTCTCAAAACCCACCCAGAGCCCGGTTCTGCTCGAGGTTTCTACCCGCTAAAGGGGCGTTTTCCTGGCCACAGTGCATTACCATAACAATGCAATGCTCTTGGTGGGATCTCTTGTTGGGTCTCTAAACTATAGAGTACGGTCTAGACCTGAGGCCTGTACTACGATGCAGGATTTGGCGTTATCGAGGTAACTTCAGGGTTAACCCTGGGTTTTCCGTCCTACGAAGGTGGATCACTTCTTACCGGGGTAGATCACCATGGTGACTTATGCTGAACAGCTAACCTGCTCCTCTTATGTTCCAGATAAGAGATCAACTCGTATAAAAGCACTGCCTACTGACCAATCAGAGCTCAGTGCGCGGATCATATGGTAATATTAAACAAATACGAAGAAGTTTAAGTCATAATCCAGGCTAAAAACAACACAGTTTACACTGACAAATGTAGGAAGGACAGCTGGATTTAGGCTGCGGGTGTTTACCGCTTTGAATTATATTTTTATACTTATTTGTTTTACTTGGTCTTGAATCCGTTTCACACCACCGGAGACGGAGACGCACCTGAAAAAAGGTTAAAATAGTCATACACGCCCCTAACATAAAAATGGTCATAATGAGGTGTAACCCATCCGTCCATAACATTTCTTATAGCTATTTATATCTAGACGACTTTATCTGACTTTTGAGTGTTCCGTTAAATTAATAAGTCTGTTAATTTACGCATTCACACATCGGGAGTTTTTTCTTTTGCCAGCTGTCCTTCCTGCATTTGGCAGCTTCAACTGTGTTACTTTTAGTCTGGATTATGTGTTTAACTTCTTCGTATTTGTCTAATATAGTTTATTCTTCCTTTGTTAAATATGCCGCTCTACCTGTTTGTCTGTCTGCTGACAGTAGACTTGTCAATGTCTGTGATTGGTCTGACGTTGCAAACACCGCCCCATTCATGTGAACGCGCTCATAACCAGATAGAGAAACCCTGGGTTGACTTACTGAGTTGATAACCACCGTCGTAGGACCGTTTAGCGTGATCTCGTTTGTTAGGGTTGGTTAAGCCAGATAACGAGAAGATACCCTGGTATGTTGAACTCGCTTCGTAGTACAGGCCTCTGCTCTATATAAAAAGCGTCTTGAGATAACTTCTGTTATGATTTGACGATAAATAAAAATAAACTGAATTGACTGGGTGCAGGTGTGCATCTGAGCGTGAATGGTTGTCTGTCCACGTACCAGGATGAAAAAACAAAAAGGAAACTTCCTTTTTAAACTACTAAGATTTCCCTTAAAATTACAAAGAAAAGCGTTAATTGTTAGTATAGACAAAACCTTTATATAATGAGCTACATATATATAATTACAGATAATTATTGTCATTTTACATACATTTATATGTAATCTAAGAAAACAGAAACAATACTGTGTAAATAATATAGTAATTTTACTGTAAAAAAAATGAGAATTAAACATATTTTTTCATTATTGGCATAATACTTACAATAAAAGGTGGGTTGTTAATTAACAAATAATATCCTTAATTTTACAGAATTTACGTACAATTTTAATAATAGAAAACTACCTTCAGAATTTTGAGTTATTTTCGGCAAAATACGTTTTTTTTTAGACATTGTACAGCTGTAGACTGGAGATGTCTCTCAGCTGACAGACTGAAACACACTGAGCATACATATAGATATTTGAGAAGTGGATTATGCTGCAGAAGTGGTTTGAGAAGTTTCTTTGAACATTTGTCACTATTGAAAACCATTGTAACTGATACAAATTCAAGCAGTTCACAGCTGCTGCTCTCTCTACAAGAGGTGACTGCACAGTAACCTCTCAGACCTACAGGCAGTGAGAAGTAAAAAAAAAAAAAAGATATGTATTCTTGGTATCACTCTAAAGTCCTGAATGGACAGAGCTAATGAGATATTAGGAGGGAGGGAGGTCCAGCCACTGAAAAAAGCTTTGACACCGAAGGATATTTTTTTTAAGGATGGTGGGACACACAGAGGTCTGGTGTAGGAGGAACTCAGCTTTCTACATAGTAGTGTTGGGGAGATCAGTGAAAGAGTTCACTAGACCTGGTCTTTCTCTGATGTGATCAATGATCTATCATTAAGCAGATGTTGGGTGTGGAAATATTTGTTATCCCCAAACCCACCAGTAGATGGAGCAAACAAGTTATGCAGAGGAGATAATGGAAATATACAACATATTTCACACAGGCACTGCAAGCCACCGACTGGGAGAGGAGCTTGGAGATGTATAGTGCATGTGTGTTTTGGCAGGGGGAGAGAAGATGGGTGCATCACATGCTTCACTGGCGCTAACTGGCAATTGCTCATTCTCTCATTTTACAGCATCTTTCTCCCCATGAAGATCAATTATAAATACATCCATATACAATAGACCGTGCCTTTATTAATTCTGCAGTAACCCTGATTAAGGTCATGTGGTTAGTTTTAGGGGGGATGGGGGGACATTTAATGATGGTTATGTTAAAAAGGTAAACTTGTCGTGTCTTATGCTTCAAGTCGCCGATGACCTGAGATCATGAGCTTTCTTGACCAAATGCTATGAGTACACAAAATCATAAAAGAGTTAAATCATGCTTTAGTTGCTACGACCTGATATTGTATTGCTCGAGTGGATATTGAATGGAAATTAAATATACATTTTGATGGAACATTTTGCAGATAACCCTCAGTACAAACATTTTGCGACTTGCTGGACACAACAATGCTGATACAACATGTAATCCAGGTGGCATTCAATTTCCTTCAAAATGTATTTAGTAGTATATAAAGATAAATTCTAGGAGATGGAGTTGGTTTCTGTCTGCCCGATATAGTTATTTTTTGTCTGCAAACTACCACCACTCTGACTTTGTCCTTCAAATTTTCACTGTACTATAAGATAGTCTCACCACTTCTTGCTTGTCTATCCATCCATTATCTGTAACCGCTTGATCAGATATCGTTGACAATGGGGCTGATCTATTAAATTATATATACTGGAATTTTAATTCCTGTTTAAGTTGTGACCAATTTGTTGCTGCATTAAAAAGGTTTACACCTGAATTCTAATTCCTATTAATTTTAAAGATTTTTTGCAAAGTTGCTGGTGTACGATTTATTATGTTAATAATAAATAACAATTCAGCAAATTTATATCTGTGTTTAAATTTGTTACATTTTGTTTTACAAAGTTAGGAAAGCAATGTTTAAGTCAAGCCTGATGATGCCTTACACATAGAAGAGTGATCCCAGTCACTTCCACACAGTGAGGCATAAGGCTTATTGTTTAAACACTGGTATCGGATCGGTACTCGGTATCAGCCGATACTCAAAGCCCAGGTATGGGTATCGGTATCGGGACTGAAAAAAACGTATAGGTGCATCCCTACATCCTACCTCCATGGGCTCGCACCTTGCTTGCCACCCCTTGCTGTGGGTTTGCTCAACCAGCTCCTCTTCCTCTTGTTGGCCTCGTCAAGGGGATCATCCCAAGGGACTGTAAGTTCCAGGAGTATGACTTGCGTGGAGGCTCCTGAGAGTAGCACCATGCCTGGCCTCTGGTTTGTTGCAACGTTGTCTGCGAACTGAAGCTGCTTCCAACCTTCAGCTCCCGGTCACGTGCCGTTGCGAGTAGGCCAGTAGAGGTGGTCCTGGCAGCTGGTGTTGGCTTCTCCCCAGCCCTAACAAAAGCAATGGTCTTTGCTGAACGAAGGCACATGCAGTAGCAGATCCCATAGCACCCCTTGTGCAGGACTTTCGAATAGCAGCTGAGGATTTGCTCCAGCGTGCCTCTCTTCAAGCGCAAGGGGCACACTGGTGACTCCACCTTCCCCCAGCAGAACAAGTTGTACAGGCTTGGTAGAATGTGGTAGACAGTCTGATTCAAGAATCTCATTCGATTGGGCTCAGCTTTCCACAAATCAGCCCATGAGACCTTTCGTTCAACTGCTTGCTCCCATCTTGTCCAGGCTTACTGTTGCCGCATTTCAACCATCTTGCTGGCTTGCTCCTCCTCCACTGATGCACGCACCTCTTACTAGATCAGTGCCCTCTTGTCCTTACCCTGTGCCTTGCTGTAGCTTGGTGTTGTGTTGCTACCCAGACCAGCCCTTCCACGACTCACCATGCCCACCTGCATGCTGTGCCTTAGCCTAGACCTGGTGGCCTCCACAGCCTCTGCCACCTTCCACTTTTGTCCTGTTCTAACCTTGATGCTAGTCTGGGAGACTTTGGGGTCACAGGACTCACAGTATTACAGCACCTCCCTCATCCGGGTCACCATGAGTTCTTCATTCAGGCTGTCGATGGGGAGCTTCAGCTTGTTGTTATGCCCCTAGCGGGCGATACTGCTCAGGCTCTGAGGTAGTCCCAGCCACCTTCTGAGGAACCTTCTGATGTTCCTCTCAAAGCTCTCCACTGTGGAGATCGGGACCTCATTAACCAAGAGGGGCAAAAAACTCCCTGGGAGGGTGCCCTACTGGTAAATCCAGGCCTTGAACTTGCCAGGTATGCCTGACTTGTCAACTACAGTTAACCAGGCTTCCAGTTCTTAGTTGGTTGCTTTGATGGATGCTGCATCCATCAGGCTGCAGTCAAACACCTTTCCCAGGCTCTTCACAGGTTTTTCGGTGAAGCGGAATTTATTGATAGGCTTTACTTTCTTCAGCACCAGGGATCTGGATTTCACTGGCTTAAAGCTAATGCGAGCCCAGGTTATTAGCTCCTCCAGCCCCTTCAGGATCCACCTGCACCCTTCGTCAAATGTAGTTGTCACAGTCAGGTCATCCATGAAGGCCCTGATGGATGCCCTGGAAAGGTCTCCAGACTATCACAGGGCTGACACATAGAGACAGACAACCATTCACGCTCACATTCACACCTACGGGACATTTAGAGTCAACAATGAACCTGCATGTCTTTGGACTGTGGGAGAAAACCTGAGAACCCGGAGAAGACCCACGCTAACACGGGGAGAACATGCTAACTCCACACAGAAGGACCCCAAGCCGGATTTTGAACCTGCGACCTTCAAACATCAAACATGTCTTTTGATTAATTAGTCTACACAGTTTCTTCTGCACATCAACAGACGTGTTGGAGATGAACACTTTGAAAAGAGTTCACACACCTCAACAGAAAATTGTGAATCACTTTAAACTCGCTCCACTTATAACTCCCTCAGGATCGTTCACTCCTGCCAGTCTTTCCCCCGGCGTCCATCCTAAACACCGGGTAACCAGGGTAACGGCTGGCCGAAATTAAACAAGGCTGGTCAAAATGTCACCTGGAGCTTCACATTGTTAATTTTAATACAGGTAGATTGGCTGAGTGGCTGTGATGATCAACACGATGCGATAGATTGTTCAGGGTTCAAAACTAACGGGATTCTCAACAGGATTCCAAAACCGTTGTCATGACGGGGACAGTGATTAAAGGGAGTGAAAGTAGTGAATGTGATTGGCCATGATTGTCACAGCCTTTAATGCATCCACCTATAATAATGCATTCTTTCTTATCCCACCAGTGCCCAAGTGCACCTGACTGAGTTCTGACTGGTTTCACAAGCCTGCCGTGTCCCTGCATCGACTTGTGTAGATAAATAGATACAAAACACACGCTTTTTTCTGACATCTGCTGATGCTGAGGACACACAGGATATATATCTGAAACATGATGCGTCATTAACAATATGTAACAATATGTTGAATAAAATACCACACAGTAAGTGGTAATCAGCCCGTGCTTGTCTGTTTAAGATTATTTTTCTTTTCAGTTTTGATTGAGTCACCAGCAGCTCAGCTTGTTGCGTTATCAGTTATAAATTTGTTTTTCACTGTGTGAGAAAATGGTCGTGTCAACAACAAAATCACCCACCAAGCCTCCTCATTTAAATTAAACATTAAGAATAATGTAGCCTGTTTTCTTTCCTGCTTTGCATCGGGATTGTTTTCGCACATCTATAACAGTTCCTTCATCCAATTTTTTTTTTTTATTATTATAGACATATTTCACAATTTAAACTACAGATAAGCGTGGATCTGAATAAAATTACATTTGCACTTTTTTGTGTAAGCCCATTAACTTTGGGTCTTCAGTAAAAAAGTTTCAAAAACCAACTGCTATAATCTATAATTAAGCAACACACAATGCACCAATTCTGTCAGCAGATGTAAAGACTGAGCCCAAATGAGAGGCAGCAAAAATAGCAACACAAACTGAGGAGTGTGTGTTTGTGTGTGTGTGTGTGTGTGTGTGTGTGTGTGTGTGTGTGTGTGTGTGTGTGTGTACTGTGAGAGATGAGCAAAACAACAGCAGGACCTGATTCATTTGCTTTAATAAGAACAATTTCAAAGTACATTGAATCGTCACTGTCACACAGGATGACTATAACCCATGTATTTCACATATTTCTTTGAAGATTTGGTCATTTATAGAAATGTACAAATCAATTTAATAATGAAATGCAGGATGTGTGTGTGTGTGTGTATGTGTGTGTGTGTGTGTGTGTGTGTGTGTGTGTGTGTGTGTGTGTGTGTGTGGCCCATCAAACAGTGCATCAGAGCTCTGTCATTCACTAGCTGCCTCCTCACTGTGACACATCCCTCTAATCGTCTCCCTCCATGAAGCAGGTAGGACTTATTTTTAAATTAATCTGCCAAATTATTAAGCAAAAGCCCAGGAGAACCCTGATGGGTGATGCCTGCACAGCCTCCACGCAATTACCAAAGTTAACAAGCCAGGAAATTCTGAATCTGTGCCTGGAAACAACATTTAAGACATGCTATTAAATCCAACATCAAACACTGTCAAAGCTAAAGAATTTACTGTTGCTATTAAGATAATAACCTGTGAGGAATCATGTGATCTGTCCATCCCGTCTTCCCTGGAAGTAATATACCTCTAAACACTCTGTATATTTGAAAACGTGTTGCTGTATATCAGCAAATTTCAGTCATGGTGTGAAAATTGTGAATTTCCAAAGTGTTCGCTGTTCAGAAATAAAACAGCTTCATTTCAAGCTTGATGGCTTTGGTTTTTTTTAGATGATCCAAAGGGTTCTGAATGGTTTTATCTGAAGGTGTTTTGACAAGATAAATACAAACATTTCACTTACAAAGACCACGCCAATAACAATACGGGTTTTGAATAGTTTATTACTTGTAAAAGATTGAGGGGAGCCATGATGATGTTGGAGGGATGGCTTAAGGGTACGGAAGGAGGATGAGGGATTAAGGGATGGGGGTCGAGGGATTAGGGGAGGAATCAGGGTCGTGGTCGGGTGGTTGGAGGATGTTGGATCGGTGTCGCCAGGAGGGAATCGGGGGAGTCGAGACTCTGCGTGGGGGAGCCGTCTCTTACGATCTCTGATGTTTTTGCAGAGCCCCTAAGAGTAACTTCAGGGGGAAAGGTGCACGTTGGCGTGTCTGATGTCATTCAGGTCTTTGTGGATGTATGAGAGGTATGCTGGAGAAGACCAGCAGCAGAGAATTTTAATGATATGGTCGTAGATTCCGGCTTTGATGCAGAAGTAATGCCCCGAGTATGATTCAGGGGATATTCCAGGTCTGGACAAGATTTGGCAAAAGTGGTGGTGAAACAAGAAGCGTGTGGCCACTTTGCCTGTCTCTGAGATGAACAGAGGGTCTTGAGGAGAAGCTTGACTGGCAAGTCTTAGGTTTAAGTAGTCACGGATGCGTTTGAATGGACTTACACCCAGTCCAAAGGTGCTGAACCTTTAACCATTACAAGCTTTTTATATTCACAAGACTTACCGTCAATGAGAGATAACAAAAGAGGACACAGACTGTGCCATTTTGAGACTTAAAACAAGCAAAGTGCCAAGAATTGACGGGTACCCTGCGGAGTGATACTAAACATTTAGAGATTTACTAACACCAACACTCCTGAAATGCTTCAACTACAGGGGAGAGACGCCAGTCTCCTGGAAGCGAGCAATAATATCTGTAATCCCAAAGACAGGTAAGGATAAGACAGAATGCACCTTATATAGACTGATGTCAATACTAATTAAAGCCGCAAGCAGTGATGAACGGGCCCTCGCACCTTGCAACTTGCACGCACAAGTCAGATGTTATCTCCTGCATGGAGTGTGTGGCGATATAAATGGTATATTGAGAACACACACTAAACATGCATAATGTTGCTCTATATATATAAGTGTAGATCACACAATGTAAATTTCATGTGAATTGGAGGATGTTTGTCACATAACACTGACTTTCTGTTGCCAGTAGGTGGAGCTATGACTATGAGTCAATATTGGCATGTGACAGATCTGGAATGCTATGAAGTAGGTCAAATTTGGGGCAGATTTGACCAAGTACAGTCGAGTTACAACAGCTTGTTGCTTAATGGCAAATCATGTCAGGCAACGTTGTTTCATGAAAGCTCAAACTTATAATAACTTTCACAAAAGTCTTATACTGAATTGACCAAATGGCCAAAAATACACACAAAAGAATGCACACAGAATTAGAAAATGGCCAACTTCCTGTTGGGTTTAGAGCATGGCCCCAAGAGACCATCTTCACAATTATTATCAAGGTCTAAAAGTTTTTCTGACCTAATTTGAGGTGGATCTGATTAATTAGTGAGTACATGAAAGTGCAAAACATGTAATTTCCTGTTGCCAGTAGGTGGCGCTATGACTATGAGCCAAAATTTGCATGTGGATATCCTCAGGCCGGGACTCTTATCGCGCACAAGGCATTTGGAGCAGATTGGGAAATGTACGTCAAAATTACAACAACTCTTTTTTTGTGAGATGCGCTTTTTCACTGCCACGCCACGGTGACATAGTTCCATAAAAACTCAAGCTTTTAATACTTTTTCATCACAAAGGTCTTACGATTGTACTGTCCAAATTTGAAGTTGATCGGGTTAAATATCTAGGAGGAGTCAGTTAAAGTACAGAGCCTGGAAATGGCGAAAATCGCCATAATATTGCACAGTTAATTAAAAATGGCTGACTTCCTGTTGGGTTGAGGATATACCTCGAAGATGTTTTTTTTTTAAGTCAGAACATGATACATATGCCTACCAAATTTAAAGGAGGGGGCTTTGACTTTGAAAAATGTTTGGGGGCACTATCAAGCCAATTTGCCACACTAATTTGACCCATATCAGATATCTATTTTCGCCAAGTCATTGATGCATAAATACAAAAATCACCATAAATAAGTCATACTGAATATTTTTCATCAAATTGAATTTTAGTTTAATACAAAGGTAGTATATTGAGCTATTGAGTATTCATGAGCTTCTTAATGATAAAATCCTAACTATTAGAGACTAAATTAATCACCTCCTACCCTCAACTGGAACCGATTTATCCTCAAACTTAGGAACCTTAGAAACAGCTGTAAAAAATCTCTTCATTTAAACCATCTACCTGTCTCTAAGACCCTATCCCAACTAGGCTGCTTAAAGAAGTTCTACCCTTAGTTAGCACCTCTTTACTGGATATGATCAATGTATCTTTACTAACAGGCTATGTACCACAGTCCTTTAAAGTAGCTGTAATTCAACCTCTTCTTAAAAAGCCCACTCTTGATCCAGAGGTCTTAGCCAACTATAGACTTATTTCTAACCTTCCCTTTCTCTCTAAAATCCTCAAGAAAGCAGTCGCCAGTCAGCTGTGACTTTCTACAGAACAATAATTTATTTGAGGATTATCAGTCAGGATTTAGAGCATCATAGCACAGAGACAGCACTAGTGAAAATTACAAATGACCTTCTAATTGCATCAGACAAAGGACTTGTCTCCGTACTTGTCTTGTTAGATCTAAGTGCTGCTTTTGACACCACTGACCATCACATCCTATGACTGGAACATTTAATTGGAATTAAAGGAACTGCACTAAGCTGGTTTAAGTCCTATTTATCAGATCGATCTCAGTTTGTACATGTTAACGATGAGTCCTCTATGCACGCCAACGTTAGTCACGGAGTTCAACAGGGTTCTGTGCTTGGACCAATTATATTTACCTTAGCAGTTAGCGCTGTTAGCACCGTTAGCTGTGAGCCACTGGCTCAGCTGTCGCCATGTTGAGAGCCGTGTGGAGATAACATATATGCTCTGAATTTTGAATTTAGCACCTTTAAAGGAACCATACTGATTTAAGTTCGATTTTTCAGATGGATCTCATTTTGTAGGGGAGAGTGGGGTAAGATGAGTTCATTTTTACTCATCCTGTCCTCTAGGCAAGGAAAATGAGAGAAGAACAATGAAAACATATTCCCTTATGTTAAAATGTCTGCTATGAATTGAAATTTAACGAATGCATCTATGACAAAGGGCCCTGAAATTATGACTTCTGAAAAAAAAGTGTTCCTGTGGCTCAATTTGCCCCGGGTTAGGGATAAATTGATCCGAGTCAGTCCGTAAGTTAGCCATCTGGGGGTAATCTGACCATCTGATTTTTTTTATTTAAAGCTGAGCATAATTTAATAAAAATAATTTACCTGTTTTTAAAAACTTATTTAATAATACATTTTCCTTTTCCAAATAACTGATAATCTTATTTTTTCAGTTCTTAAAGCTAAACCAAACAACACAAAACCAACCAAATAAAGTTAAATATTCAGAATATTTTAATGTTAACCATTGATGAAACAATTTTAAACATTTCTGTTAAATGCCAAAAAAAAAGAAGTAATAAAATGATGGTGATGAAGAAAGAGCTCAAATCTGCTAGCATACAGTCACGTGTAATAAAACAAAATAAATGCTTGGCAGAAAAAATAAATCATTCCCTCCAGTTGTTTCTCTTGTAATTTTAAATGTTGTTAAACAGTCTCACAGTTTGAACTTGTGAGAACAAACAACCAGTTAGAGCTTCAAGACTACAGCACAATTAACAACGAATATTCAACATTTCATTCATCAGGGTTGCAGGTAAATATGAGTTGTTGCTCTCTCCACACATCACTCCGTGGGAAAGATCCCTCATCATTTTCCTCCCTTACCCAGTGCTCCCCCAGATTATTCTGAGAGATCTTGCATTCACTTTGTTGACCTCAACCAAGCCAATGTAATAGCTCTTGCATTTGGTTGCAAGGATAACTATGACAAAGCCACCAACTAACAGATCTGTGATGTCTGCTTCACTTCTCTCATCCTCAGAAGTGTCATTAATAGTGAGTAGTGGCAGCATTAATAGGCAGCTAAGCTGAAATATGCATAACAATTGTGCATTTTGCGATAAAAGCATCACATTTGGCACAGACGTAGGTTTATATTTTATGAAAAGATATAGATATTGGGACGCTGGAAATTTGGCCCTTGAGGGCCGTGGCAGCCATTTTTCAAAACGGCCTCCAAATAGGCGCTAAATATTCAAAAATGTTGCAGAAAACTGATTTTATGAGTCTTGATGATTTAAAGTGTGTTCAAGCTGATTAGATCAGATGTCAGAAGATCACAGACAGGTTTTTTCCCCCTCTTTATTTTTTAAGGGTACTTTTTAAAAGCCTTTAACCTGAGAAAAATGTGAAAACCAAATAAAAGAAGCATGGTCACTTCATGGTCAAAGGTCACCTCCTTACCTTCATCGTAGAATGACAACCAATACACCTTTAGAATGGCAAGAACTAATAACAAAACATACCATACTCCAGCACATTGTTTACACTTTAGGCTCCACAAATTTGAATGTTTTGGACACGACTAAAGTGTGCAGGTTGTTGGTTTACTTGTCTTTCAGTGAGTGTCATGTATTGTATGTGGTCACTTTTTAAATCCCTCTGCGCCTGCTTCAAGCTCCCCCTGGTTGTGATTCAGTGATTGTGATGTGTGACTCCATACCCAGCTGTTTATAGGTACTTCCGTAAGATTGTGATGTCACAACTATACAGTCACAGGTAGAAGTGTGGCTAAAGTCTGTGTAGTTGACACACCCAGTGAGTCCCCAAAAAGCTGACCAATCAGAGCAGACTGGGCTTTTTTGACAGGGGGTCTTAAAGAGACAGGTTCTAAAACGGAGCGAGCGTTTTAGACAGAGGCTGAATACAGGTATAGCAAAATGTAGTAAAGACTGTCACACTGAGCTTTCTTTCAGGTTTCCATTCAATTAAATTTATATTAATATAGAGTCAAATCATAACAGAAGTTATCTCGAGGTGTTTTTCACATAGAGCAGGTCTAGACCGTACTCTATAAGGGCAATGCCATCTAGAGTAACTACATGTATATCTTTAGATAATTAGTTTCAGACGTGTTCGGGGCCAAGTACAATAACAGTTTTGTCTGAGTTTAACATCAGGTTTCGTCTGGCTTGATCGATAGATATAATAAAGTATCATCTGCATAACAATGAAAGTTTATGGAGTGTTCCCTAATAATATTGCCTAAAGGAAACAAAGGCTATATAAGGTACTCTGTGCCTAACGCTGGCGTGCATGGAGGATTCATCGTTAACATGTAGGGGAGAGTGGGGTAAGATGAGCCAGTGGGTAATTTGACCCACCTCCTGTTTCTAGGCAACTCTGCACGTTTTTTGTCATGTGACCATACATCGGAAGCAGCCGTCATTTCTATTTGGCTGTGCTAAAGAGAAGCACATGGAAGAAGTGGTAGAGAAGTAGTATTTACACAAAAAACATCTTCTCATCTCATCATCATCTTCAACCTCTTATGCGGGGTCGGGTCGCGGGGGCAACAGCTCCAGCAGGGGACCCCCAGACTTCCTTTTCCCGGGCCACATTAAACAGCTCTGACTGGGGGATCCCGAGGCGTTCCCAGGCCGGTGCGGAGATATAATCTCTCCGCCTAGTCCTGGGTCTTCCCCGTGGCCTCCTCCCAGCTGGTCGTGCCTGGAACACCTCCCCAGGTCCTTACTAGATAAAGCGGTAAAGCAAACTGGGCCGGGTAACTCCCCCTCTGCCTCGTTTCGTCATGGGTTTTTATGAACCATTCTTAGTCTTAGTCCTCTCCGTGAACCGTCACGTTAACGTGGTGGAGAGGTTTGTGTGTCCCTATGACCCTGAGGGCTGTGTTGTCTGGGGCATGGTGCTCCTGGTAGGGTCTCCCATGGCAAATTGGTCTCAGGCGGGGGGCCAGACTGAGAATGGTTCACAAAAAACATTTGCTTGTCAAAGTACATTTTCAGTATGTCAGGTATAATGACTGTTTTGTCAAAGCAAAATTTAGCATTTTAATACCTATTGTTTTGAGAATGTACCCTAAATTCCTGAATACATGGTTGCAAAACTGTTTTCTACAATGCCACCACATCTTATTCCAGTGACATCAGAGATGCTGTTGTGCTACATCACCTCAGTGAAGTTCATTGTGTGCTCTGCCTCAGGTTTCTTTGACTCAGAGGCCAGCCCTCCTCCTGTTTAGCCTACAGTGTGAACTCTGCCCCATCTAATCATCCAAGTTTAAACGGCGAGTAAACAAATTCAACAGAAGAAAATACACAACATACTCCGTCACTGTGTACTCTTCATGCCTGTCCTGATAACTATGATGAACAATTAAAACGTTAACGCAGCAGAAGGAACGCTTTCATTCACCATTTTCTGTGGAAGATAATTGACCCCCCCCCCCCTCTCCCATGTAAAGGTCACTGAGAATCAATGAATGTATGAAATATTAATCAGAGTTCCCCATTTCTTTAAAAGAAGATGAAATGACCTTTATGCAACATCAAATTGATTATCGCAGTGTTTGGAAGTGCTTCTTGTACGAGCCTTTAAAGCCGATGGCCGAGAGCGGATGTGTGCTCGCATGTATTGTGCAAAACAACAATGGTTAAGAGGGAGATTACAAGAGTGGGGGTGGGGGGTGGATGGGGGTTGGCTGTGAATTGTCTCTTCAACTCCTTTGTCAAGGATAAATAAATAAATAATAAATTTAACAACAAACTCAGCGTTGTTGCTCAGATAAAGAGAAAGCAATTCCTACAGCTTGCTTTTTTTGGTATGCTACAAAAAATGTCCCCAGAACAATCATGTTGTTAAAATGTTTTCTTTAAAGCTATTATTTCAGCCTGTTTGCAGTACACATGAACATGCTTTAAGTGTCTGCAGCGATGGAATGGGGGTGTATAAGAGCAGTGAGAGTGGTTTCTTCCTGTCGGTGCGTAGTGGATTTAAAATGCAATCAACGAAGGGCACAGAGGGGAAGTCTGCCACAGTGATTGACACATGTGACCGCAGTGAAATTGATAAAATTCCTGGATCGAGCACTGCGTTGCCTTAAATCCTTGACCTTTCTGTCTGTTTGTGACTGTTTGTACTGTATATCCTGTGAAATGGCTTTGTGCTGCTTCCAGAGGAACGGAGAGACAGATGTTCTATGTAGTCAAGTTTATTTGTATAGCCCAAAATCACAAATCACACACAGGGGGCTTTACAATCTGTAGAGGATACGACACCCTCTGTCCTTTACAGTACAACCCTTCTCATCAGATAAGGAAAAACTTAACCAAAAAAACCCTTTTAACAGGGAAAAAAATGTTATAAACCTCAGGAAGAGCAACAGAGGAGGGATCCTCCTTCCAGGATGGACAGACGTGCAATAGATGTCGTGTGTACAGAGTAACAACATAATGAAAATACAACATAGACAATCCATATGACAAAAATTAATACATATAATGTGAACATATGTGAGAAGATGGATCCAGGAGGATGTCAAGCAGCTTTTCACGGCGTCGCCAAACAGATAGAGCCAAAGCAACACGACCTCCTCTCCACGACAACCAGATAGAGCCTGAGCACACAACCTCCTTTCCATGCCAGATAGGTAGAGCCAGAGCAACACAACCTCCTCTCCACGCTAGATAGGTAGAGGCAGAGCAACACGACTTCCTCTCCACGGCAACCAGATAGAGCCTGAGCAGCACAACCTCCTTTCCATGCCAGATAGGTAGAGCCAGAGCAACACGACCTCCTCTCTACGCCAAACAGGTAGAGCCAGAGCAACACGACCTCCTCTCCACACCAGATAGGTAGAGCCAGAGCAACACGACCTCCTCTCCACGCCAAACAGGTAGAGCCATAGCAACACGACCTCCTCTCCACGCCAGATAGGTAGAGCTAGAGCAAAGCGACCTCCTCTCCACGCCAGATAGATAGAGCCAAAACAACACAACCTCCTCTCCACGCCAAACAGGTAGAGCCCGAGCAACACAACCTCCTCTCCACGCCAAACAGGTAGAGCCAGAGCAACACGACTTCCTCTCCACGGCAACCAGATATAGCCTGAGCAGCAAAACCTCCTTTCCATGCCAGATAGGTAGAGCCAGGGCAACACAACCTCCTCTCCACGCCAGATAGGTAGAGCTAGAGCAACACAACCTCCTCTCCACGCCAGATAGGTAGAGCCAGAGCAACACAACCTCCTCTCCACGCCAGATAGGTAGAGCTAGAGCAACACAACCTCCTCTCCACGTCAGATAGATAGAGCCAGAGCAACACAACCTCCTCTCCACGCCAAACAGGTAGAGCAGGGGCAACACAACCTCCTCTCTACGCTAGATAGGTAGAGCCAGAGCAACACGACTTCTTCTCCACGGCAACCAGATAGAGCCTGAGCACAAAACCTCCTTTCCATGCCAGATAGGTAGAGCCAGAGCAACACGACCTCCTCTCTACGCCAAACAGGTAGAGCCAGAGCAACACGACCTCCTCTCCACACCAGATAGGTAGAGCCAGAGCAACACGACCTCCTCTTCACGCCAAACAGGTAGAGCCATAGCAACACGACCTCCTCTCCACGCCAGATAGATAGAGCTAGAGCAAAGCGACCTCCTCTCCACGCCAGATAGATAGATTCAGAGCAACACAACCTCCTCTCCACGCCAAACAGGTAGAGCCCGAGCAACACAACCTCCTCTCCACGCCAAACAGGTAGAGCCAGAGCAACACGACTTCCTCTCCACGGCAACCAGATATAGTCTGAGCAGCAAAACCTCCTTTCCATGCCAGATAGGTAGAGCCAGGGCAACACAACCTCCTCTCCACGCCAGATAGGTAGAGCTAGAGCAACACAACCTCCTCTCCACGCCAGATAGGTAGAGCCAGAGCAACACAACCTCCTCTCCATGCCAGATAGGTAGAGCTAGAGCAACACAACCTCCTCTCCACGTCAGATAGATAGAGCCAGAGCAACACAACCTCCTCTCCACGCCAAACAGGTAGAGCCAGAGCAACACGACTTCCTCTCCATGGCAACCAGATAGAGCCTGAGCAGCACAACCTCCTTTCCATGCCAGATAGGTAGAGCCAGAGCAACACGACCTCCTCTCCACGCCAGATAGGTAGAGCCAGAGCAACACGACCTCCTCTCCACGCCAGATAGGTAGAGCTAGAGCAGCACAACCTCCTTTCCATGCCAGAAAGGTAGAGCCAGAGCAACACGACCTCTTCTCCACGTCAGATAGATAGAGCCAGAGCAACACAACCTCCTCTCCACGCTAGATAGGTAGAGCCAGAGCAACACGACTTCCTCTCCATGGCAACCAGATAGAGCCTGAGCAGCACAACCTCCTTTCCATGCCAGATAGGTAGAGCCAGAGCAACACGACCTCCTCTCCACGCCAGATAGGTAGAGCTAGAGCAACACAACTTCCTCTCCACGCCAGATAGGTAGAGCCAGAGCAACACAACCTCCTCTCCACGCCAGATAGGTAGAGCTAGAGCAACACAACCTCCTCTCCATGTCAGATAGATAGAGCCAGAGCAACACAACCTCCTCTCCACGCTAGATAGGTAGAGCCAAAGCAACACGACTTCCTCTCCACGGCAACCAGATAGAGCCTGAGCAGCACAACCTCCTTTCCATGCCAGATAGGTAGAGCCAGAGCAACACGACCTCCTCTCAACGCCAGATAGGTAGAGCTAGAGCAACACAACCTCCTCTCCACGTCAGATAGATAGAGCCAGAGCAACACAACCTCCTCTCCACGCCAAACAGGTAGAGCCCGAGCAACACGGCCTCCTCTCCACGCCAAACAGGTAGAGCCAGAGCAACACAACCTCCTCTCCACGCTAGATAGGTAGAGCCAGAGCAACACGACTTCCTCTCCATGGCAACCAGATAGAGCCTGAGCAGCACAACCTCCTTTCCATGCCAGATAGGTAGAGCCAGAGCAACACGACCTCCTCTCCACGCCAAACAGGTAGAGCCAGAGCAACACGACCTCCTCTCCACGCTAGATAGGTAGATCCAGAGCAACACGACTTCCTCTCCACGGCAACCAGATATAGCCTGAGCAGCACAACCTCCTTTCCATGCCAGATAGGTAGAGCCAGAGCAACACGACCTCCTCTCCACGCCAAACAAGTACAGCCAGAGCAACGCGACCTCCTCTCCCCGCCGAATATGTATGTATGCATGTTATGTACTTGTATGTTATGTAGCTCAGGCAGAGCTTCAACAGTGTGCCGAGGGTGTCAAAGCAATGGGAGGCAGAAAAATGAGAAAATACCACCATTCTACTTAGTCTTAATCTTAGTCTTACTAGTCTTAATCTTCGATGCTTATTGTGAAATTATCTCTGTCACAAATATATTTTCAGTTTTCAGTATTTATGATGTGAAGCTACTGCAAAGACACTTCTGCATATGTTTCACAAACAGAGATAAGTCAGAAATATTGCTAAATATAATTATGAAACAGGGAAAATAATGAAAAAGACAAACAAACAAGAAAAAAATGGCATGTCTATAATATAAGCCTGTTTCAAATATATGCTTACTTCTCTCTGCAGTTGTGATACTTTAAAATTTCATCCAAGTTTTATTCTTATTATATTTAGATTTTTAGCTCTGCTAAAACTACGTAGCCCTGACAAATACTACAGCCGGCATCACAGCTCTAGGTTGGTAGGTGGGAGGTTGTGCTATATAAAGTGGCCACAGGTTCCGTCTGGACCTCAGCATTTTAGGTCTGTTGGATTCCCACAGGGCGAACTCTCTCTCTCTGTGGTGCAGCGGCAAGTCGCTGAATCATTTCTTCAACCTCCACTTTCTTTCGTAGCTGCAGGGGGTCAAATGGCATCTTTGCCAGTTCAAAATGTCTTTTATTTAACGTCTTTTCTTTTAAAGTTTCCAACCTGTACAACAAACTTCACTTCTTCTCAGGTGGTTAGTTAAGCATAGCATATTAATTAATGTATATTTTAATGGCAGAATTAGTTTTGTTCTCATCATATGTTCATAATGTCTTACTGGTTGGTCTTCATCGCTTCTCTGAGTCTTTAGGGGGGAAAAAACAACGATTGATGTCGGGGCATTTAACCTGTAATTCAATATATAGCTCAAATGGTCATGACGGGTACCACTTAGTGCTCTGATAGGTCAGTTTGTGGAAAAAGTTTCAAGAATGAAGGAATAACTTCATTATCATTTTCATGTTTCAGTATTCTTTGTTTTTCGATCGTCATCCTCACTACATGTACATGTACAGTAATCATAAGGGTGGTACGAGAGGAAAGGATGTAACCTCTGGGAAGTATTAACATACTCAGTCTGACATGTATAAGTGGAACTTTTGACCTGGAATCTGTAGCCTATACACCGAATATATATATTTTTTTATCATTTCAGTCAACCCAAATGTGCGTTGTCTACGGTCTGGTGCCTTATCTTCTAATTTTGCTGAACCTCAATAGCTCAATAGGCTAGCTATGGATTCTTAATGCCAAAAAAGAAAAGTCTCTTAGGAAAATAGATAATTTAATAGTTCGTGGACAGGTTCGACAACAAAAAAGTAATTGAAAGACATTTCCAGAACAAGCACACTGGATTTGCTGAAAAGCCAGCTGCAGCTTCCAGCCAAATGTCCTGAGATGTTTCTTCGATGTCCTGCCTCTCATTTGCACTTGGGCCCTCACTGCATTAGACTTAATAGGCTGTGTTACCTTCATCACAATGCTCAAATGTTTTGTGTCTCCAGACAGATATTTTTTTTTAATTTGTTTTGGCCTAAAGTGACTCTTTTGATAGTAAAGGTTGCTGACCCCTGGGTTAAACTGATGTTTTTGCAGGTATTTGGTCATAAAGTAAAGTATCGGACAAATTTAAAATTTTGACCTGATGAAAAGCCAGAGGTTTCACAGTTCATCCTGGGGAATATAAACATCTGTACAACACCACACTGCATTTCAGCCAATATTTCTTGAGATATTTCAGTCCGAACCAAAGTGTTGGACCAACCGGCATTGCCATCCCTGAAGCCACGCCACGCCACTAGCATAGCTAAAACATTACAATGTTCATCCATACATGTGTGAATTCAACAACGAAGCCTAAACAAACCAGGATGAATAGAACACAGCAGAGTTTAAACCGCACCAAACCGGTCGGTGTGAACGCAGCCTTTGAGATGTTTTATCTGTTCCATTTTGTGCTACGCGCCCAGGTGAGCTGGATATCTGTAAATCCCTTCCCCAAACATCCATTTCCGAGCCAATCACCCGTGGAGCTGCAGACAGAGGAAATAAAAGAGATAATGCAATGCATGGTGTTGTCTGGGGCTAACTGAGGAAATGGCTGTGAGTCCCTGAAAACATGTTTGTGATGAGTGTTGGTCCTCGCTAACAGAGAGTTGCTGAAGGGGAAGAAGAGAGAGGAAGAAAGGGAGGGAGGGTATATAGCCTTAATACCATTAGCTTTCTATCTGAATGAAAATCAAGTTGCTCTCTTCAAGTCTTGAGGGAAACGCGGATGTTAGCATTTTCAGTTGGACATCGACCCCCCCACGCCAACCTCATCTCTTCCTCTTTTATACTTCAGCCATAGTTTCCCTGCAGACAGTCGGCTGTGGACCGCTGATGAATCATAGCTGACAAAATGAAGGCTTAAAACAGGTCGCGTCGGTTTGGTCGCGTCTCTAATCAGAAGCTGTTTTACACACACAGACAGACAGACAATACCAAGCAGTCGTAGAAATAGTTCCATTTTTTTCCCCCCTCTGCTGGGTAATTTCAGTATGGGTCAGGAATCATTAGGGGGAAATTGACAGGGGGAGGAAGAGAGGAGCAGCGATGCAAGAAGAGAGAAATACAAGACTGATTGGTCTTGCTGCATGTAAGGGGCAGTGGCTCGGAGAAAAGTAGCTGTTCACAGTCATGTTCGGAGTATTAAAGGGCAATTAGCCTACAGCTTGTTTGGGCTCAGACCATTAATATCTACTTTTTTAAAAGACCACATTTTCTTATTTTGATAACAGGTCTTTGGTTTTTAGCGGGCAGGCTTCGCTCACACAGCCCAACATGGAGCTGAAACCAGAAAATAACCTCTTATTAATCAGGAAGGCTCCAAACTGAGTGAACTGAACCAGGGTGTCTAATGATTTATCCTGCTTTTGCTTTGCTTTGTCTGTCAAATCACTTTGTAAATTCTGTTTTTAAAGGTACTTCACATACAGTATAAAGTTATTATTACTATTATTATTATTATTATTATTATTATTATTATTATGAATAATAATAATAACTAGAATGGCACTCGATGAGTGTAGACCTCCTCCAAGCTGCCCGAGTACGATTCCCCCCCCCCCCCCCCATTTCCGTGCAGCTTGCACCATCATCCACGTGTGTTTTTGTTTATGTTGAGATCAGGTGTACGTAGCGGAGCATCGTAAAACAATTCATTCAAACTGGACAGAAACAAAGTAAAACTCACCTAAACCTTCATCGTTACTCTTTCCAACAACTCTCAGAGAGACAACTCTTTCTGACTCCACATTAGATACTGCAAGCATGAGTTCCCAAAGTAGTGCTTCATTGGTGGAATGGCCTGATCCTTTTGTTGTTCCTGCTTTCTCCCATGATGTTGAACTTCAGCTGAGCGCAGCAAATGATGCCTATGCCATGGATGGAACAGCGATGGTCATTCCCAAGGGTATAAAGAGTGAAGTACTGGACAAACTAGCTGATGTAATGTCCAAAAACACTGCCTATCCAAGTAAAGAACATTAGGAAAGTGTAGCCAAAGCTCTTGTAGCAAAGCACCCTTGTCTCAAGAGAGCCGGGTTCTGCCAAAGGATGGTATTGCTGGGTATTCAGCTTGAAATTCAAGATGGGCAATTACCGTCAGAGGTTGATGGCAGCTGGATGCCCTGAAGTTCTTGTAAATAAGAGAAAGAGGGGAAAGAAAAACAGCAAGGCAGTCAAGAAATCAAAGAAGGGAGAGGTCCACTACTTGCTAGATCCACCTGAAGGACAAAGTGCAGTTAAATCAGAGGAGAATCGGAGCAACATGCTTCTAGAGGTGCAGAAGCGTGATCCAGACTTGCAGCTCCTGGATGAACTGATGACGGCTACAGTCTCTCAGCGAAGAAAGGAAATAATCGGTGATGAGCCACTCATCTTTGTAGTCATGGACAGATGGCCTGCATTGTTTAATGAGAGACAGGTAACTGAGATATCCACAAGATGCCAGGGAACAAGAAAATTCTGTATTTGCTTATTTAAAGGCAGGGTTGGTAAAGATTTTAGAACCGTTTTTTTGTTATATTAGTTGAAATTCTCATAACATCCTGAAGACAATCAATACATGCTCTTACAAAAAAAGAAAAAAATCCGGTATCTGTGGCAGTCGCAGTAATAAACCCGTCCAATCATTTAATTTGGCTCAAATGTAATGATTGGATGGGCTGCCTGCCTGTCTACCTGCATGCACTCTGCCCGTGCACTCATTGCAAGTCATCCACACATGTTTATGTTTGTAATGATAATGTTGGGGGAGTGCCTTTAGATGGAGGCCTGAAGACTGTCGGTGTTGCCGACTTGACAACTTTATCTCTAGATTTAGCGACTTTTGGAGCTAATGCTGCTAGCTACTTTCATTGAAGAACACTGGGCAACATTGGGCGGGGGTTTTGGTTTAATAAAATCTAGTGTACCCTTGCTAGTTTCTCAAGATTGCCCACCCTGCCTTTAAGCATTTTTTGTTATCAGATATAGCATGTAATCTGAATATGACATAGTCATTTTCATCTGTACTTGTTCCCCCACTACTCTCTTCTGCTCTTTATTATCCCATCTCATTACGTCTCATCTGTGCTGTTTATGAGTCTGTTTCAGATAACGGCAGAGTTCAGTAGAATAGTCACCGCAGATCTGCTGCAGTCATTCCTGGATGGACTAGATGTCTTGGTGCCAAGTCTCCTAGAACTTTACAAAGCTGCCGTTTCATCAAGCAGGAAGTTGACTCTTAGCAGTGTTATGCAGTGTCTTCAGAAGCAGGTACGGATTGAAATTAATTCATCAATGTGTACTAAAATGAGGATTTGTACTACGTTAAGGTATTGCATTCACTCACTCTTGTCTCTAATTGTATGTAGGACACAAACCAAAACAGGAGAACAGCTGCCCTACTTGGTCTTCCCCGCTTCTTTTCAGAGGATACTTCGGAGATAATCAGAATGTGTGATGTAAGAAAATATACAGTATTTACACATTGATAAGATACTGACACTGGATTCACTGATATTCATTTTAAATGTGACCTGAAGTAAACGTTTGCCATGTGCATTTTTGGTGGCAAACGTAGTACATCTTTCAAATCTATTAAATAATGTGAATTTCAACAAATTAACATTTTCAATTTCTTGTCTATTTGTTTTAGGTTCATGGTGAAACCCTGGATGTCGTCATGAAGGGAATGCATGTTGGACTCCTGATTGGACACAAAGGCGCCCTGCAAGATGCTTTTCCTCAGGACGTCTTCAACGTGGCTGTGGTGGTAGAGGAGACTATTGTTCTTCATGACCTCAGAGATGTGCCCACTGGTTTTGCCATGCTAATGGCCACCATGTACTGCCTTAATCTGGAGTACCCTCGCAAGATGAAGTACTCATTTGAATTCCTGCAGAAGGACATCATGAAGATAAAACCTGACCAATGCTCAGCTAGGATACACAGACTTAGAAACAAACTGCTGAGGTATCATTTATAGACAGATGACTGCACATCTCAAGCTTCTGGGGAGGGAACTGTTACTCTGCAGTTTTAAACAATGCCTCGCCAGAGAAAGTAATGTATGGACCAAATGTTGAGAAAAATCAGAGGTGAAAAACATTATAGACTTCTTCTGAAAAGAAGTCTGAATGGAGATATATGGACGTCTCAAGCTTTTGGAGGATACTTTAGTTGCCTGACTGCAAAATTGTTCGAGCAGACCAAAAGCCAAGTTCTGCTGAAGAATATTAGAACCAGAAATGTGTTGAGTTATTTTTATAACAAACAAGTTCAATGGTAGTAAGGCTTTGTTACTCTGTGAACCCTATACTTAGAGAAAATGTGTTAATGTTACAGTATTGCTGAAAAACAAATCGGAGGCAGAAACATGCCATGGAATTGTTTATAAAGCAAGGTTGAATGTTGATCAAGAGTTAAACACCTCAAGCTTATTCTTGGAGGAAAACTTTGTCATTTTACAGTTGAGCATTGATTAGAGGCAGAAAAATGACACATGCTTGTTTTTGTTGCTTGGTAATGTACAGTGTATATTCATAACCTCAGTAAAGGACCAAGTTTTGTTGAAAAAATTCAGAGGTCAAAAAGGTATGTGAACTTGTTCACATAGAGTACACATGAAGCTTTGGAGTAATTAATTAGCAGTTGTGAAAAACTAAATTCAACAAAGATGACAGCATTGTTTTTCTTTTGAATTGTGTATTAAGGATGTTATAGACCAAAATAAATAAATAATATATTTTTGAACAGTTGAGTTGTAAGTTGATTCAGTGTGAAGTTTAAGGCATCAAGCAAACTTACCTTTATTAGTTAAGTTAAGGAATACATTTAAGTAGAAACCATTTAAAAACATTAGTTCACTTAAAGTGGCAGTATGCAACAATTTTTTGGGCATAATTTGGCAAAAATTCCATAATAACCTTTCAGCATATTGTAATTCAAGTGTTCTGAGAGAAAACTAGACTTCTGCTCCTCCTCATGTCTCTGTTTTCAGGCTTTAGAAAAATCTAGCCCGTGACGGCAGATTTGAACTAATCACAGGTCATTTCAGAGAGAGAGAGCGTTCCTATTGGCTGTGCTCCAGTCATGTGATCAGAACTTGGCTTCCTTCAACAGATTTTACAATGGCGGCTGCGTCACAAACTTTCTCATTTTACAGCTAAACAGTAACTCCAAGATGATTCTGAGAACATCTGAGGAGAGAAATAGTCATTACAGTAACAGAATATTGATTCATATCTGATCAGCGCTGCCTAGTTTGACCGTTTGGTCGGAGTTCAGAGTGATTGACAACCGGCTCTCATAGACTGCAGCTGGGCAGCGGACCTTGTTTTCCTCCAGTAAGTGAAATCCTTCAGATGCCGTTAGGAGCACCGGAGGACACAGTAGGAAACAGAGGAACAGGATTTAAATCTAATGGATTGTTCATTGTGCCACAACCCAACCCTCCAAAACATTTCATTCAAATCCATCGCAAACTTTTGGAGTAATCCTGATAACAGACAAATAAACCAACAAACCAACGCCGGTGAAAACATAACCTCCTTCCTAGGCCTTTGGCCTCGGTGGAGGTAATAATAATAATGGTCATTTCCAACCAACTATTTTATTGTTTTAGTGTATAGAGAGACACCCAGTGACACACTTCATTGATTCAGAAAGACAGATGAAAGAAATGCTGAATGAGAAGCAAGTGGAACAGAGGCCACTTTTAGCTCTCTACATAATATTATTGATTCTTACTTCTTGTTTTTCACTGGAGTACAATTTATTTAGGCCACCGTATTTAGTACTGAGAGTGTGCACCATCATCTTTTACGTTTCCTGCGGATGTCAGACGTTCTCTCAGTACCACGGTCGTCTTTGCCAAACTCTTCATGTTCTACGTAACATCCTTTCTAGCAGTTATAAGGAGTGTCTTTTTTTTTTACATTATTTCTAAGTAGACTTATGGTAGTTGATCCATTCTATCAATATGTATACGACATGTGCGTGAGTTATGACTCAACGACAAACTGACGCAAACAGTGCAAACTTCCCTTTGTTCTGCAGAATTTACAAAAACACCGTCAGCTTCTGCAGCCTCACCGTCATCCTGATTTCTGTCTGTCCTTACATACAACAGGAGGAAAGAGTTGGTAAAACACAAGAAAGCACATTTGATTGACAGGTCTGATGTCATTAAGGTGTAAAACATGGTGCTGCTGTCATAGTAACCTGTAATGTGTGGGCTTCAACACATTACAGGTGAAAATGTTTGTCTCCCACAGTTCTAAATCAGCGCATCACCTTCAGTCTGCTCCCAACAATGGAGTTCACCTCCCTGTTTCTCTCTGGACAGCCTTTTGGCAACTCTTCCAGCTGTTACTGATCCTCTGGCCACAGTGATATCTGTGCTCTCTTGGACTAAAGTCCACATTGCCTCTAAGTGGAATGGATGGTGTAGCACTGATAGCTGTGATAGATATTTATTTCTCTTCATTAAACAAATATATGTTTAGAAGAGGTAAACGTATAAACCCTCCTTGACCTTCGAGCCAGTTTTCCTTTGGATGTATTCTGCAGAGTGTTCTCACATATTGGATCATGTACCAACAGTTGTGTAGAGCACAGCCTGGTGAAATGTATTGAGAAGGGCACAGTGTCTTTAAATCAAAGAGAACATGCAGAATGCACACAGAGAGAGAGCGTCAGGAGCGCGTGGCGGCTGCGTTGCGTGGCGACTGCGTTGCGTGACGGCTGCGTGATTCACGCGTCGGGTGTTCACACCAGCTGCGTTTCTGCTCCTGTCAGCCCTTTCTTTCTACATAGAGTTTTCCTTTTATAATGGCCATTTAATTTCATTATAAATGTCATTTATATTTATTTTACACAGAGAAAGGTTAAGAAACGTGTGGTAATTTGTAAATAATAGTAATAATCCACAATTAAAACCCCGTACTATATTCATTCATGGAGCTCTCCAAGTCACTGCATGTTCTACATCACTGTCCAGCACAAATTTCAGAATAAAAGCCTTGTGTTAACAAATTAAGGAATTCTGTTTACAGAAAAAAACGCTTTAGGGCCTTTATTTTGAAAGCAGGAAGCAGGAAGTGTTGATTTAAAAATGAGTCTTTACTTTTTTTCATCTCTGTAACATATTCTACACATAGACATTTAAACTGTAGTAATGTTGCTGATATGATGTCAATATACAATCAATAGATCACCTTCGCTGTCTGTTGTTGCTGTGAACCGCGCGGCTCGCGTCAAAAATAGGCGAGACCTCGAATCTCTAGAAGAGATGCAGCCGAGCCGCAGTGTGGCTGCTCTAACCTGTTAACACGAACGCCGAAATAAAAAACAACAGGTAACGCAGCCGCCATGCGCTGCTGACGTTCCCAGTGTGGACGAGGCTTTATTCCCAGGGCGTCAAATACAGACGCTCTGTCATAGCCTTCGGTGTTTGATACCGCCGCACAAGGCACCCTTTCACCGAGCTTTCCATTAACTTCAATGTAAACCCATCCGCAGCAACAGTAAACGCACAGGGAGGTGGATGGGTCCAACAAACACAAGGCTTTCATCCAGGAGGCTGCTGTTCATGCCTTGTGTGTCACATTAAAATAAGCTGTTCGTTTGTGTCCCGTGTTCACGTCAAGTCACATTTTCACTGTAAAAACGTAGTAATTTTAAGCCCAACCATGTTTATTCCTAAACCTAACTATAGTGGTTTTGTTGCCTGAACCTAAGCACCTGTTTTTGTTCAATTTTCAACATGAAGAACGTGTTTAATGCGACAGAAAAAAGTGACACCCTAGTGGTCTGACAAAGCGTCAATATGTGATGAGTTAAAACAAGATTCATGTGGAAGGTATAAGGATCCAACTATTTTAAAGAATTGGAGGCCAGTATCAATTTGTATGAGGTACTCGTTCTGTGGTTTATTTTCCTTTTGAGTAGAGTTTAGTTGTTAGTTGTCTGTTTGTTAGTGAATATTCAGGAATAGGGTTTGTGCTTTTATTTTACCTCTTTTCGCGCCACCCGAAACCATTGCTTTTTGTTGTTATAATCCTAAATATTGTACCCTTTAATTTCCTTTAATACATATATATATATATATATATATATATATATATATATATATATATATATATATATATATATAACAAAATGATATGTGACATAATCACTAAGTCACTTTCAAATGTGCCAGAACATCAACCAGTTTATTACGAGACAAATAAAAAACATTAATATGAATATTGTACAAGTACAATTCAAAGAAGTCTTACAGTCATTCTATAGTAGCTTGCCAAACACCACTGAGGTTAAGGTGTGTAACATAGGCTAATTAGTCTTCTAGTTACCACTAACACCATTGATTGCAATGAATTCTATTGGAATTAATTGATTTTGACGCAACATTATGCTGTATTAAATGCTGCAGTGATCGAGCTAGAAGAAGCTTCGGTGTGTGCACCATGACCTTTGACGCCTAAGAAACAGAACATTTCTTTTCAGACTCCCTCCCTCGCTTGGTACATCCAGAATCCCGACTACTGTACCTTGATTTCTCTTGTTGGGTGGTAGCCTGTCTATTTCTGTGGTCATGTATGAACCAGGAGAATATTGTTCAAGTAGATGATTAGCCAGACCTCTGTTAGCCCCAGTTCCAGCCTTATGAAGACAATATTTAAAAATAAAAAGATGTTGACCACACAGAGAATCCAGGGCAGTATCCACATTCTTGATATTATGTATAATTTAGACCACATTAGTGGTGATAGAATGGTCATGAGAGAATAAACCTCCCTTTGGCCTGTAAGCAACATGGGGCAAAAGTTTGTACAACAGCAGAGATATTTGGTGATATAGCTTCACTGGGGACGTCACTGGTGTAACTCACATTTCCCTCTCCAGTGCACATGCACATGGTGGCAGGGGAGAAGGTAATGAAAAACATGCAGCTCGGTCCATGCGGGCAGAGTTCATAAGAGCAGATGTCGATGGTATCGCCAGGTTTCCGTCCATCTGTCATGCTTGCACGGTCTCTATTTAAAGATGAATGAATGAGGGGGGCTTCCAAGTCCCGCTTTTCATTCCCTGCGTCACTCCCAGCCATCCTTACAACTCAAATCTCTGCTCGTTTCGCTGGCCTGTCTGCTGGGGATGTGGGCACGAGGTGGACTAAGTTAAGCAACTTGGAAATATGCAACCTTCTGCACTGAACCCTGAGCCACAGAGGCACTGGAGTGATAAATGATCCAGGTTCAAATCATATTCCTCCCCTTTCCCTCCATCGCCTCGGCCATAGAACAGTCTACAGCTGGAATTACCTCTCCCTGAATGCACACATTCAGCAGGAGGCTCCCTGGGTGAGTCCCTTATAATGACATTTCTACTGTAAATATGTATGCTTTGGCTCCTAACCCCAGACAAACCCGCTTGAGATCAACGGATGATGATGTGAATAGATGAGTGGCTGATCCTCAGCAGGTATGGGTGGACCTCCTCTTCCTCCTTCTGTAGGAATTGCTTCAAAACCAGGTCTGAATTCTGGAGGAGATCCTGTCGGATTTGACCAACCTGATCTCATGGGAAGGCATTTAAATAGCACGCCATTTTAAGGTGGTGAGTTTTAACGCCGTTATCAGTGGTAACCGATGTATGAGCACTGAGCAGTGTGGCGGCGATTAGCTAGCCAGTGGGACACACACACAGCTTCCATTCACATCATGGGTATCAAAAGAAGTACTCTATTGGTATCTGTATCACTTTAAGGGTACTGGAATTGGTACTGGCATCGTCATGTTTTAAACGATACCCAGCCCTAGTCCGGGGTCACCAAAATCGTATGAACCATCCTCTGGGGACCATGAATATTCACAACATATCTCATCTATACATACATTTGGGTTTGGAAGATGGAAGGTACCAACAGACATTTCCATCTCTAACCAGTTGTTACTGGAGAAAAAGGCCTGACTGAGGAAGATAAGGAGCTCCACTCTACCTCTGCTCATCACTTTGGTTGTCTCAGCACTTCTCGGAAGATTGAGGATTTAACGTGTCAGATTGGGATTGAGTTCACCGAGCTTTATAAGAAAAAGTGTTTCAAGTTCACATTGCTTTAATTATGGAAAAGAAAAACCCTGCATGTTTAAATTGTCAACTTAATTCTGCAAAGCATGAAGGAAAGAAGTTGATGAGAAATTGTCCTTGCCTCACCTCTGGCATGGAGACAATGGGAAGTCATCAAGTTCAAATCGACTTGCATATTGCTCCCAATAGCCTGATGTATTGTATGAATCTGAATCAGAACAGGTTAATTTAAGCTCAGATAAGAGGGAAGTGCAAAATATAAGCATATTCAAACGTTAGCTACCTTGTGCTGCTGCTGATCTCTTATTTTGGAAGAACATTTTAAAGATTTGAAAATAAATAGCTGTTTAATATGCAAATTAGGCATTAGACAAAACAAATAGAGCTCAATTTGTATTTGTTTTAGCTGCTTCATTTCTGATTTTGTGTTGTTTTTTGTCTAATGCTTATAATCAAGCCAGGAAAAAAGATATGCTGCGTCTAAGAAACTATGATTGTAAGAAGGGTTTTCCAGGCTTAAAGGGGGTCGTTGTGCTGCTGTCCCTGTCGTCAGTGTGCACGTAACATCAGTGGCCAGGTTCTCAAAACCTGAGCTGTGCAGCTACATGTACTGTATGTAGCATCTTTCATTTTATTTTTATCTCTTCAGCAACAGAGAGTCTCGAAGTTATGGAAACATTCAACAATTGTCCCAGTTGCTAAGACTAAAACCCCTGCAACATTAAATGACTTCAGGCCAGTAGAGTTGACATCTTTAATTATGAAAACTCTACAGAAGCTCATTAAAAATGAGGTCTTATCTCAGGTGGAGAGATTTTCTTGACCCGCTGCAGTTTGCATACAGGTCTGGCAGAGGTGTGGAGGATGCTGCGATTACATTCACACACTCAAATGCTCTGGAATGTTGCTCAGTATGGGAACTTGACTTTGGCCAACAAAAACAGGCACGGTAGCCTCATCAAGGTGGCTAGTAAGATTTCAGAGAGGAGTCGAGCCCAGTTTACAGACCTGTATAACAAGCAGCAGCTTAGGAAGGTTACTTCCCTGCTTGCTGCGTGATTGACTCATCGGGTGTTCACACCAGCTGCTTTTCTGCTGCTGCTGTTACCCCTTTCTTTCTACATATTTTGCCTTTCATAATGGCCATTTCATTTCATTATAAATGTCATTTATATTTATTTTAGTCAGAGAAAGGTTATGAAACGTGTGGTAATTTGTAAATAATAGTAATAATCCACAATTAAAACCCTCATTCATGGAGCTCTGCAAGTCACTTCATGTTCCACATCACTGTTCTGCACATATTTCAGAATAAAAGCCTCGTGTTAACAAATGAAGGAATTTTGTCCATAGAAAAAACCCTTGAGGGCTTTCATTTTCAAATGAAAGCAGGAAGTGTTGATTTAAAAATAAGTCTTTACTTTTTTTCATCTCCGTAACATTTTCTACAGATAGAGACATGTAAACTGTAGTAATGTTGCTGGTATGATGTTAATATACAGTCAATAGATCACTTTCACTGTCTGTTGTTGCTGTGAACCGCGCGGCTCGCATCAAAAATAGGCGAGACCTCGGATCTCTAGAAGAGACAGCCGCGTCTCACATGAGCTGTGTGGCTGCTCGAATCTGTTAACACGGGATAAAAAACAACAGGTAATGCAGCCGCCACGCGCTCCTGACGTTCCCAGTATGGACGAGGCTTTAGGGTTTTGCATGTAACCTGGCTGCAAACAAATTTCCCTGTAAGGGACAAGAAACATACTTTGAACTTTGAGCAGTAGGATCAGAAAGTAGAATTACAGAACTCTGGAAATTCAGCGACGCACAAATTTAACGTTACGGTCTTCTTCTACTCTTATTGTTGCTGCCATAATTGATGTTAGATGCATTTTTTTCATGAGTGCATGCTCATGGGGGATCTTTTGTTGGGTCTCTAAATTATAGAGTACAGTCTAGACCTGCTTTGAATGAAAAGTGTCTTCAGATAACTTATGATTTGAAGCTTTATAAAAAAATATATTGAATTGACTGAATGCTGTGGAGGAGGTCAGCTTATTTGGGGTCAAAGTTGAATTGAAATGACCACATAACCTGTCGTATAAATCAGTATAGTGTGCGCCGCTATGGTTTGTGCAGTTGCTGTCTCCTTTGGAACTAACGGCTTTGGTCTGCACATCATCAAACTCGTTCTTTTGGTGTGAAAGCCCCGCACACATTGAATGGTTATTGCTGAAAAAATGCCAGCAGTATCAGAAATTGGGTTTGATGTAAAGGAAATGTTAATGATCATGACTTTAAGTTTGGGTTCAGTAAATCATGCTTTAGCGTACTTATTTTCCAGACCTCTGCCTTCTCACAAAAAGTATGACATGTGGCATCTGTTTGATTAAAAACTCTAATATTCTCTCATGTAGTTGCTCAAAGGTATCAAAAGAAAACTGAGAGGAAATGAAAGAAGTTGCTTCCCTTTATTGAGAGGACCTTACATCTGACATTGTTAGGGGATTTTATACAGATTCTTTTGTCACTTTTGTATTCTCTCCACTGCTCGAATGCTCTCCGAGGAGGACGCTTTAAGAGCCGTCGTAACAACACACGGGCTCCTGGGTGCAACAGCCACGAGCAACAGTTCCATCCGGAGCACTCATGGCCGAGGCCAGCTCCGTGAAGACTTTCATAATTGCTTTATTTCCTCCAAAGTAACACAGGCACACGGCCCCCTTTGGAGCATCCCTAATCTTGACTAACATTATGTCTTTTTAATTAATTTAAGCAGCTTTTAAGATAGATGTGGGATTTAGCTGCACCCACTCCTCCTGTTCGCCTTCCAAAAACTGCTCTGGTTTAAGAAAAAGGAAACAGAGTTAGATTTCTAATATTGTATCTGCGCATGTTTAATATGCAGAGACGTATTTACATTTCTAGTACAGATCAGCCAAACCATTGTGACCTAACAGGAGGACTCGATGCTGCACAGATAAAGCATAAAATGTCCTTATTTGACATTAAGAAATGTTGCTTATAATGTCCAGAAACACTGAAGATGTTTCGGGACGGATGTAAAAATGATGTGTATGATGTAAAGATTGCTTACACCTCTTTCCACACACAGAGAGGTATTTATTATGTAACAACATACCAAATTATTGTTTTTGTGAGTTGTTCCACCATGAGCATCCAAAACAGCTTTAATGCTCCGTGTCATAGATTCTCAAACCAAAATCCTAATAGAAGTTCAGTTGAATTGAGATCATTTTCATATAGTTCACACATAGACTGTATAAGAAGTGAGCATAGTCACCATTCTGTCATCCATGGGTTAGGGGACTATGGTTTTGAAGCCTCAAATTCGGCACATTTTTTTCCGTCGTCATCTTTTTATTTGGTCGTCACCATCTTGGTCTTTTGCAACCAGATGTGACACAAGAGGAGCTGAGTACAACCGAACGCTGAATAAGACACTTTTTAGTTGACCAAAAAGGTTACAATTAACTTTCATGAAGTGAGAACACACTGTGAAAGGGTTAACGTTGTAAATCCAAAACATGAACAACACCTTGTAAGACCAGACAACGCCGTGGTAGCAACCTGTCAATCACAAGGTAGCCCCGCCCTAAAGCATTCCCTGCTTTATGGTCTATCTGACTCTAAATGGGACCATAATTTGCTAACTGAACATCACGCTACATGTCTCTATCTGTAGAAAATGTTACGGAGATGAAAAAAAGTAAATATTTATTTTTAAATCAACACTTCCTGCTTTCATTTAAAAATAAAAAGCCCTCAAGCGTTTCTTTCTGCGGACAGAATTCCTTCATTTGTTAACACAAGGCTCTTATTCTGAAATATTTGCAGGACAGTGTTGTAGAACATGCAGTGACTTGGAGAGCTCCATGAATGAATATAGTACGGGGTTTTAATTGTGGATTATTACTATTATTTACAAATTACCACACGTTTCTTAACCTTTCTCTGTCTAAAATAAATATAAATGACATTTATAATGAAATTAAATGGACATTATGAAAGGAAAAGTCTATTTAGAAAGAAAGGGCTGACAGCAGCAGCAGCAGCAGAAACACAGCTAGTCTGAACACCCGACGTGTGAATCACGCAGCCGCGACGCTCTTTCTCTCTCTGAAATACCCTGTGATTGGTCAAAGTCTCCCGTCACAGGCTAGATTTTCTAAAGCCTGTAAACAGAGCCACGAGGAGGAGCGGAAGTCTAGTTTGCTCTCAAAATACTCAAATTACAATATGCTGAAAGGTTATTATGGAATTTGTGCCCAATGATGCCAAATACATTCTCCCTACTGAAGCTTTAATGGTCTTATTGTTCTACTACTGTTTGTTTGTAAGAATGGTAGCCAGTATTCACGAGCTGTTTATTTGCATTTTATTTTGGAAAAGAAACACATCAAATCCATGGAACAGTGAAGGTATAGGTCCACATTAATGTCAGGTGTCCGTGTAATCCTCCAGTCCACTGCTGACTATGATGTGGAGTGTTGAACTCCATCCTGGACAGAAACAGAGTTTCAGTTCATTTTTATTTTAGGTTTTTCCAAAAGTTATTGTGAGTTGGGGAAATGAAAACATGTGGAACATGGAAAATCATTATAAAATAACAATAAAACCCTTCATAGAGTTGTCACTCGTGTAATTTGAAATATCAAATGTGAATGCATGTGATTAATCTTCATAATTGTGACTAAATCTTCACACTTAACTTCCTGAGTTCATCACAAATACAATTAACATTTGAACACATGAAACATGCCTATAACAAAATAATAGAGTATAATAATACATTTAAAAAAAATGTTCAATGAAACTACTGATTATAAACAATTGAACTTTGATCAAAACATGAGCCTTATGCCAGAAGTCCCTTTACTTTAGGTGTCAAAAAGAAAACAGTATGATTACGAGTCTGCAGACATGCACAGACAAAGTGGTGCTTTTAGCTAAATGCCTACATGCTCACAATACTGATGCAGTTCTAAACTTCACCACTGTCTGAGGGGCGGGGGGCTAGCATGTAGGGCAGCTTTTATGGCACTGCATCACTTTTTCTTAATTTTAAGGCCACCCTAGAGGGCACTGCATCATGTTTTCTCCACTGGAACGGCACTCTAGAGCAGTGGTTCTCAACCCCTAAATTGATTTGATAAGATTTCTCTTCATGGACATCTGTCTGATAAGGTTTAGGTTGTTGGATATCATTAAGAAGGGTGGCACGGTGATGCAGTGGTTAGCACTGTCACCTCACAGCAAGAGCGTCGCTGTAATTTATGTATGACTTTATTCTTGTAATACTACAACTTTTTCTCGTAAACCTATGACATTATTCTCGTAATAATATGAATTTATTCTCTTAATATTATGACTTTATTCTCGTAATATTATGACTTAATTCTCGAAATCTCAGATTTATTTTTTTTCCTCAATGTGGCCCTAATACTCCGTTGTACCGTCGTACCATAGACTTAAAAACAATGATAAATAAAAATGAAAATGTAAACAAAAAAACAGTTATTCATTTCCATTTTTAAAAATCCACAGGGAGCCACTGGAGAGGGGCTAAAGAGCTGCAGGTTGCTGACCGCTGGACTAGATGGTGCTCTGAGCTGAGATAGCCGCCCTAGTGGACACTTCATCACCTGTAGTGTGAAAGGAACCAATAATGTCTGTTAAGCCACTCCATTGAGTAAATGTTGAAATAGTTCACAGGATTGGTAAAAACAGTCAGGGGACCACCAAGGTCACCAACATGAATGTCCAATCCATGAGATATTTCAGTCCAGACCACAGTGGTTGACCGACTGACAGACAGCCATGTGAGTGCCTTTTGTAGTCAAGGTTATTCAGTGTTATTTAGATCAGTCAGAATAATTGTTTCCCCCCTTTTTTACCATTTAAGGCATCTCAAGCTGTTCCCTCAAATCCGAAGCTTCTGCTGCCATCTCCTCTTCCGATCTCCATCTGGAGGGAACATCCTCATCTTCTCGATCGTGCTTCTGCAACTGCAAAAACCAACAGTGTAACAGTGCGACGTCAGAACAGAGTTGCTCCTGTATGTTTTGTTTACCATTCAATATTATGAACCTGGCCTTGAAGAATTCTGTGAAATGTCTCCCAAACTAAAATGACACACAATAAAACACATCACAGATTGACGTAATCCCCGTCACTTCGGATCGGATGGAGTTTAAACCAAGCTCAAAGTGACACTACTGGGTCTCTGCAATGGTGGGCACATGCTTTATCCTCAATGCGTTATCCTCTGCACATGATTAGTTCAACTAAATATGCACATGCATTTTGTGATTGGTCAGTTGGTCATTGGTTAATGAAATGATATCTATAGACTAATGCATTTATCTTTACCTGTTTCATGGTAGACAACATGTCTACCATGAAACAGGTCTAAAGATGAATGACTAAGCAGAGACCACTATAGATGACTCCACCTGTGATCCTGGACCCAGAGTTATCATTCATAACTACTTTTCTCTTCTGTGAGTGAATTTAAAGTTTAGCCAAATATTTTGTTTTATTAAAGTCTACTGTAGGTTCCCATGTTTTCAAGTTTGTCTTGAAACAATACTAACATACCCACATGTACATCGAAAGAGTTATCGGTCAGTGTAATCATTCCTCCTGTTTATACTGTCTGTGAATAGATCCCTTAAGCCTCGTCCACACCAGGAACGTCAGCAGCGCGTGGCGGCTGCGTTACCTGTTGTTTTTTATTTCGGCGTCCGTGTTAACAGGTTAGAGCAGCCACACTGCGTCTCAGCTGACAATCAACACGTTCTGCTTTCATTTCAAAATAAAAGCCCTCAAGCATGTTTTCTGTGGACAGAATTCCTTCATTTGTAAACACGAGGCTTTTATTATGAAATTTGTGCCGGACAGTGTTGTAGAACATGCAGTGACTTGCAGAGCTCCATGAATGAATATAGTACGGGGTTTTAATTGTGGATTATTACTATTATTTACAAATTACCACATGTTTCTTAACCTTTCTCTGACTAAAATAAATATAAATTATATTTATAATGAAATGAAATGGACATTATGAAATGACAGCAGCAGACACGCAGCTGAAACGCACCTGGTGTGAACACCCAACTGAGAAGCCACGCCACACGCTCCTGACGTTCCCAGTGTGGACGAGGCGTTACAAACGTGGTTCTAATGTAAGCGATGAAGGACAAACTCACTGAAGATAATATGAGGACTCAGCAGTCCGAGTTAGTCAAAACAATTCGTTATCTTCCAAAATGATGTGACCCGTAATGTAGTTATATTTTCGTTTGTGTATATATCTCATTTTGATGTAAAACTTACTTTATTTTTGGGATTTATAATCTGTTATTATATTATGGGGATTGAAAATGTATACATCCTTCAATTTCAAACACATTAACTTTTAATTAGATTTGTTTTTTTTTTAATTTTGAATCTGATATGTCTCCATACATTGCCCCAATAAATCAAATCATGTACAGATTTTGTGACCCACTAAGCAGAGGATGGGCACAGTTTTAACTGCCAGGGCGGCACATGGGGAAATGTCATAATCAGTTATTGTTTAGACTAGTGCTGATCTGCGGGCCAGTCCCAGAGGCCAGGATCCAGACTAAAAACATAAAACAAACAGCACGAAATGCTCAGTGAAGAACTATATGTCCTTGAGATATATGTCTGTTGCGTGCTATTCTTACACTGCAGAAATCTTTTGTATTTTTGCAAATATTTTCGTCTATTATGGAGTACTATCATGAAAAACACAGTGAGATTGTGATGTTAATTTCTTACTTAATTTCTTTCATGTAAAACACATCTCATATGGCTTCTGGCCTGCGTAGTTCTCTGTCTCTCACTCTTAACACGTCTGCAAGCTAAAGCACCAGGAGGTCATTACATCAATACATTTCTGCTTTCAGCGCTGTCCTGTTCTGTTGGCTGCATCTCTGCCCTGCAGCACCACTCCCAACAGATGTGACCCTGGGTGGAGAGCTTTTCAGGGCAGGCCTTAACCAGGCTGAAGAAAAGCCTGTCATGTGACCGGGGAGTACATCTCGGAAGATGGGAAGTAAATTAGTACATTTACATTTACTCAAGTGCTCTTCATGAGTACAATTTAAAAGACTGGTACCACCCTTCATACCTGTCAGATTCTGTTATGAGGGTTTTTTCTATTTCTTGCTCTTTTTGGACATTTTTAGAAATATTATTATTGTATATGTCAGTTCTATTCAGTGAAATTCTAACATGTTCAAAATAATATTAATATGAATGGCAGTGGCAGATTTGAAATGACAATAATTAGAATCCTTAAACATTACAAACTATGATTATATTATATTATATTATAACAATCTTCAGCATCCAATCAAGACTGGAATGGATTGTGTTGGTCCAGTGGAGGTAACAACATTATCCCATAATGAGAAACTGAAAACACATTTATGCCGTGGCATGTCCCTCCCACTCATCGAGAACAGCCTCTTCTGTTTCCTCAGAGGCTTCCAGCAGCCAGTTTACGTCACACACTGCACTCATTCAAACACTACTTCATTTAACTTTGAGAACTTTAAGTTCATAGCATATAACATTGTTTTAAACTTTATTCATGTGCGACCAAAACGTGAGAAGTCAGAGGTTGCTGGATCAAAATATACCAATAGAAATCATAAAATCTCAGTAAATTGATAAGCCGTGATAATGATGATCTTGAACAGAATATTACTTTTGCATTAATTTCGTTTGATTGTATATTTTATTTTAGGTATCATATTTAAAACTCCAAATTCATACTGAGGTATTATGATTCATTATAAGTCATATAACTGTTTTCTTTCCCCTGTGGAAAGAGGCAGGCTATACAGTAGGCAGGTACACTGACAGGTGAAGTGAATAACATGGATTATCTGGTTACCATGGCACCTGGCAGTGGGGGGGATATATTAGACAGCAAGTGAACATTTTGAACTTTGAACTTTGTGTTGGAAGCAGAAAAAATGGTCCAGCGTAAGGATGTGAGCGACTTTGACAAGGGCCAAATAGTGCTGGCTAGACGACTGGGTCAGAACATCTCCAGAACTGCAGCTCTTGTGGGATGTTCCCGGTCTGCAGTGGTCAGGACCGACCAAAAGTGGTCCAAGGAAGGAGAACCGGGTCAGACCCGAGGCTCATTGATGCACGTGGGGAGCGAAGGCTGGCCCGTGTTGTCCGATCCAATAGAAGAGCTACTGGAGCTCAAACTGCTGAACAAGTTAATGCTGGTTCTGATAGAAAGGTGTCAGAACACACAGAGCATCTCAGTTTGTTGCGTATGGGGACCGGTCAGGGTGCCCGTGCTGACCCGTGTCCACCGACCAAAAGCGCCTCCAATGGCCACGTGAGCATCAGAACTGGACCACGGAGCAATGGAAGAAGGTGGCCCGGTCTGATGAATCACGTTTTCTTTTACATCATGTGGATGGCAACGAGTTGGAGGTTTTGACTCGTCCTATAAATTCTCCAGATCTCAATCCAATGGAGCATCTGTGGGATGTTCTGGACAAACAAGTCCGATCCACCTCGGCAACTTACAGGACTTAAAGGATCTGCTACTGACGGCTTGGTGCCAGATACCACAGCAGACCTTCAGAGGTCTAGTGGAGTCCATGCCTCCACGGGTCAGGAGGACCTACTCAATATTAGGCAGGTGGTCATAATGTTGTGGCTGATCGGTGTGTATATATATACAGTTTATATATCACTCGTACAAAAGGTCTGGACCCCTTGTAAATTTCAATTGTACCCAAGATATTCTAAGTATGTCAAGAGGGGCGCTAGTGAGAGGCACATGGAGTAGTCGAGGCTCTCAGAGCTCCAGGTGGAAGTTTCCATTCTTCTATGAATTCTGCCGTCTACTTTAGAATAAACCAAAGACCACGTTAAGAATCCTTTTGGGACAGTCACATATGCAGCAACTTTGAAAACAGTAGCAGTTCCCCGTTAGCTACGAGGTATGTCTTCTTTATTTGGTAGGGTGTGTGAGTGAGTGTGGATGTTTAGAGAAGTGTGGGGAGAGGTGCGCTGCTTGGTGTTATTCAGTCAGTTTTCTTTTTCCTTTCTCTGTTCCGTCTGTACACTCAGTAACGATTTTGTTGTATTTCATAATCAGCCATGTATTAAATGTTTGATTAACCCATTTTGGAAGAATCAGGGCCCAACTGCATTCTGTCAGAAAGATTATGGATGGATTTTTTTTACCGTTTACGTGGAACAATAGAGGCCTTGGTAATAACACAAAATGCGGGAAGGGTTTTTTCTCATTTGAATTCACTGAAGAGTGAATTTTTACAAGTGACTCAGACTATTAAAGCTACTGAATACAAACTAAAATCCAGTTGGATCTCACAACTGTATCATGCACCCTTTACATCTCGAGCCAGCGGTGTAGCGGTCCTGTTTTGTAATACTATTCCTTTTATACTTAAGTCCAAGGTTACAGATCCAAATTTATTTTGATTTCTAGTTTATTAATTCATTCCCGATTTGTTGTCCGAATTCAGATGATCCTACGTTATTTCATAAAGTTTTTGAATTATTTCCAGAGGATGGATCCTTCAATATCTTAAATTTAATTATTATTTGGATTAAGTCGTTTCAATCTCCATTATTAGCAACACACATAATATCGTCATATAATACTAATCTCCGACCGTAGTCCCGTTACACTGCAGCTACAGTCCTCCTTTTCATACCCAAAATATAATTGGAGATTCAACCCTCTACTACACCCATCACCAGGTTTTAAAGAGTACATGACTAAAAATCTCCGAGAATTTTTAGAGATCAGTGATAATCGAGAAGTTTCAGACTCTCTGGGAAACACTTAAAGTCATTCGAATAGCTGTGAAAGGAATAGCTGTTATTATTATTAGCTAGTGATTCTAACATCTCGGTCACTGGAAAATATCTTCCGGTTGTACTAAAGGACTCTAAGGAGTCGGCTGTTCATTTCTTTGGGTAAGTAGCCTACTTTTTGTTTTTAGCATGTTTTTTCGCTTGCCAAAATTAGCATCCCAATTAATATCAACGTGAATTAAGGATGCACCTTGCTAACCAAGCTAACTAGCTAGTGATAGCATTAGTTGGTAACTTAGTGTTTGCTATGCTAAGGGCCCGCTTCTGGCTCCAAAAAAACAAGATGGCGACGGCCAAAATGTCAAACTCTAGGCTCAAAACGGTAGTCCACTAACCGATGGGGGACGTCATGGTGGCTATGTCCACTTCTTTTATACAGTCTATGCTTCTAAGCTCATAACATGTTCACTGACACCCTGGAAATCTCAGTAACTGCAGTGAGAAGTCATTTTTTATCTTGGCTGAACTCCTATCTCTTAACGCAGTGACACTGATGACATTACAGTTAAACACTAACATGTCACCCAGTCCATTTCAATATTATGCAATGCCCAGGTTATTACACAGTTGAATGAAGGCTGGTGTAATTTAATAAATCGTGACATTTCCTACCTCTCCCTTTACTTCAAAGAAAACCAAATGAGACCAGAAGAAGAATAAAAAAACAGAGCATATAAATGTTCTTCCGTGAACATTTTTGAAGCCCGTGACTTTGAGTAAAGACATTAAACCAGTATTTTTCCCCAACCTTTGTTACACATTAAATGGATATCTAAAGACCAGCTGCAATGAAGATAATTTGTACTTTTACTGGAACTTACTGTTGTATTATTATCTGTGAGTTCTGAAACTGTTGACCATGCCAAAATTTATTGAAAAATAACAACAACAAAAAGATCACAGATTGCATAATATCCACATTAGTATGATTATGAAAAAAGATAGATGGTATTAAAAGGGGGAGGTGGGTTGTGCATCTCGTGGCCTCTCTACTAGTGGCTGAGCTGATGTCCAAACTTTTGCTGTGTGTACTGTGTGCCTCCCTGTTGTGCCGTGTTAAACCTCTTTAGTACAGCTCCTCTTCTCAGTTGCAGAGCTGCCAGTGTGGATACAGAAACCCTGCCTGCTCTGACAGTGATGAACATGTCCGTGAATACTAATGTTCTGCGTGTGTGTCCATCTACTGCTGTCTAAAGCAAACACCGGGGGAATCGGGCGCTGTAATGACACCACGACTGTGTACCTCACTTCTTATTATAGTCTAGGCCATTGAAGCTTTTGTTCATTTTTCAATACATTTGATAACAAATTTAGGATTACAAACACATTTTAAATAGTGAACTTAAGATAGATAGATAGATAGATAGATAGATAGATAGATAGATAGATAGATAGATAGATAGATAGATAGATAGATAGATTTTTGTTGTTTATTTAACGGCTACTAAAATTATTTATCTTTTTTTCCATCAACATTCTTGATATCAAAACTACATTTTTGATATCTAAGATTCTGGTTTTCCACATTAATATTTGTCAGATAAACTTTGTCATTTATCAGACGATCAGTTTATGATATCAAGGGATGAATATCAACATTCATATTACGTTGGGGTGACTGTAGCTCAGTTGGTAGACTGGTCGTCCTTTAACCAACTCACAGGTCAGATGTCATGTCTTTATCTGTATGTATATGATGAATGTAATAAAGTTTCATCTCATCTCATCTCATCTTCAACCGCTTATCCCGTTAGGGGTCGCGGGGGGGGGCTGGAGCCGATCCCAGCCGACATTGGGCGAAGGCGGGGGACACCCCGGACAGGTCGCCAGTCTATCACAGGGCTGACACATAGAGACAGACAACCATGCACTCTCACATACACACCTACGGGCAATTTAGAGTCAACAATTAACCTAACCTGCATGTCTTTGGACTGTGGGAGGAAACCGGAGTACCCGGAGAAAACCCACGCTGACACGGGGAGAACATGCAAACTCCACACAGAAGGGCCCCAAGCCGGATTCGAACCTGCGACCCTCTAGCTGTGAGGCGACAGCGCTAACCACTGCACCACCGTGTAATAAAGTTTGAGTTTAATTATTTCTTTTTCAAAATTGTAAAAGTTAAAATTGTATTATTATTATCAGAAAAATTGAATCCAATTTACCTTAGAATTTCCGGAGATGGACGACTTTAAATAAGCATCTCGACTTAGACAGAAAACAGAACAGCATGATTTTGTAACTGAACAAATATCTATGGTGTATTTCACTTTCTCCGGAGACGTATTTCTGCTGCCACAAATGGCATATCTAATAAATAAAATAAACGACTAACAACATACACCATTTACTCTGATTAATGTGCCAGCTCTCTTTGCTTCTATGCACAGACATTCGTTTTAATAATACAATTTGGATTGGAAAAAAACTATTGGGTGCTACTTTTAATTAACAAAGCAGCTTTGCTACACAAAAAAAAACCAGAATGTACCTACAGTAGCCTACTGTAAATATATATATTTTCTTTATTTGCATTCTGACAAAGATTGTGACCAAGATTATATTGGACCCATCCTGCACAGTGCAACATGGAATGAACCTGTAATATTGCTGTTATCACACAGCAGGAGCCTAAAAGAATAGTTAATCAGCACAGTGAAAAGGGCTTCAATGCAATGCTGTTAGTTTGAAAGCTCCTTAATCGTAATCAAGGCTGTTATAGATGTGCTTTTATCAGGATGGCTTCACCCACTCTATCATTCTATGTTATTTTATTGTTGTATAATTTTAATATTAACAATCAAAGTCCAATTATTGACTCTGGAAGTAATTGTTTGACAGAGCAGGCTCTACTTAAAGTCCCCTGGCTGTCCTTTTAGAATATTTCAACCGTATTACATGGTCTTCATCAGAGTGAACTTTGGTGCTGTACTTTTAAACGAAGGTTTTTTTTGTCTGTTTATTATATTGTTTGGAATCCCACTTGATATCACCTGTGATAGATGCTTTCTTAGTAATTTTCTGAAAATGCATACGTGATGGCTTGGACTGTAGCCAGCTGCTTTTCAGTGTGGTCACCTGTTGCAGATTGCCATCATTTTGAGATATAGTGCTGTATATAATGTGGTGTTTGATCGGGCTGGTGTGTGTGCCTGATGAAGATCTGGTTGGTTAAAATGCTGCACAGCAAGAGTAAAACTCCCCCACTTCTTTATCTGACTTATCTCGTCCTCAGCTGGATACTTTGCATATTTTTGTGAAATTGCGATCCAAGAATTAATTGCAACCATCTCACACGACAGCATCATCAAGTCCATTGGTCAAAATACCCATCAAATTCTCATTAGATGTTGTAGATAGGGTAGCCCCTTGCCTGCTTTCAATCATCAATAGTGATCTGCACCCGACTTTTTCCGAGACTGCTAGTGTCCAGCCACTTCTCTAAAGATCCCACACATTCTCACTCCCAATTTTATTTCCCCTTTATTTCCTCCCTTTGGGCCACGTTATCAAACAGTATGATACCTCATTTCATCGCTACAATGACGAGACTCAACTTGTCATGCAAACCATTACACTCAGCCGAGTTATCTTCCGCGTATAATCACCTGGCTGCGATTAAGGATTGGATGTCTCAAGTTTTTCATCAGCTTAACTCCTCCAAAACGGATTTCCTTATTGTCGGACCTGAGCACACGTATGGACGGGTTCTGCCTGGTCTTGGTACTAAACGTTCGTACCTACTGTGAAGAACTTTAGTGTTATTTTAGATCACAACCTCAAACTGGAGTCCGATGTTTAAAAGCAAGCGCAGTCGTGTTAATTCCACTTGAGAAATATTGCTAGAATTTGATCTTTTATTATATTTTATGATCTTCAAAGAGTTATTCGTGCTTTTATCACTTCTCGGCTGGATTATTGTAACGCCGTGTTTACATCACACGGCTTCAGTGTGTCCAAAAAGCAGCCGCCAGACTTTTAACCAAATCTCGAAAGCTTGATCATATCTCTCCTATTTTAATCTCCCTTCACTGGCTGTCTGTATGTTTTAGAATTGATTTTAAAAATGTTAATCTTGACAAGACCCAGCACGGTTGGGCACCGAGCTACCTGGCTTCTTACCAGCCTGTAGCCTGAGGTCGTCTGATAAGGCCCTGTTAGCTATTGACAGGGTGTTTGCTGTTTGGGCTCCGACCCTCAGGAATAGCCAAAGAACTTAGACGGGAATTCATCATTCAAATTCATCCAATCAAATGAGACTTTGGGCGCCGAGCTAGCCAATCATTTGTGGATCGAATCAATATAGTTCTTTGATCGAAGTAGCAAACAGAGCAATACGGAGAGAGACGGGAAGAGATGTGTGTTTGGATATCAGTGGGCCAAAACGCTGTTTTCATTTCCAAAACTATGTGGCTGAGGTCTGATTCATTCAAGGGAAACGCTCCCGATGTTCAACCGACTCTGTGTCAGTGCAGCGCGGCAGTACAGTACATGCAGTGAACGTCCACCGGATGACGACGTAAAACGACTGGTGGAGTGAGCAGAGAGCTCCGGGCGCCATTCATCTGCATGTACTGTACGCGCTGCAGTAACGTTACGGTAACGTCCTCCTCCTGATCTAGCAACAGGTGAGGGAGGTGAGTGTGTGGAGCCAACAGTCCTCTGCTCTGTAGCTCTGTAGATCCGTATCGAGCTAAACTTTAAACCCCACCAATTTTTAGCGGCCCAATCAAATGTGAAGGATTTGATTTAAATCCTTCTTGTAACTTTACACCACCCAATTATACTGTTTCTCTGTGAGAAACGTCACAGTACAGCAGTTAGAGACGCTCTAACTTCCGCTTCATGGGGACTTCAATAAAAATAACTGTGGGAGAAAAGCACAGTGCAGACTCTCCTAAGAAGTTCTAAAAGTGCTATGGATGAAATCATAACAGCTAAATCGTTAACAGCTTGCATGTCAACAGATCCATCTCAATGACAACTGGGCGATCTCCACCAGCGGCTGAAGACCGTGCGATAGCTCAAGAAAAAGCTAGTTGAACTATTTTAATATTGTTGGCTTTTTACTCTACGTGATGGATTGTAACTGGCATTTATTGTTGCATTATGTATTATCTGAGTAATTATTCAGGAAACCCCAGACTAACTGCACCCTCTCTTGTTCTGTTTCTATTTTCTGAGTGTCTTCATCTGCCAACAGGACCTTCCTAAAGCAGGCTTAAACTGCACATGCACAGTGAACTACAGAACACAGTAGGAGTAGGTTTTTTGAAGCACTGGATTCTAGACACATATGGAGCAACTGAGTGTACGGGTCTTTCAGAACACACTCCTCAAAGTGGACGAGGACATATCAGGCAGGAGAGAGAGAAAGAAATTGCACTTGATTAACCTCTGGCAACCCCATTTTCTCCCGTGGCGACTGGGTGCGGGACGGCACACAGGCCGCAACCCTATACGTCAGACAGGACGCACTTTCATTAAACAGTGACCCCGCAGGGTGACCGAGAGGTCGTCCTGACCTCGGCGCCATCCACATCTACGGAACAGATAACAAGCCCTCCATAGGTACTGTAGCCAACAGTCAATATAGTCAGAGACACAAATGGTGAGAGCCTGCAGGAGAAAGGCCCTGAATCCTGAATGAGACCAGACTGGGTTAAGACCCCAACCTGTCCATCAAACTAGACCTGGGTAATCTGATTGTCCTGGTCTGCTATATGCTACTGTACTAGTCACCAGTCAATGTCGACATTTTATGAATTTTATGAAATGAATACATCACAGTTATTGGTGAAAACATTGTATTTGGACGTAAGAATCTTTGTTAGCTGGATGACAGTACGTTCTGATTCACACACATTGATGACAGAAGTGTCTCAGTGTGGATCATCCTTCAACCAATATAAAAGCATGACAATTAAAAAACACATTTACTGCCTCCTAGATACTATGAATCTGCACTTTTATCTGAAATTATAAAATTAATTAATTAAATTGATACAATGCTGAAACTCCAGTATATGTAACATTTGGTTGAAATTGACATTGAATACTGCAGCTTGCCTTGTCTGATATCTTGCCCACAATTTGATTGAAATGACTTAAATAGTAGGTCAAGTCCATAATTAGAGCGGTCCTCGACCAAAGAAATTCTGTTTTTTATTTCGGCGTCCGTGTTAACAGGTTAGTCTCACGCGCGTCTCAGCTGCATCTCTTCTAGAGATTCGAGGTCTCGCCTATTTTTGACGTTGTTTTGACATCATATCAGCAACATTACTACAGTTTCAATGTCTCTATCTGTAGAAAATGGTAAGGAGATGAAAAAAAGTAAAGACTTATTTTTAAATCAACACTTCCTGCTTTCATTTCAAAATAAAAGCCCTCAAGTGTTTTTTCTATGGACAGAATTCCTTCATTTGTTAACAAGAGGCTTTTATTCTGAAATATTTGCAGGACAGTGTTGTAGAACATGCAGTGACTTGGAGAGCTCCATGAATGAATATAGTACGGGTTTTAATTGTGGATTATTACTATTATGTACAACTTACCACAGGTTTCTTAACCTTTCTCTGTCTAAAATAAATATAAATGACATTTATAATTAAATAAAATTGCCATTATGAAAGGAAAACTCTAAGTAGAAAGAAAGGGCTGACAGCAGCAGCAGCAGAAACAGAGCTGGTGTGAACACCCGACACGTGAATCATACAGCCACCATACTCTCCTGACGCTCCCAGTGTGGACGAAGCGTAACAGTCGTACGATTTTGTCGACTGATCAATTCATTGATATAATCGACAGATCTGTAAAACTGAGCTTCTCCACAAAGAATCACACAAACGCAGGACTTTAAATCTTGTGTTTACCAGAAATAAGTCATTCAGCATGAAAAAAACATAAAAAAAACAACTAATCGTCTGAAGAAATCTTAGTCGACTGAGACCAAAACGTCAGATTAGTCGACTCGCACACAATTCGCAGGTTTGTGTTTGGCCTATCAGCTACATTGAAAAGTACTTCTTTCATGGGACCAACTCATAAAAATGTTCAGTTGATATTATCCTAGTTTTGATGAGGCATATTTCATAAATTCAGTGACTGAATGTCTCATGGAGCAGTTTTAGTTTTCACACAAATCACTATACATGCTGTGCTCCAATGAGAAAAACACAATACTCTGTGTATTTTATTGATCATGGGACATTTGATGATGCGGCAGAATGCTCTATTAGAGAAATTTCCATCAATCATATAAACTTATGTAAGCATTAGCAGGACCGTAGCTGGGTTTATGTGGTTTATTTTTTCCAACCTTTCAAACTAAGGTTGATGTCTGATCTTGTAAATAAATGTTGTCATTCACATTAAGGATTTAGACGTTGAGTTGGCAGATGTTTTTGCATCGGTACATATTTTACTCACATTTAAGGTAATCAATCACAATCAATGATGAGAGAAAGCAAACACAAGTTTCCAAACTGTGTTCTCTTGGCTCAGTTAAATGCCAACAGACAGAATCTCTGAACTGTTTGATTGATTCACGTCTGTTTCAGGATTCCCCTTTTTGATGAATAGAAACAGAGAAACCACAAATTTACAGTTGTCACAAAAGAACATGACTATTAACTTCCGTCACGTCCATCATGTAAGGCACATCCCAGCTCCCATGTACCCTTAACACTGATTTGTACAAGTTGACATTCCACTGATGTGATTTGTTTTATTCAATTTTATTTTTACAAGCCTTCGCCCAATGTCACCTGGGATTGGCTCCAATACTAGAAGTACTGCTGTGTTGCTAGTAAAACTTTCTTTTAATTTCTCTAAAAAAAAAAGTATTTAAATATCAAGTACCAAATATCTAAAACACTGCTATTGGCCCCCCAGATGCTCCAAAGTGAATTGCACCCAACAAATGATATTGTGTAAAGGATAAAACCAGATGTTTCTGTCTTTAAAAAAGTAAGACATCTCATCGGGACTGTGAATGGCACTCAGCTTATTAGACTATATGTAATATAGTCTAATATGTGTAAGTAGAAGTGTTAGCAGTTGGGTGGTGTCTCAGGAAGGTCAGAGGTCATTTAATATCAATAGGCAGTGGTGTAATGTTGTTACAGTACTTAAGTATTTTTTGGGAGTATCTGTACTTTACTTGAGTTTTTATATTTGTCAACATTCACTTTTACTCCACTACATTTCATAAATAAAATGTGTACTTTTACTCTTATACATTTCCCCTTAACATCTTTGTTACTGTTTACTATTGCAAGTGACATTATTCACATGATGTGCAAACAAAGTGCTCTCAAAGCCGTAGTTAAGTTTCAATTTCCGCTTAAATCGAGGCAGGCTGCATGTCAGATCATGCTACATGCTACTTACTACAAAGGAAGGGAGAACTGGATTTTGTTCTTTAAATCTTTTAAGTTGTGAAGACCCTGTTTGTAGTGTAATGTAGCCTCCATGTTTAATGTGGTGTACAAGAGGAAAAAATCTTTATAAATCTCAAAATTCTGACTTGCTCGCTTTTTTATTAACATTTACCTGTACTTTTACTTTCAATACTTAAGTACATTTAATATCAGAAAATTACTTTTGATACTTAAGAACAGTAAATATCAGACACTTTAATACTTTCTCTGCAAGAAATATTCTAATAGGTGACTTTAACTTCATTAAAGTCATTTTCTGGTTAGATATCTGTACTTTAATCAAGTGTGGCTTTCAGGTACTTCATCCATCACTGTTAACAGGGTTCATCCCCTGCAAAACACCAATATCAGTGGCCAATATCCAGCATCATCTCTTGTTTGAGTCACTGCACTTACTTTGATCTCCACCCTAATGAGTGACTGGTGCTGAAATTAATCATGAATGTTAAAATATATTATTTGTGTTTGGCGTCAGTGGATGGAGAGCAGAGAATGGGGTATAAATTAGTTTCTCCTAAAGGTCTGGCTCCAAACATTATCATTCTAGTATAGGGGGAAAATGCTCAGGCTGGTTTGTATTTCCAATTAAATCCAATCCCAATCGTCTTGGGCGGCGCTAACGGCCGGGACACGCTGCTCGCATGAGCAGTGTGTGATGGCTGCCTTGCTGAACTGCTGTGTCTCTCACATGTGTGTCGTCCACACTGGCAGCGTCTCTACTGCAGCTGCTGCTGTCAGCTCTTTCTTTCTACATAGAGTTTGCTTTTCATAATGGCCATTTCACCTCATTATAAATGTCATTTATATTTATTTTAGACAGAGAAAGGAGGAGAATGTTGCGGTCAATGTTCAGGCTGCTACCCACAGACTACATCCGGTGAGTCAGACTAGGTATAGATAAACCAAGGAAACTTGATTGTATACATTTTTCATGATTATCTATAAATTATACTGTATACATGAGTCTAAATATGTTATCATCATGCATTGTATACATATGCATGTACTGTAACATTAATGCACATTTTTGTTGTACTGTATGTTATAATATGATTTTGAAGATTTACTGTACACATTCTCAAAGGTATGGTATCCTGTTCTGCCATATGTCTCTCCGAGAATCCGTCTTTCTCTAACTGTTTCTGATCTCTTTCATCTGATCACGTTCCACTTGCTGCAGAATCTATATTAAGACGCACACTGTTCTCCTGCATTGATGTAATGATCGCTTCTCAGAATAGTCTGTGGCAGCGACTCTCATTACTTTAATGGCGCAGTTAGCTTTTTAACTTTGTCGATACATTTCTGAAGGTGAAAAATGCTGCCGACTAATGATAAAAGTGTTGTCTCCACGAACATTAAAAATAACTTCTCACATTTGCTTCCTTCGAGGTCGTAAATTGAGCAGATTAAGTGATAGTAAGTGAAGGCCAAACTTTGATTTTAGATTATTATTGTTACCTGAAAGACTGTTTGTAACGTTTAAACTAATTATGCTTTATGTGACCTACACAACTCACCCTTAAATTCACATTTACATACAAACTTGGACAATAAAAGAGATGGAGGCATCTTGGTCAGTCTAACACGCTGGTTCAGAGAAGAACAGGCATGTTTTAAACACGCTGCACTAGTAAGATGAATACACAAACAAAAAAGTGTGAGTGTCATAACTTACAGTGTTCGGCTAATTCATACTAATCCACTGTTTAATAAACGGGCCAACAGTTCAGGATAAGAACATTATGTGAGTATTTATATTTATATTTAGGGAAATATTGGATATTTTACTCTGCTACATTTATCTGTGGAAAGTAATAGTTACTTTACAGTTTAAGATAACATGAGAAATACCACTAGTGTCAATTAAAATGTTGCACCTCACATGCACACATACACACAGCCACACAGTAACAGCCGGCCTTTAGCAGCACCTGCTGGCTTCACCCTGGACTGTTTTGCTGAGGAAGCTAAATACGAAGGCACAAAGGTTATGTTGTTCTGAAATCTATGTTAGCCTATTGCACTTCACATTTGCATAACGATATCAAATGTTTTAGAGACGGTGCTTACACATAACTGAAGCACTACTCAAGGCCGTGTGGGCGTGCAGGTTGTGCTCGCCTGTTCCAGCCTCTATGAATATAACACCTATTGTTGATTATATAAACTCTCCAAACTCGGCCTACTGTCTCCAGAAGAAGAGTTTTTTTAAATCACAGTACCTTAAAGTTTCACTTTTACTTTTTCAACTTCATACACATTCATCTTTTAAGTTAACTTTTTTCTGCTCAGCTGACAAAATGACAAAATGCAACGCCTGTAGATACTGAATTACACGCTCAACTCCAAAACAAGGTCTCGTCAAAAAGGGAACCTTCCAAAGTAAATAAAGTTAAAGTTATAAGGACTCCAGTTTTGTGACAGCACAAAGACTAAAGACTTGGAGAACTTGAAATATTACTTTAACCATCTGTTTGGTGTTTTCACAGTCAGAAAGTAGGAGGAGGAGAGGTACGGAGTTTCAGATATTCAGGATATTGTGATTATACATTAGTATCTTAAAGGGTAACTTTGGTATTTTCCCTAATTTTCCCACCTAAATGACGGTGCCAGCTCTCCCCAACAGCACCATACTGCCGTCTGCAGCGCTCTCCCTCAATACTGGACCAGTTTCAGAAATGGTCCCCGTTAGTCACCTAGACACACTTGTACTCTTTAAATGCCTAAAACCAGAGAAATCCTGAAACAACAGACACAAATTGGACATGTCTGTTGTTTCATAGGTTTTTAATCCATTCTTTATCTGTGTATTTTTCTGAGGAAATGCAATTTATGTTCTGCTGTGCGCCCCCACATCTACGGTCTTTTTTATGGTCATAAAGTTTACTTTATAAGTTATTTGCAATAGTGACATTTTCTTTTTTATTTGAACTCTTTCAGTGCATTTTCAACTGTTAAATGAGGTGATGCAGTGAAATTATTTATATTAAATGTTAAACTGATTCATGTTTGGCTTATTACAGTTAATATTTAAACAAACTGCTATTGCTTTTTTTTATTTTATTGCACTCATTTTGTTGTAATCTACAACAGACTCAGTTGGTTACATTTATTATGGAGATTTCTATGTTGCAAAACTGACTTTCAACCGCTCCGTCTGCCTTTGGCTGCAGGTTATGCGTACTCACATCTCACCACTCTGCTTCATCCAGATTAAGTGTATTTATTATTGTTATTATACATGTTTCTGAAGCAGAGAAATAGTGTTTGTCAGATTTAAAGTCAAAACACAGAAAGGCTGAAACACATAAATGATGAAGACATTGTTGAGCTTGGTACAGGAATATTTACTGTGTGTTTCTACTATGCAGGGGAAACGTTTTGTGAAATATTTTGCTCATGGTTAGAATAAAGCAGTGCCATTAAACTGTGTGTAAAAGAATAAAAAATATACATAAGGTAATTAAATAAGTACAGTATAAGAAAAGTAAAGCACATCAATGCTTAATCTGGACATCTGTGTTTGTTCAAGTCACAAATCACAAATCCAAAGACGGAACTCTATCAACATTTTCCTGGTAAATTGTTCATTTTGTCATGAAACCAAATGATCCGTTTTCTGTGTTGCATAAACATCTTTTTATTCTAGTCAAACAAAGGTTATATCTGAAGTACATGTACAGTATGTTCTCTCTGTGTTCTAAGTCTTCAAGTTTGACTCGGGCATATCTCTTTAATATATTTGAATGACATCTGATCTGATCTCTAATAGACAACGAAAGCCACACATCAAGCCGGCGATAAAGAAAGCCCGAAGAGTTGCTATTAAGATTGACATATGAGCTCGACGTTCATTTCTACAATGACATGCTTGAATAACTGTCATGATGGCAACATGGCATAAACACCAGATGTCTGAACAGATGAGGTTTTTTTCCCCCAAGAAAGACAAGAGTGTGAAATCGTGGATATATTTCAGAGTCAGAGTTGCTGTTGCCTGATTGTGTTCCTTCTTTATCTCTAATGATCTCCACCAGGAGAGCAGAGACACTTCTAAATGACTGACGTCTGAGCAGGAGGGATTTGATCAGAGCGCCACGACAGCATCTGATGTGCCAAAAACGCTGCCATCAATAAGCAGCACAAACACCCCGACTGCTTCTCCCCCCGAGGAATTGAAAAATATGCAAATGTCTCCTGACAGATACTGTGTCTGAACAAAACACTGTTGTGTGATGTTTGGCTGTGTTGATGTAAAATAAACTCACCTAAGACCATCTTATGCCAATTTGACCTTGGCCTGTCAGATCTGAATATCTCCATGTAAACAAGTAACAGCTGCTGCTGCGGGTCTAAAGTCAACGAGAAGCTGAACACAAATATCTCCAGAGACTTCTCAAACTCCACAGATACCTGCTTCTGTAGCCAGAAGAAAGCAGAGAGAGAGAGACCAAAGCGTTCAAAACTAGATTTTATCATTTATGATTAAATCACATATTACTAATATTATACCAGCAAACCAAGACGGGCTTTCTATGGTCAGACTTAGATTTATTGTTTACGGTGCCCAGAACTAGAGTGACTTCTGGGGGAATGTATTTTCTTCAGCGTCTCACCAAAGCACTGGTCAAACACTCACCTATTCAATTGTCATGAAGTAATTAAGATTAATTTTCGGATGTTGTTTGATGATCAAACAAGCACTAACTGTAGCACAGGTTGCACGAGGGTTGTACAGGATATCTGACTGCATTGTGATTCCCAACCTCCAGCGCTGTCAGTTCTGTCAGTCACACGGTGTGTCGGAGGAGGAACTTCTAGTTCTGAGGTTCATCCGGTGCTTCGTGCAGTTATTGTGGTAGCAGCATCTGTTCAGGCTGACACATGACAGACAGCTACAGCCACTGTTGCCCTGACAACACACCAGGTTCTGGCTATGTTTGTGTATCTCATCCATAAAGGCTACTGTATCGTCTTCAGTGTAAACCAATAGTCAACGCGTACAGTATCATACAACTGGAGCTACAGTACATCCAGGTAACTAAGTGTTTGTGGGGAATGCAAACACACTAAAGCAACGAGCACTGTTGTAACCATAAAACAAAAATTGCGCAACCAATTGAAATCCAGCAAAGACGAACAAACGTTCTATAATCAGAGCCAAGGAATCATATCTTAAAGAGATGAAACATCAGACCAGGTTGACTGCAGGAACACAGAATACATTAATTAGTCAGACACTAGATTATTCATGGATCATCTTGTCCAGTAGTTGTAATGGAAAGAACTAAATTTCACTTTCAAAAACAGCCATCCTGCAATTACAGCATGTACTGATGTTGTGAGGTTTGAAGTGGCCGCTTCTGTGCATTTGTTGTTCATCGTGAAATTGATGGAATTAAGGCACAAATCCAAATCCTCCAAGCCTCTTTGAATTGCTAATTGCGAGTAATTACAGTGTGCCGATTCAACCTGTGAGTAGGTAATGGGGGTCTCTGTGTGGGCGGTAATACAATGTCCCACTTATTGAATGCTGCACCGTTCTCCTCCCTTGACACTCACCTTCCTCACTGAGAGGTGTAATGAGCCTGTTTTATCAGACACGACTCCCTTTATTCACGTTGACCACACAACTGCTGCTATAAAGTCATTTTCAGAATTCAAAATAGAATTGGGTTTATTTCTCAACTGAAATTATGTTTAATTATGTATTATGTAGTTTAATCAAACTACTGAAAATGATTACCGTAATTGTATTATTCATGGACATTGTAGTATTATGAGCCATACAGGCAAAATAGAGATTTTTTTGTTTTGTTTCACTCTTTCAGCTCTTTATTCATAACACTACAATATTTCAGAAAGTGGTCATTTGTGTTGCTGTTAATACTTTTGTCTGCCGTTCAGATATTTTATCTTCCACTTTTGAAATCTCTGCGGTAAATGAAGGAATAACATTTTAGATCTGATGTCATTCGATGTTCGATATATTATACATGAAAAACATTATATACACGCTAAATTACAAAGTTCGATTTACACCGTAGCTTCTCGGAGAGCCCTGTTTTTGGGGGGTGGGAGGGTACTGTACTGTACTGTGTTATTGACCTCTGTAGTGGTTATTTGCATAAAAACACACAATTCAAACGATTATGATTATTTAAACATAATATTTATAATCAGGTCATAATTCCCTTTATTTTATTTATTTTATATTGCTGTGAAAAAAACAGCATTTGGTCGAAAAACAAGATTTTGCGTAGGCCCCCCCAAAAAGTTAGGACCGGCCCTGCTAGCTGCTCCTAAAGTTGGATGAGCTGCTGGAGATGCTGCTGTCATGAAGAGCAGCATGTTGGTACAGACACAATTCATTCATTGCAGCCTTATTACCCTTAAAGGGGACAAAGAGAGGAGTCAGTAAACAAGTTGCTATATTGTTTTGACTCCTCATAGTTAACGTAACGTTATCATCAGCTCACTCACTGTAATTACAACGGCTGCCGGTTCGTTAGCGAGCGTTAACTGTAACGTTACCGTTAACATCAAACAGTCTAACGTTAACTGGTAACGTTAATACTGGAAAGTTTACCTCATTGACTTGGGAATAATTCCCCGTTGACGCTGCAGCTGTCCTGAGATCAGAATAATAACGGTGCGCTACACAAAACGTGCAGTCATATTCATCACCGTTCATTCTAATGTAACGGGTAGTTTTCTTTCAACTCTCGTCCCAAAATGAATTGTCATCCTCCCGATCATATTTATTTTCGGCCCCGGGACGACGGGACGTCCTTAGCGTTTTCCCTGCACGCCAAAATGGCGTGTGGCCTGATGAGTTTATCTGCCACTGCCAACAATTTACCTGCATTTGGCGGGTGGCGGGTGCTAATTTCAGACCCTGCTTGTAGGTGTTTATTTCTTCATAGGCAGAGCCGAAGGTCTGTCTGTCCTACAGAGGATGTCCTACTCTGCACATCCTCAAACTGTTTGTGGTTTCTTGGATAATCGTGGTCTTCATGAGCGTTTCCTGATGGCAGAATGACATTGTTTGTCAGGTTTTACTTTCACACCTCTACACACTGTTTGAAAACCAGACAAGCTTTTTGAAACATTCTGAAACCTTCAGACTTTAAAGGTTTTCAGATGAGTCCTCAAGAAACTATTGCCAAGGAAAAGATCATGGTTTTGAGTAAGGTAAAAGAAAGATCACAGTCATGGTTGTTAGGAAATGGGAACTGATCAGCAGTCTGCTATGTCACAGTCACACACTCTGCTGACCCATTTATCCATCCCGATGAGGTTTTGTGGCTCTATAACAACGTCACGCTACTATAAACATAAATCTAGTTTTAGTGCATTTGAACAAAAGACGAGTGCTGTTGTTTTCAATGAGGATTACCAAAAAGCTTACTGAACACATTCACGAACCCTTTTGATTTTTTGGACACTGCCTGAGCTTTCCTCTCTTAGTCCAAACTGTCAACTCTGCACAGAAGACTTCCCCTGCATTTATAACACACAGTCAGCGCCCCCATATGATGTTTTTTGTGACCTCCTACTGCCAGACGGAGGAAAAAAAGAAACTGTAAAGAGAACATTTCTTGTAAATCTGTTGAGCACATTCAAGCTCCCCAGAGGTTGACTCCTTTGGATTTAAATGAGCCCTTCGTATTCAAGTCTAGCGCCACGCTCAGGATAAACTACTGAACTGGACAAAGTTATAGCTCCGCTAACGGTGAGCGCTAAGAACAGCTAGTTTGTCTCAGATTGTTGGGTGCTCTGAACCATCTCTGTGGAACAAGTGAGGCTTTTGACATTCAGGCCATAACTTCAGTCAAATCAGTACATCAGAAACTTAATTAGTCAGAGTACAATTTAAATGAGGTGCTCTTATTTATAGAAAGTTAATTTCTACACCAGTGATGTCACTTCAACCACAGCGAGACTTCACACTTTCATCTGTTTTTTTAACATAAAGTAGCATTTAGCACTTTACGCTGCGACCTCAGTAGCTTCTTTATTCTTTACAAAACACACAGAAACTGCACAACTGCACCGCCCCGCTTCAGTAAATCACCTGTCTATTCATATTCAACTGAATTTGAATCTCTCCCTCAGTAGTTGTGTCCTCTGAATGTGCATGGCTTGTATTTGCATATCACAGTACTAAATGTGCCACTAAGGCCGCTCCAGAGAGCTGAGGCTGCAGTGGCGCCTCTCAACGGACACACAAAGAGCCATCTCAAATAAGAGCTGTCACAACATCAATGGGTGCATTTAGAGGGAGTTGTTTAGTTAATAAGCATCATTGATTTTATTGTGTGAATTTGCACAGCGCTACAGAGGGACTGCTCTCTCTCTCTCTCTCTCCCCCTCTCTGTCTGCAGCTCTGCCTTTTCTCTCAGTCTCCTCCTCCCCACATTATATTTCAATGTTCATAACAGAGCATTCGGAGCAGGCTCTACCGTTTTATAGCAATCTGAGATGTTGACATTGAGCTTAGTTTGTGTTACAAGTTTAAGGACCAAGGCCTGTTTTCAGTTTTTGTTTTTGGTCCTGTAAAAAATAAATTAAAAAGGAAAATTGAGGAAAATTAGACAATTTTTAGGTTTATTTTATGTAATTTTCTTCTACTCCAGCTTTAACAGTAAACAGAAAATCTATGTGGACTGGATGCTGACCAGCACCAACTAATTAAACTCCCGGCAGCAGCGTCACGCAGCGGCTGCGTGATTCACGCGTCGGGTGTTCAGACCAGCTGCGTTTCTGCTGCTGCTGCTGCTGTCAGCTTTCTTTCTACATAGAGTTTGCCTTTCATAATGACCATTTCATTTCATTATGAATATCATTTATGTTTATTTTAGACAGAGAAAGGTTAAGAAACGTGTGGTCATTTGTAAATAATAGTAATAATCCACAATTAAAACCCTGTACTTTATCCAGTCATGGAGCTCTCCAAGTCACTGCATGTTCTACAACACTGTCCTGCAAATATTTCAGAATAAAAGCCCCGTGTTAACAAATGAAGGAATTCTGTCCATAGAAAAAACGCTTGAGGGCTTTTATTTTTAAATGAAAGCAGGAAGTGTTGATTTAAACCCCGTACTTTATTCATTTATTTACTTTACATTGAAACTGTAGTAATGTTGCTGATATGATGTCAATATACAGTCAATAGATCACCTTCACTGTCACCTCGAATCTCTAGAAGAGACGCAGCTGAGACGCAGTGTGGCTGCTCTAACCTGTTAACATGGACGCCAAAATAAAAAACAACAGGTAACGCAGCCGCCACGCGCTGCTGACGTTCCCACTGTGGACGAGGCTTGACAGTGCTCAGCCCACTGTAGCCTATAACACAGAGATTTCTGGTCTAATAATGCCTATTTGATTATTACATAGGCAACAGGCCGTCTGTCAATACTGACCAGATAATAGAGTTTCATGTCAGAACTTATCCTCAGAAATGATGAAAATGTCTGATACTTTTTCACTCTGCGCACTGCTGAACGGTGAAGAAATGTTGTTGACCAAACAGTTTTTTGTTTGTTTCATTACTCAACTTTAGATTCATTTTACTTTTTTTGATGCTGAAAAAACAAATACATTTTAACCCCGTTTTTTTGTTTTCGAGATGAAGTGAAATAATTGAATGAAGGGGTAACACAAAGACCTTGTACATACCGTCTATAGCACACTCTCAAATCTTGACTTGTAAATTTGATTACAGCTTTAATTCATTGTGTGTTCCCTTGCTAGTTTTATCACTAATAAAGTTGAGTAGAAGACACAAAATTTATCAAAAACCACAGAACCCCGACTCTGAATTATCTACTCGTTGCTTTAGAGATTAGCCTGCAAAAAAACCCACCTTGATAATACACAACGATGGTTTTAAGAGAACACCGTTCACATCCGTTAACTCCTCCACCCTCGCTAACACCAACTCCTCCTTCATTACCGGTCGCAACCTTGACAGGATCCGTCGTCCTTCCACTGCTACCGGCGCAAGCTACGAGCCTTCGGAGGATTTCGAAGGACATCTACTCCTTTGTTGTCATTTTCTGTTTATAATTACTCTTTTAATGGCTTATCAATTCTGTCATCTTGTGATAACAACGCAGAGCTCTGATACTGAGCTCATTAACATGTAAATGCATTGGAGTCTGTTGGTAATGGGATTTGGTATGCTATGGAGCTGTCACCTGTTCAATACTATGACAGGACAGGCAGTTTGGGGGGGGGGGGGGGGTGGGGGGTGTTACCCTCTAAATCCATAACACCTGTCATTCAAGGGGCCACATGAACATGTACCAGGACCCTATGTTTTTTTCTGGTTTTGTCTGTGTTGTTATCTCTACTGTTTATTGTTTTTGTTTTCTTGTAATCATGTAATAATAATAATAATAATAATAATAATAATAATAATAATGTAATCATGACATACAACCAGGGTCTGAAATAAAAAAAATTTCACTTCCTGCCACTGTGACAGACAAGTATTTTTTTTTGTCTGCCACTCAGAAATTTTATCTGCCACTTTTGAAATCTCTGCGCTAAATGAAGTAAATTACAGTGTTCGAATTACACCGCAGCTTCTGGGGGAGCCCTGTTTTTTTGTGGGGAGGGAGGGTAGCCTACTGTATACAGTACTGTACTGTACTTTGTTACTGTCATCTATAGTGGTAATTTGCATAAAAACACAAAATTCAAATGATTATGAATATTTAAATATTTGCTTTGATTACAACAAATCTTGGTAAGTTGTTATGAAGTTAAACAGGTCATAATTCTCTCTCTAATATCTATTTTATATTGCTGTAAAAACATCTCCTTCAAACAACTGGATTTATTCAAGTTTCTCACCAACAACCTCATTTTACGAGATAACATTTGAGCACATCATGATGACGTTTTAATTCACCTTCACCCAGTAGTCATTTTTAGTAGACCGTGAACGTCTCATAATAATAACTCAATGGCACCTCCGTTAATGTTAGTAGCTCCGTTATTTACCCAGTCAGGACTGTGCTGCTAACGGCTGCTAACAGCTAACGTTACTAACTCTCCTCCTGCTGATTTAAACACAGATTTGTTGTTCACAGTGTTGCATTATCAGGGAAAAATAGGGTGCGTCCCCTCAGGTTTAGTAGCACCAGTGACGCAAGTTGAACATAGACTGTAAAAAAAAAAGCTTTGTAGGTTGTCGCCGTTTGTATGATATTGCCGTTCTTAATGTGCCTTCATCGCTTTGATTGGTCATAAATTTCTCTAACCGGCGGAAGTAGCCATAAATGGGCAGAACAACAGGGGCCAGATACAGAAATCTCTGTGTGTACGTACAAAGACAGATGTATGAATTCTTTTCACCAGATTTATAAAGCCGGGTGTACACCTGATTCTGTTTTATAAATCTCAATAATTGTGGAGCTGGGTGCACATGCACGAGACTCATTTCCACTCTCACAGGTAGCCAATAGCATAAATGGATGTAGAAACATGCTTAAACATCTGTTTGCATATCATTACTTGTGCCCGCTCCACCACTCATGTCATTATGCAAGGCTGTGGCTATCAATAGCATCCTACCACTAATTCAACATGTTTCTGCAAACCATCATTGCAGTAAAATCTCAATTATCATTATTATTAAAACGTCAACGATTATCAATGATTCATTCATAGCGATCATGTTGAAACTGACTTCGCAAAGTGCTTCACAATTCAGGACAAAATCAAACCATCATTAACGAGGAGATGATGGCTCAAATGTAAATAAAAATAATGATGAAATTCATCACTCATAAATAATGTTAAATGCAGTTTATAAATGTGGCTTTGATAGACATTTTACAGAATGTGGTGTAGACTGCAAAAATAACAACACAATCAGTGAAACTGGCAAACAACCTAAAAACAATGTTACCCGTCTTTCAACTTCTATTCAGTCTCCTCCTCATCATGTCACCCACCGTGATCTCAGCTAAAACCTTGTGTACGCTGGTCTGAATTCTGCAAGAGGCGCGCACGTTCTTCCTTTATAATAGCAGTTTATGTGTGGGAAAAGACCTACGCATTGTTTATCCATCGGGCCCCAGATCTTTTTTAATAGACCATTTTCATGATGGAGGACCACAAGAGTCACGGAAATAGCATTAAATTGATTAATAACTAAATGTACAATAAAAACAGGCATTATGTTATTATATGTTATTTATTATACCTGCGTTATGACAAGTCAACATGTCTGCTGTAGAAATATCTACAGGGCTGGGTATTGTCCACATATGTTGATATGAGCTGTAACACAACTGTTACTGCTGCCTAATGCGTTTTTGAAGTTGGAACATTTGAAGAAAAATATGTTTATACTCAGTCACAATGCCCAGTTCAACATGTTCTTAAGTTTTAGAATTGTACTTTTTCTCTTTATTTTCTTTGACAAATGTGTAAATTCTATGAGTATGAGTGTGCACAAACAATCAATAGTTAATATTGCAGAGCCCGCTCAGAGCGGGCCGATTGCTCGGCAGCGTTCTCAAGAACTGCTCATTGCAGCATATTAATATTGAACATGTTCCGTGTACAAAATGCACCAAATTCGTCAATGCGCGTCCTTGGGTCCCCAGCAACACACCCGCCAAGTGTGAAGTAGATCAGATGAACATTTGTCGAGATATGCAAAGGACACACACACACACACACACACACAGAGATTCGTTGCTTTATCATTAGATGCTTTTTGTTTTTTGGAGTCACAACAGTGCAAATTAATTTGCAGGATTAATCACAACAGTTATATGAGTGCACCAACATGGAGAGGGTGAGATGGTAGGCTTTGGAGACATGCCAACAAGCTGTTGGTTCAACAGAGACAAATATTTAACTCGGCCTTAGTTTCAGATCAGGGTTATTGGAGACGGTTGATATGCGGTGAATGTGGCCTCAGTCATACTTTTATCTGACCCCGCTGTGGCTCGCCACCAAAATGCAAGCAGTGACGGCAGCTAATTGGCGGCACCTTGTGCCCGGGCAAACATGTTCAACACTGAAGCTGGTTGTGCGTGCCAGGCCAGATGCTGACTCACTGGTGGTGTGCTGGCACCGGAGTGTTGACAGCGCAGGTGTTGGTCAGACTGAATTACTCTTTGGGTATGTAGCTGGAACACGTCTCCGTTGCTGGCTTTATTTTCTGTGTGCTTGTTTTGACGGAGCCTGAGCTTCCACCTCTCTTCAGACGAGCACAAGTATAGTTTGCTGCCACAGAACCAGTTCACATAATCTGTTTTATATTTGACATTTTTGCATTGATAATTATGTTTGTGTCACATGCTTTTGCCAAAATTTTTGAAAAGTTCATCTTAAACTACGGACATATTAAACTAAAGCAGGAAAAAAAAAAAATCTCCACCAACCAACATTGGACCGGTTCCCTCCTACGGGTATGTTCACCCAAATCCTCCATTTTCATCATTACTACGTATTATTAACATTATTCCTTTTCCCCCCTACCTCGTCTCTTTCCCTCCTTTCTACCATCATTACTCATTAGCCAATAGGCATCCTCGTTACAATCATACCTCACCTAATCATTCATGTCACGTCACAAACACTCAACCTCCCAGTTCAATATAAACTTTTGTAGTTTACTATACTGTCTCTTAATGTCCTAATGTCTGCATGTTTTCCAATTGTCGTATGTCTTTTGCAATGTTATATTGCACAAATAAGAAAAACAATAAATAAATTAAAATGTGGAAATAAAAAGATGATAGTGATGATAAGAAAGATGATAATAAGCGGCACAAACTGGGGTTGTTACTGGTACTGACTTCCTACTCATGCTTCATCCCAATTATCTATCTATCTATCTATATATATATATATGTGTATATAAAAAAAACAATAAAGTATTTTTGCACTACCAGGAAATGATATAAAACACGCGCCGAAAGATGTCAATCAAAGAGTTGCTAAGGTACACTGTTTCTGCAGTCAGTCAGTCAGTATAAGAAATCAACACAGTTTACTGTTTTATACTAACAAGAAAATATACAATACATTTGCCTTCAAGCATCAATTAAACTGCAACCTAGAATGGCACACAGTTAAACTTCACAAACAAAAAGCATGTTGAATGATGAAAATGTGAATGGAGTTGCTCAGTTGTCATGTCGTTATCATGTGACCTAAATATGGGATTTAAAATCATCCATCACAGACAGAATCCTGACTGTCCTCCATCAGTAGCAAAGACACGACAGATGTATGCAGGTACGTTGAGTCATTTTGGAAGGCACTGACAAGATCTAGTTTGTCATTTACGTATGAGGATTTACTGGCCCATCACAAGTGAAATCAAAATTAAAACAAGTATGGTAGATCTACTGTAGATCTACCACATAAATTCCCCATTTTTTTCTAACTATGTTAAAATGAGCATTGTTATTTAAACCCTCTTTAAGAGAGAAAGCATGCTGTTACAGAATGGAACTTTCTACTTTTGAACTCTCCTCCAAAATTTGACCATGCGTCACAAAATAACCCTTTTAGAGACAATAGAGTGCGAGTGTTACAGTGAATATATGACATTTACACCAGAGGTCCTTTTCTGTTGCAAGAAATTTAAAAAAGTAGAACACAATAGCCTGGTTCTGTCTAACATTACTTCCCTCTGGAGAGAAACACACTCTGCAACACTGTGGTGGTAATCATCTTTAATTATCCATAAAATCTTTTTGAAAGAAAACCCAAAGCAGACCTCCCAAAACCTCAAAAGCTTGTCATCGAGCAGCTTCTATGTTCATATGACTGCACCATGCCTCTGTCCAGATTAATTTGGGCATTTCTCAATTTCTTTTCCCGCCTATTTTGTGTTGAGTCGAGACTTTTGATCAAGATTTTGTCCTGCTGAGTGGAAACATCCTCTTTCTCCGGCTAGTATGTTAATGACTCTGACTGCTGGACCCGTGTCCAAATTATAGAGCTGGATAAACACTGCGCTCTGCAAGTGTGTCACAAGTCAGGCCATTAGAGGAGTCTGTCTCACTTCAGGCAGGTGTGTAGGCTGCTACACTGAAGTCGGGGCTCTGGCTCTCTCTGTAGTTTTTGTATTGTTACAAGTATTTATTTCTGTCCAGCTCATTTATGCATTGTTATTTCAGAAATAGCATGGTTCTCTTTTCAAAAGTAAGCTTTGTCCTAATACATACAATTATTAACCACTACAAAGATGATTTAAAAATGTCTCCATGAAGACTAAAATTCTTGAAAACATAAAGGCCACGATCATGAAAACACTAAATGAGGAAATATCTTTTGGAAGAATGTTGTTCATCCCTCCAGTAGAGTTCCACACGTTCTGACGGTCCGGACACACTTGGCGCATCAGCAACGCCTGACGGCTGCAGAACCTGTTTTTTTTATTTTTATTTCGGCGTCCATGTTATCAGGTTCGAGCAGCCACACAGTGTCTCACGAGCGACTATTTTTGGGTTCACAGCAACGACAGACAGTGAAAATGACCGTTTGACAGTATATTGTCATCATACCAGCTACATTACTACATACCAGCTACACAAAAAAAAAGCCCTCAAGCATTTATTCTGTGGACATAATTCCTTCATTTCAACACAAGGCTTTTGTTCTGAAATATGTGCAGGACAGTGTTGTAGAACATGCAGTGACTTGCAGAGCTCCATAAATGAATATAGTACGGGGTTTTAATTGTGGATTATTACTATTATTTACAAATTACCACAGGCTTCTTAACCTTTCTCTGTCTAAAATAAATAGAAATGACATGTATAACGAAACGAAATGGCCATTATGAAAGGCAAACTCTATGTAGAAAGAAAGAGCTGACAGCAGCAGCAGCAGAAACGCAGCCGGAGTGAACACCCGACGCGTGAGTCACGCAGCAGTTCAGCGAGGCAGCCGTCAGGCGCCGCCCAGTGTTTCCAGACTGTGAGACTCTATGACAAGGGGCTGTTGTTACTCATTATGTTGCTTTTTTTTTTTTTCACTCTTGTGCATTGTTTAGTTTGAGGTGTTATGGTATGGAATCAGAGCATGTTACAGATATACAAATAATAGCCATCTCCATCATCTAGTATACATAAAGGAAGAGTTTAAATAGCCTCTGTCTTTTCAAAACTGTGATTGATCTTAAATAACTATATGTTTTATCCAACGACTGACTCAAATGCTTTCCATCGCCTGTCCTTCGCACCCCCACCACTGTCTGTGGCCTCGACTTAGTTGCCACGTGTGGGTGCTTATTGTGCAGCATGGCCCATTTCCATTGAATTTTCCTAATTGAACCACAGGAGCATTGTCGGTTGAGAGTACAGTGAGGAAACTGATCAGCTGGGGACATTCACACTGTCCTCCATAACCATCCCCGGCCATCCTCTCACTGTCCTACTGTTTACTATTCTACTTCCACTCCCAGCAGGGACTACAGATGGAAGCCATTTTCAGCGCCTTTCCTCCCAGCTCCCCTCGCCATACAACCAAAGTCATTTGCACTACAGAGACATGTTAGAAAACGGGGGAGAAGAGACGTTTAAAATATCCCCCCGCTTGAGCACGGCTCCTCCAGATTCCCCAAAGAAATTAAAAACAGCCTAACTGGCGGCTTCTATCATGTCCTCGTCCATGCTCCTACGTAACTGTGACAGCCCCCACTGGACACTGACATACATGGGTGCTTTTTAAGTTCACAATGCTTCAAATGAAGGGGTGGAAAAGTGAGCTCTCTCATGAGGAATAGAGTAGCAGAGGGAGGGGAGAAATGTAGCACCATCTTATGGGAGAATTTGAAGAGGTTGCTGATTTTTTTTCCTGCTTTTACACTGAAAAATTCCACTCTCCAAGTCACTTGGTCGAAGTCCTATAAAGTCTTATTTTCATGGGTCAAATAATCTGCCATATAAGAATGTGACCATCTGTTTCCACTTCAAATCAACTTGTTGTCAAGATTGATTTCAACTCAAATGTCTTCATACCAACAGGTCCTCATACCTAAACAGCAAGATATATTTGTTATTTCCTTCCAAAACAACCGCGGGGTGTTCTATCTCGTTAATTCTTGTCTCATTTGTGGTCTGATAAACAGTAAATTCATCAAATATTTCACGGAGATGGACCTTCCTTTCTGCCAATTCGGATTCAGGATTTAATCGATAAACAAACTATCAAAACGTAGTCTACACGGATCAGAGTTCTGTGAATCTGCACTCGATTGCTCTTCCTCAACGACTGGCTGTGTGTCTCAGTAAACTGAAATTGAATTACAAGAACTGAATCTGAAATGTAGAGAGATTTCATAAAATTACATTCAGTTTGCAAGTTTTGGAATTAAGTTCCAAACCAATAAATTTATTTAGAAAATTATGCTTATTATGCTTATGCTTTATTTTAGACAAAAAAAGGTTTGGAAGCGTGTGCTCATTTGTAAATAATAGCAATAACCCAAAATTAAAAGCCAGTACTGCATTTTCTACAACACTGTCATGTAAATATTTCAGAATAAAAGCCTTGTGTTAACCAATAAAGGAATTATGTCCACAGAAAAAAAATGTTAGAGGGCTTGGTACAACATTTTCCACCTCTAGAGCCGCGCCGCTAGCATGGCTAAAAACGGTATAAGGCCGTATTGACTGTTATAACAGTGCACCATCAACACTACTATGGCACACTGTGTACATTCACAAAAAAAAATCTTAACTTAAGGTCCACTTACTTGCTTCTGCTGAGGAAGTCTGTAAGATGTGTTTTAAAGCTCTAGAAAAAGCTAACAAGTGGACCTTAAGTTAACCTTTTTTTGGCAATCTGTACACTTTACAATATTCATATAGTGTCCAATTTGGGACACACTAAAAATCGGCACATCGGTTTTGTACATGCAGGATATATAATAGAAACAGCGTCCGTACCATTTCATCATTGCACCATCTCAGTAGGTCCAAAGGTCCAAAGGCATTTAATTTCATACATCATACGTTCTATCAGAATCAACAAAAGCCCGATTGTTTTGTCTGAGTTGTCACTCGCTAAATCTTCCGGTCGTCTTACAACCTGTTGCTGCTTCGCACCTTCACACCTCTTGTGCTTTTGCCTCCTTGTTTAGTAGGTTTCCTACTGAACATGACCTGCTGCTTCCTGCCTATTTGTAGCTGCATGTCTCACACTAACACAAAATAGGTAACTAATGTGTATTGTGTATGTATTTAACCAAAAATTAATAATTTCCCCAAGAGGGATTAATAAAGTACTTCTTCTAAATTTAATTCACATGTAAGTTAAAGAAAGCTTCTCAAAGGCTATCTTCCTGGATGGGTAGATCAAAGAGTGATCTCTTATTTAAATGGATGACCCCATGATAAACAAGTGAATAAAAGGTTAGTTTCCCCCCTCCGAATCTTCACAGACCTTCACTCTAAGAGATAATAATATTGTAGGATGGATGGAGAGTTCACTCTGATACATATGGTGGTCATAATTGAATTATAAATGACTGCCTGGCAGAGAAACTGTAGCGATCAGCAATTGGATAAGTAATAAGTTAAAACATTATTTCTAATTCCACACATAGTAGTCATTTTTAAAGTCCTATAATAAGTCCAGATCACCTGGTCAAAGTGATTTTGGAAGGTCCAACAGCTGAGTATCAATCCATCAGATCTGGCCAAGAAAAAACTAAATGGTTTAGAGTATGAAAAAAAAAAAAACTGAAGTGAAGCACGGTCTCACACTCAAATCACAGCAAGTGGGACAGATGTCTAATTTGGCTTCCATGTGTTTGTTCTAAAGCATCTAAAGCCAACTGATTTACACAAGGTATCACATGTTTTAAATGTACATGAACAGAAATGTTATCTTAAGGGGAGTTATGTGCCTGTGAGTTATTTCTTGATGAAAAACAATGTATGCAGGCTAGCCGTTTCCCCATGACTCCAGTCTCAGTGTTAAGGCAAAAGCCAAAATGTTAAGATAAGTGATTTTTATTTTTCATATCTAAGTTGCTCTTTAAATATCATGTGTGTATTATTAGGTCAATAATGAAATATTGCACAAGAGGACAGCGCTAAGCAGCTGAGTTCACCTGAGATGTAGGAGGAGATCCTGAGGAGGAGATGTCAGGTTAATTGATTGCAATTCACGCTTCCAGTGATCCAGGTGGGAAAAGACGCCAATTAGATATAAACAGGATTCAGACCTGCTTGGTCTCTTTGGTGTGTGTCTTGGTCGACATTCCTGCAGGGAAAATGCGTAAAGCTGCAGGAAAATAGGGCTTACATCAGCGTATAGATGACCTCAGAGACGCTATTGGTATGTATAAGAGTGATAATGATAATTTGTAAACAACATGATATAGATGCTTATTATTTATAACCTTGTAGGTTAAATGCGCCGATAAATGATTTAATTTAATAATTTAATTTATTTGGCTTGAGCAGTGTGGTGGTTATATTTTGATTAAGGACGTTATTATGGTGTGGGTTACTGGTTTTCTTTGACATTATTATGGTGTTGGTTACTGGTTGTATTTGACATTATTATGGTGTTGGTTACTGGTTTTCTTTGACATTATTATGGTGTTGGTTACTGTTTGTCTTTTACATTATTATGGTGTTGGTTACTGGTTTTCTTTGACATTATTATGGTGTTGGTTACTGGTTGTCTTTTACATTATTATGGTGCTGGTTACTGGTTGTATTTCACATTATTATGGTGTTGGTTACTGGTTGTATTTTACATTATTATGGTGTTGGTTACTGGTTGTATTTTACATTATTATGGTGTTGGTTACTGGTTGTATTTGACATTATTATGGTGTTGGTTACTGGTTGTCTTTGACATTATTATGGTGTTGGTTACTGGTTGTCTTTCACATTATTATGGTGTTGGTTACTGGTTATATTTGACATTATTATGGTGTTGGTTACTGGTTGTATTTTACATTATTATGGTGTTGGTTACTGGTTGTATTTGACATTATTATGGTGTTGGTTACTGGTTGTATTTGACATTATTATGGTGTTGGTTACTGGTTATATTTGACATTATTATGGTGTTGGTTACTGGTTGTCTTTCACATTATTATAGTGTTTAATCAGATGGTTGATATAAGATGGAGTTAGGTGATGATAGTTTTTTTTTTTAGGTGATTATTATCAGTATAAATTGCCTGTATGCTTTTGGGGATATATTATAGTCGGGATTTATTATTTCTTAGATATACTGATAGTTGACCTGATTTATTTGAGCGTGATTAATAATAATGGTAATAATAATACCTGTTGGTAAATTACTGTTGATTTTGGTTTGTTTGAAGGTAACAAAAGTAAGAAATGTGATGATGCTGATTAAATGTGAAGCAGATAAAAGGAAAGGAAATTATCCAGCAATTGTTGTTCATAATGACACTATGGTTTAATCTCTCTTTCTCATTTCTCTCTCTCATTTTAGTTTTTAGTTTTCTAAAGGTTATCAACCTAACAACCTCCTAACATCAATCTCCTCTTCAAACGAAGTTCAGCATCAAAGAAATTAACTGTTTGCATTATTATGGACTTTAATAAATGGAAGAGAAAGGAGTGAGTTGTCCTGTGCGTCCTCTGTTGTACTCTAAGCCGTTTTCGGGTTCAGGAAGATGTTGAGCAGAAGAAAAGCCCAAAGAACTCGTCACTCATACCACTTTCACACCAATGACCAGGGTCAGACCACACCAGGGTTTTCTGACCCATGTCCAACCCTCCTTTTGTCAATTCAAACCAAGCCAGTCAACCTGGTGTTAGTCCCTGGCCATGACAATTCAGATACGACCTGAGTCACCACCCGGAAGCAATGCATGCTCTCCCACAGAGAGAGGGATCATCAATGTGTGCAAAAATGTTGAATTTCACAGCGTGATGCAAGTTTTTGGAATAATATGGTATGGTAAATGGAAAATGTGCAAACACGCTTTAGAAACAGATGCACTCACAGCTGGCGGTACCGTGAGGTGGTCGGCTTGCACGGTGTGTTTCAGTGTGCACGGCAGTCGGATGCCTCTCTCATTCAGCAGCTTTGTTATGTTCTCATACACTACGGAGTCCCTCACTGGCCTGTCATCTATCGCTTCATTTCTTCCTCACCACGGACGGCCAGCAGCTCCAACACCTCAAATCTTGCCACATATCCGTGTTGTCCTCGTCCGTCGTTCACCTCCAATGTATCTGAAAGCATTCCTGCTGCCGGCGCACCGTCAGTTTGAGCTACGGCGACCTGTGACAGTTGTGTCACGGACCGTGCGCCCTGTGGCGTGAAGATCGAAAGACAAATAATACCGAAAGATGAAAATAATAGTTATTCCTTAATTCTCGAAACCTTTTTCTCAGAAACTGCTTCTGATCTTTGGGGCCACTAAGTGGTGAGACTCTTAATTTACAACCAGCCTGGTTAAACTCACCGAGGAGAAACACAACAAAAGTTATTACCCATTCTGACCTCCTCCTCATTTTACGACTATACATTCCGGAGATGTTGGACCCTGGCACACAAAAACACATGCAGCTGTGAATAAGACTTAATGAAAATGTTATTTAATGCAAATTAACATGTACTTGAATTGATGTGCTAACATAGGTTCTAGTAACAGGAAGTTGTTGACATAAATTAAACCAAAGCAAGTTAAAATAATTATAAGCTGCTATATTAATCACTTCGTAAAATCTTGCCGGCCTACATATAGATTATTTCTATATATGTATATTTTATGCCCCAGAAATCTTAAACAGAAATTTGTGTGCACACGAAAGCCTCAGTTAATCTTATGTTTTCGATATATGTTTATAATCTACATGAAGTGTATCACACCATACATAAACTGACTCCTTTTGTTACACATGCCAACAACTTAAATGATTTGGTTTGTGATAATCAACTCTGTTTACATTTCCCTTAGTTTCATGTTAGGTTGGTAACTTTTATCTCATCAAAGCCCACAAGTCTCACAGAGACAGCAGCGAGTTTCAGAGCGACTGTTTGATATGCTGAGATTATTCAGCTTTTTATTCATTTATTTTAATAATAAGTTTTATTCAGTGGTTTATATCCTATATGTGTTTGGTACCATTCTGTAGCAGATGAAGTCCAGATGTCAAATAGGGAAGAATTAATTATGTGAAGCTAATTAATATTAATCAGAACAGAACCTACGGCCATACAGCACAACCTAGGGGGTGGGAAGGTGATATAAATACATTTTCAGAAGTGATAGAGTTTGATGATTGACAATATTTAATATTAGATGCAAGAAAAATGATGAAATGCATTAATAAATTCTAAACCTAAATTCGACCACGCCTAAATTTAGAATATGAAAACTGCTTCTCAATCTTCCCTGGTGCTTCTTAAACTCTCTGCTGCTGAATGGTGCATTAGTACTAAAACTAAATTTAATTGATAAGCAAATGTCAAATAACAAATTCAATCGAGAGATATCAGATACCTTCATTCATATTTATTCATTCTATTCCTTTATCCTTTTGTTTGATCGTTTATTCAATTAGTTTAGTCATGTAGTTAGTCAAATAAACATTTCATTTTATAAAGAAGTTCGTTACTTGATTTGTGTGTGTATATAAAACAACTCTAATCACTGTTCACCACGCCCAAGAACTCCGTAGTAACCCTGAGATTAGAGACTCAATTGATTAATGTCAAATTTTGAAGTTTTGATGGCATCCTAAATTGAATAATTGACTTGAATATAAGGTTGAATTCTGACATTGAAACTAACATATCTTAATACAATTCATGGGTTTATGATTAATAATTTTGAGTTATTTATTATATATATATATATATATATATATATATATATATAATTATATTAATCTGGTCTATACATGCAGCGTAGCCCATTTCCATCTAATTCTCCTAATTGAACCACAGGAGCATTGTTGGTACAGAAAACATTAAGGACACTGGGGAGATTCAGTGGTCTCCATAATGATCTCAGACTTTTTATGAAACGCAGAACATCTGAAAGCCCTCCTCGGCGTTTCCAAACTTAGAGGAAGTGAAGAAGAGCAGTCGATGGTGCTGACAAGCTGACATCTGAGAGGTGACGGCGTGTCAGTGAATCTATTTACAGACCCATATGAAATATGACAGTGGAGCAATTCAGCTGACACAAGGAGCCAGCCTTTGGAGCGACTGTGATGTGATCCATGGAAAACGCTAACAAAATGCTGCCATCTTCCATTTCCACAAAACACTCCGGATCCCTTCATCTCTGCGAGACAGAGCAGACGAGGCGGGGGGGGAGCAGCCATTTTCTCTGACTCCTTAGATTGTATCTCACTTGAGAGTATCAGAGTTTTGAATATCTCGCTGTCAATCTACAGTGTGACATGTCAGTCCTGCTCTTGATAGTGTTTAGACCACTCTGGACAACTGGACATCTCTGAATTCATCACTGATTTTGCAGATTCGCTGTACTGATTAAACTAAAGTTATTATTTCTGATGATTTCCACATTCACATCGATAATTCCACAGAATCCAACACAGTGTTTTATTGAACATTGAACATGAACCAACATGTTAAGGAGTTGAGGAACTCATCAGCACGGACATACTCGACCTGGTCATTTCCATGGGCACTGATATCAGTGAGAGTAAGGCCCGGGCCAGACCGCCCGCAGAAAACTGCACTATAGTGTACACCGACTGTGCAATATCAGTACTACTCAGCTGTAACTCAATTCATACTGTGCAATACTTTCAGGTGAAATTTCATTCCAATCACTGTGCAATATCATATTTCCACTCGTGCAATTGTGTTAATAGTCTGTTTATTGTCAATACTGTATATATTGTTCCAATTTTTAATATTCCCCTTGTATATTGTTCCTATTTTTATATTTCCTTCTATTTAAATAGTTCATATTTTATGTCTGTCTACTTTTGTTTTGCTTTTTGCACTGTGTTGTATCTTGACTTTGTTTTTACTGATGCTTCTTCTTTCTGCACTATCCCCTTTCCCCTCTCTGGGACTAATAAAGGAATATCTTATCTTATGAGACTTTACCATCTGGTCAGTGTTGACAGACGGCCTGTTGCCTATGTAATAATCAAATAGGCATTATTAGACCAGAAATATCTGTGTTATAGGCTTCAGTAGGCTGAGCACTGTCAAGCCTCGTCCACACTGGGAATGTTACCTGTTGTTTTTTCAGCGTCTGTGTTAACAGGTTAGAGCAGACACACTGCCCGCGTGAGACAGCTCGGCTGCGTGTCTACTAGAGATTGGAGGTCTCGCCTATTATACTACAGTTTCGATGTCTCTATCTGTAGAATATGTTACGGAGATGAAAAGAATAAAGATTTATTTTTAAATCAACACTTCCTGCTTTCATTTCAAAATAAAAGCCCTCAACCTTTTTTTCTGTGGAAGGAATTTCTTCATTTGTTAAAATGAGGCTTTTATTCTGAAATATGTGCTGGACGGTGTTGTAGAACATGCAGGGACTTGCAATGCCCCATGAATGAATAAAGTACGGGGTTTTAATTGTGGATTATTACTATTATTTACAAATTACCACACATTTCTTAACCTTTTTCTGTCTAAAATAAATATAAATGATATTTATAATGAGATGAAATGGCCATTATGAAAGGCAAACTCTATGTAGAAAGAAAGGGCTGACAGCAGCAGAAATGCAGCTGGTGTGAACACCCGACGCGTGAATCACGCAGCCGCCACGCGAAGCTGTCCGTGGCATAATGCTGTTTCACTGTCGGACCATAGCTGTGTCTTCTTCAGTGTACTCTTATCTGCTGATCGAGCCATCACCAGTGGACATGTCAAAAAACGGTACTTCTGCAAATCATCCCTGCAGTCTTTTCAAACTCACTTTCTTAGTGCCAAGTCTTCCTTGTTGCCTTTAGCTGAGAGCAGCAGTTGTGGTGACCTGGCCGATCGCTTTATCTCTCTCCTGCTGGACAATATCAATAATGCTGCATGATAAAGATCCCAAATAAATCTCCAGCAAATGTAAATACTCGTGGAGAAATGTTGAGAGGACTGCAAGTAAGTTGACCAGGACATTTTCAAAAACACCCTCAAGAACTATAACAAAAGCTTGAAATGTTCTCAATGACGCTCTCAATCGACTCGTACCAGCTGCCTTCATCTGCTTCCAGCTTACTTTTTTAAATCTGCAATTTTTTAACAGACGACATCTTGTCAATAGTGAAGTGTTCTCTCCAGACTGGTATCTTTCCCCTTTGCATTGAAACCGCTGCTATTAGACTACTTCTAAGAAAGAACAACCTTGATTCACTTAGCAACTATAGGCCGATCCCCAACCTCAAGATCACTGAGAAGGTTTTATATCAGCAACTGGACTGTAATCTTTCAGATAGTATTTACGATGAATTCTGGTTTCCGCACATCTCATGGCACAGACTGCTCTTTTAAAAGCGGTTAATGACGTGAGGATCAATGGTGACAATAAAAAAAAACATCAGTCCTAATACTGCTTTTGACACAGTGGATCCTGCTGGACAGGCTAAGGCTTTTCTTAAACCATATTTGTTGTACAGTATGCTTGTTTGTATGTGTATATGTACTGTATATGTATTTTTATGTGTATTTATTTATGGATGGAAGTCTCTCTATGTTTGCACATTTTTGTGGCTTGTTTTTTTTGTTGTGTTTTTGTTTTTACGTAAAGCACTCTGAACTGCTTTTGAATGATATTGGGCGAAATAAATACATTAGAATTGAATTGCTCAGGTCCTGGCATTCAGCCAGTAACTCATTTTGCAAAGTCACACAGTTATTCATCAAAAAATGTTTCAATGAAACACTGATAAATAACGTTAATCTGGTAGCATTCCTCTCAAAATGTATTTGCCTTTGAAAAATAGTAGTATATGATTATGTATTTCTAGAGATGGCAAATGAGGAAGATCATGAAATTCACATAAATACATTACTTACAGACATATACTGTATATCTTCCTCTTACTAGTCGAGGTGCTGATAACTGATGTGCCCACCGTGGAGCGAAAGTGATGAAATTGCTGCTGTCCTATTTCCCAGTGTTGATGTGCACCAATAGGACAGTTGTGTATCCTGGCGTCCCATCGAGAATCAACCCACAATCATGTGCGTCTCCACGCCACGCTGTCTGTCCACGCCGTTAAGAGACCGAGGAAAAGTTTAGCCTGATCATAGGAGTCAGTAGAAGACAACACAACTCAATACTAGAAAGAATGAATCATTGCTGAAGTGTTATATCTAACTTGCTGTCTATATAGTATTACTATATTTTAATGAATTCAATGTAAGCATATTGGTGATACGTGTGACTTTCTCAACCCGAGTGCACAACAGACACAGATGTAAACCCAGAACTCCGTTGAGACACCAGCTAATTTTCTTGGGTTTATGTCTGCATTGTTAAATGAGAGCAGTGCCTCTTCATCACCGCAGACTGATTCAAAGAGACAAACAATACATCCTGTGATGAAGAGGAGGTTATTTGGAATATGATGCCAATCGCAGCTCAGGTTTCATACATATATTTGCATGCGAAATGAGGCGCAAATCAACACTTTCCGTGACATCTTCTGAACTAAACTCACACTTAGCTAACAACGAAAATTGAGTTCAAGCTGTAACGGCTCGAGTGAACGGCAGCACATCAGATGGTTCCTTCTTCATTGGGCAATTTACCACAGGTCCTGGGTGAGTACAACGAAATTAGCATATTGAGAGGGGTGAGGTAAAGTGTTTGAGGAGAGAGGAGATGACAAAGAGTGAGTTTGAGAGTTACAAACTGTGCTGTGAAATGTGGACATGATGCAAAAATAGTACAACAACGTGACAGCCTTCTCCATATGGTGCGCTAAATAAGCTCAATACATCCCACAGTCTGTGAAATAATTAACAGTTTCATCATTGGCAAATGCTGTCGACAGGACATCGCAGGGAATGCATTTAAAAGCCAAGCTTCCCTGCAGGCAGATAGCTGTGATGCTAAATCGCAAGGCGTGTCTTTTTGTGTGAGGACAGATGGGAATCCCTGTGAGCAGTGAAACAAACAGAGCCGTCTGAAAACACTAGAAAAAGGAGCTGGGAAAGAAAGCACGCACAGAAAGACGAGATGATGAGCACTGTTTACAGTACACCGTTTAGAGGAAGAAGATGGGTATGGATTGTGTAAATTATAAAAGTGTGGAAATAAAATCAGTGTTAGTTCTCGCACAATAGTTACACTTCATATCCTCATTATCATTATCAGTCCTAATCATAATGCAGGACAAGTTCGCCATAAAAAACTTAAATAAATAAACAATGTTCACCTATCAAACTTCCTTTTATTAATGATATCCAGGTGGGGGATGTTACTGATTGTCTCGATTGTTTTGGCAAGTTGTGAATCGATCAGTCTGATTGCTGTAAACATATAAACACTGCGGTGACACTCGTAACATGCTGCATGGTGGATGAACTGGGACTGTGAGGACTACGTGAATGAAAGAATGAGGAGGGAACGAGTGTTCAGAGACCTCCTCACCTACAAGAACCTCCATCTCTGCGTCAGAAAAACTCCTTTTCTTGGTCTTCCTCTCGGTAGTCGCCGTGATTCACCGTAAAGATCCACTGATCAACAGGCTCATTACTATGCATGAGGTGCTTTGCATCGACCATTTATGGTTGAATGTGGGCGTGTTGAGGGCGGAATATGAAGCTGATCAACCTGCAGACAATTCCAAGTTGATTTGTGATCTAGAAAAGGAAATTACACACTAACAGGCGTATGCATGGCGTTATAATCAGAATATGCTTTGGCGTATGTACATTTCCCCATTTGAACGTACGCCAACCTTTAGTGTGGATCCTACGCACTGTTTTATAAATGAGACCCCAGGACTGCTTTTTTTCCACCTTAAAAACATTGCTCGTCTCCGCCCATCACATAATGTTGTGTTTATATATTTATATGTATCATGATGTTCATATTTATGATCATTTTAACTGTGTAAAGTGTCTTTGAGTTTCATGAAAATCTCTCTATAAATAAAGTGTTTTATTGTTATTACTAAAAAACAAATGGTAACAAATTCTTCCATCAAACAGCCTGTTTTTGCTTGATTTTGTTTGATTTTCCAGCAGGATAAGAGTTCAGTGTCTTGCTGCCACTCACGTTACAATCCACCTCCACCTCCACCAGAAAGATCAAATAGTAAAGACTGTAAAACTCCACTCAGAGTGTTGGCAGAAGAGATAAACGCATATTTAGTAATATGAATCTCATCATAGGGAAGCAGCAGTGGAATGCCATAACTTATGAGACATACACATGCGCTACTTGCAGCCTTTTCATTCTGTTATCTTGTTGTGAGCTTGAGAATATTCATATAACACTATAGAAATGGATATAATATTTTCTTTTGCTGACTTTTAGGAAATGTACGCCGGATTAGCTCAACATTTGATTGGAAACCTACAGAAAGAAAGAGAGTAAAAAGACCGAGAGTGTGATTTGCACTATTGAATTAATCAAAGAGATGGACAAAGATAATGTTGCCGTTTCACATTAGCTGCAGTATAACCTTCTGTTACCGTGCTTCCTGTCCACCCTACAGTTTGGTCACTGATGTCTTATAAACGGCGGCTCCACTCAGCATAACGACCAGAATTTGGTTATTAGCCAGGTTATGGAAGATGTGATACCCTCCTTTTTTCAGGGAGGGTGGGCTGGAAAATGACAAATTATTCTTTTTAAATATAAATGTTACACGTTCAAGTGTAAAAAGCAGCCAGAGACTGATAACCTACCGACCATACAGCACAGTATGGAGACGTAACCCCTGTTTCTGCTCCCATAATAACACCTGCACATTGGAGGATAAATCAGTGAGAAGAAGAAGAATATGATCAGACGGTATCAGAGACCATGACACCTCTTCCTAACATACAGTGACCAAGCGAACTCTGGTGAATGGAGCGCGAAAAATGGTCCAGATATACTATGATCAATGTCACTCTCTATTACACAGAGAGAATGATATTGATTAACTGTCCGTTACTGTCAGCGTCGGTTCTGACCAGGTTGGAGCGACACATCGCGTTGCCTGTTCGCTGATGCACGGAGCAGGTTAGGACGTCTTCATTTGGGGGAAAAACTGAATCGATCTGATGTTCACTTGTTCGCATCGCGTCCAGTTAGGAAGAGGTGTGAGACCTTGGAGACGGAGAGTCGAAGAATTGAGACGCTGCACGTCATTGCTGGGATAGTGTCAGTGGCGCTCTGAGATGTGGCTGCATAAAATGGAATGGATGTAGACGGGAGATAGGAGGAATCGATTGGGAAGGAACAGTAATGAAACTAAATAAGTGAGAGTAAATTTTCCCCCGGGCACCCAGGGGACTCCTTGTTGAAGAGGGCGACGGCATGTGGAAGTATATTGATGAGAAAAGATTCGAGAGAGCACAAAACTAATTTGAGCACAACTCAGTCCGTAAGTCAACCTTACAGGCACGGATTTGTAAGAGCAGAAATAGATTTGTGTATGAGGAGGACAGTGTCACGCTCTGTTCCCAGAGGCCCTTGGACTTTTTGTTAAGACTTTAAACTATCTTGTGTTCATCTTTTTAGTTGTTTATTAGTGCTGAATGGTCTAGAGGATTTTGGTTTCTAGGTTTTGGGGGTTTTCTGTTATATTCCTTGTTTCATTCGTTTAGTGTTTCCTGTTTTATTTTGATATACTCATCGTGTGTGCCTTGTCTGGTGTTACTTCCTGCCTTTGTGTTTTCCCGCCTAAGCCCCGGGCCACACTGGGCACGTCAGCAGTGCGTGACGGCTGCCTCGCTGAACCGCTGCGTATCTCAGGCGTGGAGTGTCCACACCAGCAGCATTTCTGCTGCTGCAGCTGCTGCTGTCAGCCCTTTCTTTCTTATAGAGTTTACCTTTCATAATGGCCATTTCATTTCATTATAAATGTCAATTATATTTATTTTAGACAGAGAAAGGTTAAGGAGCGTGTGGTAATCTGTAAATAATAGTAATAATCCACCATTCAAATTTGGTACTTTATTCATTTATGGAGCCTTGCAAGTCACTGCATGTTCTGCAACACTGTACTGCAAATATTTCAGAATAAAAGCCTCGTGTTAACAAATGAAGGAATTTTGTCCACAGAAAAAAAATGCTTGGTGGCTTTAATTTTGAAATGGAAAGTTGAAGTTTAAGTGTTGATTTAAAAATAAATCTACTTTTTTCATGTCTTTGACATATTCTACAGATAGAGACATTGAAACTGTAGTAACGTTGCTGATATGATGTCAATATACAACCAATAGATCACTTTCACTCTCTGTTGTTGCTATGAACCGCGCTGCTCGCGTCCAAAAATAGGCGTGACCTCGAATCTCTAGAAGAGACGCAGCTGAGCTCAACCGGTTAACACGGACGCCGAAATAAAAAACAACAGGTAACGCAGCCGCCACGCGCTGCTGACGTTCCCCGTGTGGACGAGGCTTTACACTGCTAGCAGAGTGTCGGCTCACCTGTTCAATTTGACCTGGAGGTGAAAACTCTTCCTTCTGCTTTCAAAATAAAAGCTGGGTTTCTTAACCACCAGATGGAGACAAAAGTATTTGGTTTGTGCTGTCTTAAAAATTCAAATGTGTTTACACACCAAATGACTAACATTCAATTTCTTGGCAAATGATCTTGTTTTTAGTAATTTTGAGAGTCAAATCAAAAGTGGCTACTAGCTATTTATCATAGTGGCAGTGAACTTTTATTTTTAGTGTGACTTACTGAACCAGATGTAGGGTTTTCTTCTTTCGTTCTTTTAAATTTTTAGGAATAATATTAATAGAGAGAATTATTGGAACCCTTATAAGAAAAAAAAAAACATTTGTATGACTTAGGCTCATCGTAACTTCTGAGCAGAATGCTGCCATGAATCTAATGAGCCTAGTACGGGGTGGTTGGGCAAACAAATACTACTAACAATAATAATACAATTATTATGGGCTGTAGCTACATTCAGAAGGACAGCATTTAAGAATAGGCTTGGTGCAAATCAGACATGCCATTAAATAAACTAGGTGACAGTAAGGGCATCAGTTTGATCACCAGACTTTGGCTGAACTTCAATCTACAGTGCAGATCCAAACGCCCACAATCATTGAAATTGTTGGCTAAATGATATATATGTAAATCACATGTTATCCTAAATAGTCGTGGAAGCCAATCACTCTTTAGAGAGGAGCAATATATATTCAAAAGCTGTCTTTTTTCCTTGTGCGGACTATAACTTTGAAAAAGACAAGACCCTAATGTACGGATGTGGGTGTGTCCTGTTGCAGCTTGCTAGCAGTGGTCTACATCCGGGTCGGAGAAGTGAACTGAATACTGAAGTGCCGTAAACCTGCATTCTTTCTACCAGCCAGCAGGGGGCGACTCCTCTGGTTCTATAGAAGTCTATGAGAAAATGAGCTTCTACTTCTCACTTGATTTATTACCTCAGTAAACATTGTAAACATGAGTTTATGGTCTCAATCACTAGTTTCAAGTCTTCTTCAATACAGCATGATGTTCATTTAGTAAATTATGGTCCCATTTAGAGTCAGATAGACCATAAAGCAGGGGATGCTTTAGGGCGGGGCTACCTGGTGGATTGACAGGTCGCTACCACAGCGTTTTTCGTCTTAGAAAGTTAACCCTTTCTCAGTGTGTTTTCAGTTCATAAAAATTGAGAGAGCCGACTCAGAAACGAGCGTGCATGTGATCGGGATTGCACACTCTGCTTGTGGGCTGTAAAATATTGACTCGCACACTGAGTAGCCCTCAAAATTAGTTTTGTACTCCCTCAAATCTTTTGTCATCAATACAGTTTAGCTTACTACCAAAACTGCACTTGAGGACGTGAACAAATGAGTCAGCTCTCAATTCATTCTGAAAGAATGGTTGGTCCTTAGTTTTTAATATGGTATCACATGTAGTAGGTAAAGCTAGGAGAACATTTATGATGCATTTTCACTCTTTAAACTACGTCACCACACTCCCGGAGCACTTTCTCGACTCTTATTTTCAGGTGATTATACACTAAAGAAAACATACTCTATAATATTATATTCCATTTCTTCCAATAGATCCCCCTGAATATACTGGTCCTTTAAAAGGTTTATTTCTGGTAATAACATTTCCAGGGTTTTATCAGTTATGGTAACATGGTGCTCACCAAAGTAGAGATCTCAGAATGCAGCAAAATCACCAAAAATAAGTCCCATAACAAACATGAACACTCAGACAAAATGAACGATCAGTCAAAATGATGTTGAAGAGAAAACAGTATTATTATGATCTAAACTGTTTGACCATCCATCACAGTTTACAGACCGACTTCCTCTACTTACCATACTTGGTACATACTTGAATATGTGTTCACATTCAGTTTTACCTCCAAATAAAATGGTTTGGATAATCTGGAGAATTTTTTTAGTTTACTACCTGTTTGATCATCAGACTTCTTGTGTTTCTTGCTCCTTCCTGGCCAGGTTCCAGCTCTCAGCAGTTACTTTGGTAAATATTATGTTATCATACAATAACCAATAGAAATGAAGGCCACAGATACAAATGTAAATTAGAATAAACCATTAACAAACATGCTAAATGCATCTTCTGCCTCATAGAACATTAACGATGTCTTACTTAAACGTTTTGCCTTGTATGTGGTGTGCTTGTGTGATCATCATATATGCACACGGTATCTTAGGTAACTGTAGTGCAGCCAACCAGAATCAATCAGTACAATGAAAATAAGTACAGGAATAAAAAGATTAGGTTGGAAATAATCACACTGATCCTTTTTGTTGGGACTATATCAGAAAATACACACAATAAGATGGACGACACAAGTCGACCTCAGTATCAGCATCCCTATTATCAAGGGGTCCAAACTGAATGTTTTCAGCAATGACTGTCCTAGATAGTACATTGTTTATCTGATTGCCAGGCAGATTCATTACCTTCCCTTCAATGGGCACAGGAAACCATAAAATACAGGTCAGTGCTGTGATTAAATTCTGATGCCTATATGGGTCAAATCTGATCCACAGCACCACTGCTGCCACAGTCACAGATATCACGCAAGGAAAATAAAAAATCTTTAAGACCATTTCAGAAAAGATATTAGAAGCAGGTCTGGTTTGTTCCTCTCATTATCATCGTGTTTATGTTTAGACTGTTGCAGTGATACTTACAGTCAAATAAATGATATTAAAGCCAGGCGATAACCTCCGGTTCTGAAAAGTGAAGCCAATAGCCTCTTGATTTATTACCTCAGTAAACATTGTAAACATGAGTTTATGGTCTCAATCACTAGTTTCAAGTCTTCTTCAATACAGCATGATGTTTATTTAGTAAATTATGGTCCCATTTAGAGTCAGATAGACCATAAAGCAGGGGATGCTTTAGGGCGGGGCTACCTTGTGATTGACAGGTCGCTGCCACGGCGTTGTCCGGTCTGGGAGTTGTCTCTGTTTTTTTTCGTTTTACAACTTTAACCCTTTCACTGTGTGTTTTCACTTCATGCAAGGTAATTGTAACATTTTGGTCGCATAAAAATGTCTTATTCAGCGTTCAGTTGTAATTAGCTCCACCCTCTCAGGTAACTTCTGGTTCCAAAAAAACAACATGGGGACGGCCAAAATGCCAAACTCAAGGCTTCAAAACTGAGTGACGTCATGTTGACTACCACTGACGGAACGAGTAGAAGCAGCAGCACTATTATCAGCTGTGATGTTCATATTGAGCATATCTGCAAAATATTCACTGACAATTTTAATATATATATATATATACTGTAGTGTCACAGGCTGCATGGTCTGACTTTAACCATGACCAACATCTTTCCCTAATTTTAGCCAAAGGTTAGTTGCCATCGGTGCCTGAGCAGTGGAGCAAGTGGAGTAAGTGCATCCCCCTTTCGCGGATGTTCTTTGGGATTTTCGCGAAGGGGCCGAATCAAAGAGACGGCTCTTTAAGTGTAACGCGGATATTAATATTTTGCATTTCTTGACTCCCCGTCAATTATGTGTCTTTCCAAGTTTGCTCCCCTATTTTTAAGGATTTTGACGCCCACGGCCATATCTGCAGTAACACACAGGTCAACTGAAGGAGTGGCCAGCTAAAAAACATTCTACGCTGAGGTTGTATATCTGCATGTAGCAACTGCAGTGCCTTGCTTTAGGGCAATGGCAGTTGTGTTCCGAATACAAGTCTCAACTTAATCCAACAGAATGCAAATAGAAAAGTCAAAGTCACACTTAACAGCAGAAAACAACATCAGTACAACATATAATCATGAGCTAACATTGTATTCCACTACATACATGTACTTGAGCTCCCAGTGCTCCCAGAGGAGGTCGAGTCCAGAGGAAGAGGCATCGACTCTCCAGACCGTTCTCCGTTTATTAATTCTCCTGTTTGAAATAACCTACTGTCCACAACAAGAGCAGCTTGCATCCATAGCATCCACGTAGCTAATGAGTGAAGAGGACCGATAGGGCTCTCGCTACATAAAGCTGTGTGGTTATTAGAGGGCAGATCATGTCTGTCCACACTCTTCACAGCTTGGAGATGGGTTGAAATGCCTCACTGATAAAAGGCAGTAACGAGCTTAAGAGGAGGCAATGCACTTGAGTGGCATCTTCATTTAGAAAGACCGACATTTTGATTAAAAGTTTCATTTAAATATTTATAGAAGAAAGAGACACTTGATCAGTGTTACATTGGTTAGATGGATTCAGCTGCACAGCACTGGCTGCTGCTTTCTGGGAATAACAATAACCTGTTTGTAATATTTAGCTTCAGCTCAATATTATTGGTGCACACAACAGAGGCTGATTGGATGTTTTATTCCAGAAATGATCCATGAGAGTTATAGTTGACCTCTCTCCTTCACTTTTTGTTCACATACGCTAGTGGCTTTGACTTTTTTTTTATCAAATAATAAGATATTTTCTTACCAGCTGTTCATTTTATGCACTGCTTCACAAGAAGAGTTTGTGTCTATTGTCTAGAAACTGAATGGGACCCAAAATAACTCCTCCCATACTAATAGTGAGTAATACTAATACACCAAATCTATCTTTACTGATTTATCACCTGTAGGCTAATATTATGACTCTTACTCACAGATCATTGTGTGACAAATGGCAGCAGATAAGTATTTGTAATATTGTGTGAATATGGAGGGACTGCAGAGAATTAGTTGATGCTGTAGTGAAGGTTGTGGTTTTAGACATTCACATGGATGTCTTAATAGTTTGTTAAACTGTGACAACTATTGGAGTCCATTGTAACTGTTGTAACATAGAAAAAAAACATAGTTCACAATTTACGTGTTATAATTAATTTCCTAATAAGCTGCTGTCTGATAGTTTACTGCCAGTTCATCACGTACAGACAGTGGTAGAGACTGAAGAGGACATTTGGACATCATCATTGAACGAACCCGCTGTCAATCATGTAATCTGCTGGTTGTTGATTGGAAGGAAGTCAAGGGAGGTTCTCCTCCCTTGGAGCATTATTTGACGTGTTTTGGCCAATCACAGATAAGCATGAAAAAAATGAAATGCATTGAATTGATAGGAGAGGTCCCGCCTCAAGGGAGGACGGAGGGTGCTCGTCCTCCTCTAGCCCCGACGTTACCAACACCACTTCACATCCACAGGCTGACCTTTCCCCTCTGACCTGCAGGTGGCGCTGTTGAAGCATTTTAATCAGGATTTAAATAATGGATTTTTTCCAAAGAAGAGAGAAAAAATATTTTATAAATGATACTGAGATTTGGTAATGGTTAATTTCAACCAATTACTCTTTTTTTATATTTTGATCTCCCTCTTGCCTCTGAAAAAAATTGGAGGAGCAGCCTCCTCTGCCTCTATGGACCAACCTCCACTGTAATTAGTATATATCTAATATATTTAATGAGCAAAAAGCACCAAACAAAAAGGAGAATATTGTGCTATACAACGTGGTGGCAAAAATTCATTGAGTTCAAACTTAAAAAAATATAATTTTCTCCTAAACTTCTTACGTTCTTACGTTACGTTTTTGCTAAGCTGCAGTGGAAGGATAGTAACTCAAAGATGGAATTTGATACCTAAAAACCTGTATTGATTTGGCTGCTGATGTCTCATATTAACTTTGGCTGAACTTTAAAATGCAGTTTTCACAGACTCAGAGCGAGGACTCTACTGAACCTATCATTTAAAAGTGTGAGAAAAAAGGGATTTGGTGAATACAACACTCTATGTAAAAGTACAATAACTACCATAGTATAGTTTCATGTACTATATGTGATCGTTGCTCCCCGGGCGCTCTACAGCAGCCCGCTCTCCTAATGCACAGGACGGATCAAATTTCAATTTCTACAGCTAAAAAAGCAGCAATATTCTCATACTCATCCTCTATCCTGCTGACCACATGGCTTTTTGAAGTATCTCTAAAGACCAAATGAGCCTCAGGTCAAAAAAACTCTAGCTCTTCCAACAGTAGAACAATGACAAAGACCAAAGCTGTTAGACCAGTGGCAATTGGCTTCTTTCTCCCTGCAGTTGATTAAAAGGTCAAAACACTTAGTTTGTAAATCCATTGACCTTTCTGAGGTGTAATGCCTTCAGCCCAGGAGGGACTTCAGAAGAGGTATAAAGAAACAGAATCACTCAGGTAAACATGTCCTAAATACATGACTTATAGGCTATAGAATCTCTGCCATACTCACCAACAAAAGGTCACTGCAGGTCATTACTTTACCTCAACACATCCAGCAGTGTAGTCCGAGGCTTAGTGTGATTCACTGTAGCAGTGAAACAGTGCCTGATGGGAGAGCCACACTCTTTCCAGCATAGTGGTCACTACGGTGGATAGTGACCACCTATTCAAAAGCCATTTTCTTGTATATGCATTGGTTTTCATCAGCCACCACAGTGGACCTCGAGTGCATCATCCCATACATCGCCACCCACTGGCCAGCCGTTGTAAGTGCAACACAAATTTCTCAAAACCGAGATGGCTGCTGGACGGCCAGAAACGCTGAACGGCTCGGGAATATCTTGCCAATCCCTCTATAGTAGGAGACCCTTGCGAGCAAAGGACATTTGTATCATCAAGTAACAAGTAAGGAGTAACGGCGTGTCCACACTGGGAACGTCAGGAGCGCGTGGCTGCGCCGCGTTGCTGCTGTGTGATTAACGCGTCGGATGTTCAGACCAGCTGCGCTTCTGCTGCAGTCAGCCCTTTTTTTCTACATAGAGTTCACCTTTCATAATGGCCATTTCATTTCATATAAAATGTCATTTATATTTATTTTAGACAGAGAAAGGTTAAGAAACGTGTGGTAATTTGTAAATAATAGTAATAATCCACAATTAAAACCCTGTACTATATTCATTCATGGAGCTCTGCAAGTCACTGCATGTTCTACAACTGTCCTGCACATATTTCAGAATAAAAGCCTTGTGTTAACAAATGAAGGAATTCTCTCCACAGAAAAAAATGCTTTAGGGCTTTTATTTTGAAATGAAAGAAGGAAGTGTAGAAGAGAGAGGGGAGAGGCTGAAGAGTCAGGAACGAGCTTCAGCGTTTTTGCATAGTCAAAGTCAAAATTAGAGCTTCAATGATAAATCGATTAATTGATTACTTGTCAACTGTTAAATTAATCGCCAACTATCTTGATAATTTTTTAAAGAAAAAAATTCGCTGATTCCAGCTTCTTAAATGTGAATCTTTTGGGGTTTCTTTCCTCCTCTATGACAGTAAACTGAATATGTTTGAGTTGTGGACAAATCAAGACATTTGAGGAAACACTGATCCACATTTTTCACCATTTTCTGACATTTTATAGACAAAACAACTAATCTATTAATCGAGTTACATTCTTTTCATGCCTAAAGAGGAATAAAAAAAAAAATCCTGACGGAGGTTGTCATAATTCATACATGACAAACTCTCCGGCGTCCAAGGTTACATTTGTCACTGACTTTGGCCTTTGGTTACCAACTAAAACTGATTTTACCCCCAAAGGCAAGGGCACCTTTTTTCTTTGTTTACAGAGAAAATTGCGTTAAACCTGACTTTTCTTTTTCTTCTGTAGACCACACTGCTTCTGATTAGTTTACTGGCTTAACTGTTGACTTATAAAAGATGCTTTTCTTTGTATAAAGGATTTCACACACAACAATGAGTTTTCTGAGAACTCTGCTTCTGTTTGACATGTTGAACATTATGTTTGAATGTGTTACAAGCAATCATTCATCCATACAAATATGAGAAGAGACAGTTTGTCATCATTAAATTTGAACTCAGTGAGTTAGAACTTTTCTCCTCTTTTTTTCTAGTAACACTGCGTCCGTCGGCACAATGGTGTTCTTGACGTTCACCTCTCTAATCATGCCTTGACGTTTGTCTTAAGTCACCTTTTGGATGAGTCATTTCAGGGCACACGGCGTTTGAAATTGGTGTTCGCACAGTGAAAAATGAATGAAAGACCAAATTACATAGAATCTCTCTGCTGCTCTCTCGATGTCTCTGACACCAATCAACCCGTTCTCAATCCCAACTCCTCAAACACCGCCGTTTGGTAATATAAGTGCCCTTTGTCATCAGAAACCGACGTATGGAGGCACCCTTTATCAGCAGTATCACCGGGCTTTCAACCAACTCCAATGTAAACCCACCTGCAGCGTTATTCCACGGTCGGAGCAGTGACCTAGTATTAATAGTCTGAGAGTCCATTCAGGGAGGGAGGGGAGATGGATGGGTCAAACAAACACAAGACTTTCAACCAGGAGACCGATGTTTTGCTTTTGGACTGTGTGAGGAAGCCAGAGAAAACCAACGCTAACACGGGGAGAACGGGCAAACTCCACACAAGGGCTCCAAGCCGGGTTTGAACCTGCAACCCTCTTACTGTGAGGCCCCAAACCCGACCTAAAACCTAAGCTTTTGTTGCAACCCGTTAAAGGTATAATATGGAACCGTTGTTGGTTGCTGTCTGTAAACACACCTCATTCAGAGTTGGCCACACCTCCTCAGCTCAACGAGCCGAGAGAGAGAGAGAGAGAGCAGCGATGATGGAGCGAGCTATAGAGTGACTGGACAGAGAGAGAGAGAGAGAGAGAGAGAGAGAGAGAACGGTGTTAGTGAGAACAAAGCAGCAAATCAGAGAAATAAAACGTTATTTTTAAATGATTGTTTCCCGGCGGTTACGCTCTAAAACACACAACTAACTCCGCACAACCCTGCGGGAAGATGCTGAGTTTCCGGATTTTGAATGCATGCAGACTTCCTGTCAGCGCTGCTCTCATCAAACTACAGACACACAGCGATCACAGCTGCACTCACAGCCCAGAGAGGAGCAGAGGATCACTGGAACACATGGACATAACACAACCTGTTCTCATCCATGAAATACAGCCGCTGTGTATGTGGGGACTTGTGCCTCGGCATCAGAAGCTGAGGGGCGTGACAAAGCGGCAATATTTGACCAACTGAACATGCTGCACACCTTGTGCACTATTATTGGCTGCTGGGGGTTACAGTACACCCCCACGTGGGGCCCAAAGGCTGTTTGCAGAAGCCTAGAAGAGTCCCGAGTAAAGCAAAATAAGAAGAAAAGGGGCGCTGCAGGGTCTCTGTAGAAACAGACACCAACTCACACTGCTAGTGATGATGGAGAGGGATTATTTCTATATCAGTCTATACATTGTTTTTCAGTGAATTATTACATATTATACCTGTAAGTGGATTGGGTAGCTGAACTCTTCTCAGAGACTGAATACTTTTTGATTATAATGACCCTATGACCTTTCCACTACTGGTTATCATCAGATCATTGGATCACTGAGTGTTCCACAGCCACGAGAGGCTTTAGACTTTTAGTTATCATTTATTTAGTTAGCATATGAATTGTGATATAATGTGGCTTAAGAGTGGACTGCAGCTGGCATGAATGTCAGATGTGTGGATTTCAAGTAGGCTCATGGTATATACAGTATAATCAGTAAGAACATAACTCTACTGAAATAGAACACCTCTCATTGCCACTATTGTTTAGGGTTTCAAATGACTAAAATGAATACAGCTTGAAAAAAGGAACGATACAAACAAGGCTCACAAAGCAAGAATGATGCGTTGTGACAGCTGTTTTTGGGCAAGGTGATGCTGTAAAGAAAATTGAATGTGCCATCTGGTACATCAGAGGGAGACGGAGGAAGAGACGGGGGGGTGGAGCAAACAGAGACAGATATCTACAACAGTGTTTAGCTACTGACTCTATTCTCTATCTCAGAGCTGCTGTCAGCCTGCTAGATCGACCGTGCGGCGCCGGCCTCCCGCGCTGCTTCACCTCATCTCAATGAAATGACAATACAACTGCACTCCTGAGCCCCATCCCTTCTCTTTACAGCAATAAACAGCCCGTTGAGTGGAGCTTCACTGCTATGCACTATCTGCATCTGATAAAGCACTGGACCCGGCAGTGGGGGCGGACGGTAATGAATTGCTTTTTACCTGTCTTACTGTGAGGAGCTGTTTTCTGAACTCTGTTATCGCACTTTTATTCAACTATATTGTGGCACAAGTATTTTACTTCATTGCACTGTAATTCATAACCACTGTTATTATGTGCACTTATTATAAGTGACTTCCTGAAAGTTGCTTGAAAAGACCCATAATATTCAGTTTGGATTTTTCAGAACTGTACTTAAGATACATGAGAACCACTGGTTATATTACCGTAATAGTGTCCTTGTACTCTGAGGGAAGAACAAAAGGCCTTTATGTGAAGCCGGATTTTATTAAAAGCATCTCTCTCTTTTTTTCTGATATGTTCCTGTTTTAATTTGATGTCGATGATGTTTGCTGATCATCGCAAACTCAAACACTTCCTCCATATTTACTCGTCTTGATGAACTCATTTCCACAGCACTATTAAATAGCGACAGAGTAAAGTAAATAATTTTGGACGACTTCAAAAAGAATTGCAGCTCTGGTTTGACTTCACTCACGTCTTCACTTTAACCTTTTGAGATGGAGTGACTAGCTAGTTTCCTGAAGTGTAAGTTTGCTTGTTTTTTTAAGATGATTCTTTTGGTCTTTTTGCTTTTATTTGACAGCCAGTAGAGAGAGTCATGAAACATGGGGAGAGAGAGGGGTATGGTATGCAACAAAGGGCCAACAACCAGGAATGCTTTACAGGAACCATTACGCTTCGTCCACACTGGGAACGCCAGGAGCGCGTGGCGGCTGCGTCATTGACGCGTCGGGTGTTCACACCAGCTGCGTTTCTACTGCTGCTGCTGTCAGCTCTTTCTTTCTACATAGAGTTTGCCTTTCATAATGGCCATTTCATTTCATTATAAATATAATTTATATTTATTTTAGACAGAGAAAGGTTAAGAAACGTGTGGTAATTTGTAAATAATAGTAATAATCCACAATTAAAACCTCGTACTATATTCATTCATGGAGCTCTCCAAGTCACTGCATGTTTTACAACACTGTCCTGCACATATTTCAGAATTAAAGCCTTGTGTTAACAAGTGAAGGAATTCTGTCCACAGTAAAAACGCTTGAGGGCTTTTATTTTGAAATGAAAGCAGGAAGTGTTGATTTAAAAATAAATCTTTACTTTTTTTCATCTCCGTAACATTTTTTTTTACGGATAGAGACATGTAAACTGTAGTGATGTTGCTGGTATGATGTCAATATACAGTCAATAGATAACCTTCACTGTCTGTTGTTGCTCTGTACCGTGCGGCTCGCGTCAAAAATAGACGAGACCTCGAATCTCTAGAAGAGACGCAGCTGACACACAGCAGTGCGGCTGCTCTAACCTGTTAACACGGAAGCCGAAATAAATAAAACAACAGGTAACGCAGCCGCCACGCGCTGCTGACGTTCCCAGTGTGGACGAGGCTTTAGTCCACCGGCGCTGGCGCCCAGACAGAAGGGTACGTTTGTCAGTGCAGAACAGCAGAATGAAACAGATGCGCTTCATTATCACATTCAGATGTGTTTAACAACAACACAGGAAAAAACTTTCAACTATGATGCCACAAATGATCATTCCATATAACACATAATAATAATAATAATATATTCTATTTCTATAGCGCTTTTCCGGAGCTCAAAGACGCTTAACAATAGGGCAAGGGGCGGTGTGAGACAAACATCAGACAAACGACATAGACAGGCACACACACTCGTACACACAATCAGACCAAGGGGTGGGGGGGGGGGGCTAGGAGAAGGCAGAGGAGAAGAGATGGGTTTTGAGGCGGGACTGAAATAGGGAGAGGGAGTCAGAGTCTCTAATGAGTTGTGGGAGGGAGTTCCAGAGCCTGGGAGCTGCCCTGGAGAATGCTCTGTCCCCAAAACTGCGGAGTTTGGACTTGGGGGTGGAGAGTAGGCCAGCTGAGGTGGATCTGAGGGACCGTGAGGGTTGGTAGGGGGAGAGGAGGTCAGAGAGGTAGGGGGGAGCCAGGTGGTGCAGGGATTTGTAGGTGAGGGTGAGGATTTTGAAGGTGATCCGATGGGAAACAGGGAGCCAGTGGAGGTCTTTGAGAACTGGGGTGATGTGATGCCAGGATTTGGTGTGAGTCAGGAGTCGGGCGGCGGCGTTCTGGACCAGTTGAAGTTTGTTGATGGAGGTGGTGTTGAGTCCGTACAGAAGGGAGTTGCAGTAGTCAAGGCGGGAGGAGATGAAGGCGTGGATGAGCTTCTCGGCAGCGGGGGGTGTGAGAGAGGGTCTGAGTTTGGCGATATTGCGGAGGTGGAAGAAGGAGGTTTTGACGACATGGCGGATGTGGGGCTCAAGGGAGAGAGTGGGGTCGAAGATTACGCCGAGGTTGCGTGCCTGGGGGGAGGGGGAAACGGTGGTGCCATCAATGGTGAGTGTGGGGTTGTTGAGTTTGCTGAGGGTAGATTTGGAGCCGATGAGGAGGAGTTCAGTTTTATTGCTGTTTAGTTTGAGGAAATTTTGTTGCATCCAGGTTTGTATTGCAGAGAGGCAGGAGTTGATATGGGAGAGGGGTGGGTGGTGGGGGGAGTTGGTGCTGAGGTAGATCTGGGTGTCGTCGGCATAGCAGTGGAAGTCCAGGTTGAAGTGGCGGAGGATCTGACCAAGGGGGAAAATGTAGATGATGAAAAGGAGGGGACCGAGTACAGAGCCTTGGGGAACACCTTGTGTGACCGTGGATGTGGCAGAGGAGCAGTTATTGAGGGAGATGAAATGAGATCGGTTGGTGAGGTATGACCGGAGCCAGCTGAGTGCAGTACCTTCGATACCGAGGTTTTCAAGCCTGGCGAGTAAGATGGTATGGCTCACGGTATCGAAGGCTGCACTCAGGTCCAGGAGGATGAGGATGTTGAGGGCTCCGGTGTCAGCAGAGGTGAGGAGGTGGTTGAGGACATGAAGGAGTGCAGTTTCTGTGCTGTGAAGGGGACGAAAACCGGATTGAAGGGGTTCATACAGGTTGTTGGAGTGCAGGTGGGATTGGAGTTGTGAGGAGACGAGGCGTTCAAGGGTTTTGGAAAGGAAGGGGAGGTTGGAGATAGGGCGGTAGTGGTTGAGGCAGGAGGGGTCAAGACCAGGTTTCTTAAGGATGGGGGTGACAGCAGCAGTTTTGAAGGCTGAGGGGACGGTTCCGTGGGACAGTGAGGAGTTGAAGAGGTCGGTGAGATAGGGGCACAGGACAGGGAGGCAGGACTTCAGAAGGGGAGTGGGGAGGGGGTCGAGGGAGCAGGTAGTGGGCTTGGATGAGCTGATGAGTTTGGAAATGAAGGCTGAGTCAACTGGGTCGAACCGGGAGAGTCGGCGAAGGGGGGGGGGAGGGGGATCCAGAGGGAAGGAGAAAAAAAGGGGGGCCGATGTAGGTGCTGCTGGGTCAGACACGGGGAAAAGGGAGTTGTTGATGGTGGTGATTTTGTCTGCAAAGAACTGAAGGAATGAGTTGCATAGGTCGGGTGAGGGGGCAGAGAGGGTGTTGGCTCGGGGCTTGAGGAGAGTGCTGACAGTGGAGAAGAGGGTTCGGGGGTTACGGGTGGGGTCGTTGATAATGGAGGAGAAGTGGGCAGACTTGGCAGCAGTGATGGCGTCATTGTAGGTGATGAGGTGGGATTTGTAGGCTTCCAGGTGAACAGTGAGAGATGTTTTGATCCAGAGGCGTTCAAGTTGGCGGCCGGTCTGTTTGAGTTTTCGGAGGTGGGGGGTGAACCAGGGGGAGGAGGTGTTGAAGGAAACAGTTTTGGTTTTTAGGGGGGCCAGTGAATTGAGGGAGGCAGACAGGGTGGAGTTGAGGTGGTTGGTCAGATCATCAGGTGAGGCGAGGGGTGGGTCCATGGGGAGGGCAGAAGAAAGCAGGCTGGAGAGATGGAGGTGGTCAATGGACTTCGTGTTCCGGAATGATATGACTCTGGGGAGGTGAGGACGGGGTGATGGGGAAGGGATTGTGAATTGGATGAGTTTGTGGTCAGATAGGGGAAAGAGGGATGGGTGGATATTAAGAACCGGGATGTTAACAGAGCAGACGAGGTCGAGAATGTGGCCTTTACTGTGTGTGGGGAAGGTGATGTGCTGGGTGAGGTTGAAGTTATCTAGTAGAGTGGTGAAATCGGAAGCCAATTTACAGGTGGGGGAGTCGATGTGGATGTTGAAGTCGCCAAGTAGCAGTAGGGGTAGGGAAAGGGATGAAGCAAGGGTGAGGAGTTCGGACAGATCGGAGAGGAAGGATGAGTTTGGTTTAGGTGGGCGATAGATGAGGATGACTGTGGTGGAGCAGGTTTTGAAGGCGAGGGATTCGAATGAAGTGACTGTGGGGAAGGTGAGTTCTGTGGTCCTGCGGTTCCGGTTAAATAGTACTGCGAGGCCCCCTCCGCGGCGGGAGGGGCGGGGTTTACAGAGGTAGCCGAAGTTGGGGGGGGTTGCTTGGTTGAGGGAGAAGAAATCGTCGGGTTGTTGCCAGGTTTCAGTGAGCAGAAGGAAGTCCAGTGAGTTGTCCAGGATGAGTTCATGGAGGATGGGGGCTTTGTTGTTGAGTGACCGGGTGTTGAGGAGGGCAAAGTTGGATGAGTGGGAGGGTGGAGTGATGGGGGCACGCTGGAGAGGTTTGAGATTGGCAGGGTTCACTGAGCGGGGGGGTGCAGTAGAGGGGGGGCGGCGTGGGTGGATGGTTTGGATCTTGTGTGTCTGGGTGGTGGGGGTAATGGAGGAGAGTAGATGACGGTTGAGTTTGGGGCCACGGTGGAGGTAGCGTTTCCGAGTCAGGATACCGGCAGATTGGGCAGAGGAGAGGGCAGTGGAGGATAGCCTGTAGTTTTTCCTGAGGCGGAGCAGTTGACAGGGAGAGTAGTGTAGGGGAGGGGAGAAGGTATTGAGGGGAAAAAACAGATGGGGGGACCAGGGGAATCCTTTGAGTAGCAGGGGGGGTAATGTAAGAGGAAACAGGAGATGGGAGAGTAGGGTTGATGGTTCCATGGTGTAGTGATTAGCAGGCTGGGAGGGGAGCAGCAGAGGCAGCACAGGGTAGCGTTAGACGGGAGGGGGGGGGGGGGGGGGGGTGTCGGTACTCACGGTACAGATGGATACAGATGGTGAGGGGAAACAGCCAGGGGATGATGAAGTCAATAGAGTGGAATACAGTAAATCCAGTAAATCCAGTAGATAGATGTAAATCCAGTGATGAGGTGTCCGGAGGTAATTGAGGGGGACAGAGACATGCAGGGCAGCTCCGCCAGCGAGTTAGCAGCTAACCCTTTAGCTGGGGAGTTAGCAGGTAGCCGATTAGCTAGGGGATAGCAGCTAGCCGGCTAGCAGGCGAGGAGACGGAGCAGTCGGGAGCGCAGCGGAAAACCAAAAAAAAAAGAGGGAAAACAAGAGCGGGTTCAAGGCAACAAAACGCAGGAGGACAGGATAGAAAAAGCAACAAAACAAAACAAAACAAAACGAGGAAGAAAGACAGCTGACGGAGGGAGAAGCGGCAGTCAAGCAACGCCAGCAGTACTCTCCTACCGGCAAAAACACAAACAAACACACGTCACACACTACGGTGGCCGAGATGACAATCTCTCAGAACACTTGACAATCTCTCAGAACACTTGAGAGATTGTGAGAGAATATATGTTATAACTTTTGGTATGTTATAACATATAACATACCAAAGCCAACATGATTAGTTTGGTATTAATTTACTAACCTAACTGTTACTCTGTTTAAAATAAATAAATGACATTCAATTTGGATAAATGCATACAAGGACCTGTTTATGACTAGAAATGCACATTTTAGGACTTGGATTTGATTTGGGACTTGTTGACTCAAAATTTCATAGTCAAGACTTGTGACTTACAAAACATTAAATGTGTCCCATCAAGGCCAACGCATATTATTAAATCATTTTCGCCAATCAAACAATTCAGTGAGCCGTGTAAGTGCTGTATGGAAGCATCTTGATTCCTTAAGTTTCTCCACTCATATATTCAGCTTTTCCCTTTAATTTGTCACCCATCTGTATGTTAAAGGATAACTTTGGTATTTTTCAACCGGGACCTGATTTTCCCACATTTTTGTGTCTGAAACTGGTCCAGCATTGAGGGAGAACGCTGTAGACGGCTGCTGCTCACGGGCTGCAGTATGGTGCTGTTCGGGCAAGCTGGCACTGTCATTTAGGTCCATTAAAAGTGTTTGTTTTTACCATGACAAGCTCAGATTGTTATTATAAGTGCCGATCAAGGAGAGGTCTCCTTCTAAAATCTGGCGAGGTGAAGTGTTGAAGACAACGGTGGAATAGTCGAACACATCCATGGTGGAATCGTGTGAGTCAGAGTTTGTTGTGTTGGAGGACAGAAAGCGTAGCTTAGAGTTATCTAAAATATTTTCGATGTCTCGGCTGAATACTTAGAGGATTTACACAATGTGGACGAGGTCTTTGAATTCAATGGCCGCCCGTATTTATTTTAGCCAGAGTATACGGATATTCAGATTTCACAATAAGACTTCTCCTTGAGCAGTACTTGGACACAATAACAGACCGGATCAAGAGAAAGGTAAGAAAAAGGTTTTATTTCTCTTCAGGGTCCTTTCTATAATGTTCTCAGACATTTATAATAATAATCTGAGCCTGTCAGAAGCAACAACAAGAACTTTTAGTGAACGTGACGTTACATTGACGCAGCTCGTTAAGCGGCTGCCGGTTACAGCGCTCTCCCTCAATACTGGACCAATTTCAGAAATAGTCCCCATTAGTCACTTAGACAAAGAAACCAAAACAGGGTCCAAGTTGAAAAATACCAAAGTTACCCCATAAAGTGATGTGGTGAACCGATAATTTCTAGGCTTTTAAGTAAAAAAATGGACAGTTGCCTCATGTTGCCTTTGGCAACATCATGATGCAGTGTTACCCATAAATGCAGGTTTAAGCCAGCTGTTTCCCCCCCCCCCTCCACCTCTTTTGCACAGTGTAGAGAGAAAGGAGCTTCACCTGCTCTATTGCCTCTTAAATAGTCTTTATGAACACATAAATGTGTTAAATCTATAAAACACTTAACAGTGGTAAGGTATGAGGGGAACAAACACTGGGCGATTATTCACTGCAAAGAAAACAGCTCAAAGAAAAATGTTCTCATTTGCTGGGTGTGACATGGAAAATATAAATGGTGGTGGTGCAGCTGCTCTCACAATAACCCTTATGATCACATGCAAATTAAAAACAAACCTATTTATATTTTGCTGCTGGGACTCTGCTGTGGAGCTGCATGTTTCATTTCACCCCTCAGGCACAAAGAGGGAGTATAGTGAAGTTCTTTTTATTAAACATGGTCATTGGAATATTCATATCAGACTCACCAGTCATTGATATTCATTTGCTTCATACTCTCTTGTAACAAATTCAAAATGTCACAGTGAAATTTAAAACAGCCTGAAAGGCATGTTCATTATTTTCTTATTGAGGTGTTGTGGTTCATTGGTTTGGAGATTCTGGCTCCTGGGGGCTGTAGAGCCCGCTGATATTTGTTCAAACTCATCTCTCAGATGTTTAATTAAAGTTATTAGGAGCCACAGGTGAATCAGTTCATTAGCAGTGAATTGTGTTTTCAAATTCCTGCAGTAACACACAGGAGTCTCACTCTTGGAGAGTACGAGAAGATAAATGGATCCACCATCCAGCTGCTGTTTATTTATTTATTTATTTATATACTTATTTATTTATTTATTTATATATTTATGTATTGTTTGGTAGGAGTGAAGGTGAACTAGGTCGCAAAGATGCCCCATCAACTTTTAAATGGCCATCAAAGAGGTTACCAATGTGCCCATTTCATTTACAGGAACAGAGTGTGGTGCTAAAGGTTCAAGCAGGCTGTTCTCAGTTCAACAAGCATTACAACTTCTAATGTAGGTGACTTTTACAGATATTTATCAGAGCTCTCGGCTATGTAGATCTTATCTCCCTGCAAGGTACAATGGGTTTACTTGTTTTACCTTTGTATTAAACAATGGAAATGCTTTGATTGACAGGCTAAAACCTTGCAGTTATAGTAGAAGTAGAGAAGAGTCATAAAGTCAGCAAACTGACTCAGTAATACCAGTAACACCTACAGTATGTAACTGTTGCCAACACTACCTAATAAAAACACCCACAGAAAACAAATGAATATTCCTCCATATATACTGTTTATGTTTAAATGTGTAAAGCCAGGTTTATGCTCGCCGTACTGAAGCCGGCACAAGGAGAAAATCACAACATGACGGCTTTCGCGTGGTGCGCGAAGGCTCCGCAAGTTGTCGCAGTGCTCTGTCATGCACCTCTGAATTTTTATAATCATGCGTCGACTGCGCACCTTTCATTTCAACATGGACACCTTCGAGGGAAGACTGGCCGAGCAGGTTGGCCTGTACAGACGTCTCTACAACTGTTCAATGCGAGACCACAGGGAGAGTCACATGACATTAAATACTTATAAAGAAACAGGCAACACCCTGGGGAAAGAAGAGGCTGTGAAAGAATCTGAGTAAAAGCTAAAAAAGGTCTGATGTAAAGAGCAGCGACCCGAGGGGAAGCACCGAGAGACAGGAAGTCATTTGAACTTGGAGGTCAGCGACAGTAATAATTATAGTACATAAATGCGATTTTTGACGGTACGTCGGAGTTTAGTGTTTACTAGTGTTGCCAGGCAACCTGCTTTCCTTTCCGGTACCACTCGTTGACTTCTTGCTGATCCACACAATGTTTTGTTTGTACGCCTCCTGGTGTTTCGGAGCGTACTGCAGCGAACAACGCGCTGAGCATAAACGCCTCTGCGCATGCTCGTAGGCCACGCCACGGCGTCTCACCCGAGTATAAACAAAGCTTAAGTGTAACTATGGGAAATGTCTTGATAAAATAATCAAAAGGCACTGCTGAGGTGAATTTTATGTGTGTGAATTTTCCTTTGTTTTCTGTTAGCAATCGTAGTGATGAATTTAACAAATAAATCAGACAATGCACCGTAAGTTTAGTGATATCCCTGAAGTTAATAAAATCTGGAGTCTTCTTTGTATGAGACCGAGACCTTTAAAAAGTGGTCTTGAATAGTCTCCAGACTAAGACCAACCTTGTGTACTACAACACTGGTATATTTTTGTCTTTCCAAAACCTCTTCAGTGGCAAAACATCTCCAGGACCATACAAGTCCTGACGTGTATTACTGAGAATATTATAGACAAAGGTTATTCTGTTCAGTTATCCTATTCTACTCCTGGCTTGACACTGTGTAAAATATTAGTCAAGCTAAGGGTGGGTCAGATACAAGTTGTCATTTGAATGAATCTGCAGGCATAAAGTAGTTAGAATAGGCAAAATCTGCCATCTGACCTCATCGTAGACGCTGTCGTTCCGCTCAAAGTCTCCAGCCTTCCTGGGCAGCACATGGACGTGGACATGCTGTAAGCAAACAAACAAGAGACAGCGATGGTTTAGATGTGGCGCTCTGTCTAGAGAAACAGGTACTTTTTCACCTGGGATTTGTCTGACAGACTGATGCCCCCTTAGAGAGTCTTCATTACTTCACAGTACGTTGGAGAAGCCGGAGCGCAGCGTCACTGCCGTGCCACAAATCACAGGAGGGTGACCGTGCATTTCAACAGGCGGGCTACCTGCACACCACAGAGACTCCTTATTTCTACGCTCTTAAGGATTTAATTGACTTTTTCCGCGGCCCCCCCTTCTGGTGTCAACCCCCCTGCTGTCACAAACTTGGCCGTCTGTATGGTTAACTTTGATTTCCTTCTTTGCATGGATGATATGGTAATGTCCCTAAGAAACTGCTTTATCTGACAAAACACACACTTAGCTAAAATCAAACACTCAGTAAGGCAGAAACAACAAACAGTTTTCCTTGATACACAGTCTTCCAACACTCATCAGTACATAAAGTAAAGCCTTAACATGTGGTTATACAGCGAGTGGCAAGTAGGTAATTAAGCTTTACTCCTATATTGAAACAGTAACAGGGTGGTTAACAAAGCAAGACAAGAAAACAAGATAACATCTAAAAAAAAATAGACATATTTTAGACAGCTGAGAGATGAGGAGAGTTAAAAGTCCCTGCTCAGAGAACCTGAGCTGACACTCTTTACAGTGTTAAGAGGGAGCAGCAGCTGTTTTATGTGTGGTGGACCCTAACAGAGAAAAAACCTTGTAAGTCAAAATGAGCCTGTCAAGAAGAACAACAGCATCAGTTGTTTCAGCAAGTGCCCTAAAACGACAAAAGCTTCTAGCGGCCGTAGTAACTATGACAGGAGCAAAGGAGGACGTGAGGTGACGTCATATAGAGCGACAAAGTCCACGTAGGGAGGAGGTCACGGTGGATGGATGGGTCCACAAATCATCTGACTTTAACACAGGAGGCCGCAGTTCGCTCCCCAAACCTTCACAAAGTAGGCATTGTAACTCAAACCACAAAGTTTCTGTAAACCTAACCAAGTATGTTTTTGTGTCTAAACCTAACCAAAACTTAACCATAGCAAAATCATCAAGCAGATATACTTTTAACAGTGTTAACAGTGATTTGAGTGGAAGGCACAGACAAATGGTGAGATCACATCACACAACGCTTCTATGTTTCACTCTAGGGGGTATGGACATAATGTATTTTGTTGTTTAATTTGGAGTACTTGTTGGTCAAAATATAATAATAACTAGAATGGCACTCGGAGATCGCAGACCTCCGCCAACGCGTGACTTTAAGAACAGATCCCAGCTCCCAGCTGGAGGTACCGTGAGGTGGTCGGCTTATTATTAACACGGTGTGTTTCTGTGTAACGTATCGGCGGATGCCTCTCTCATTCAGCATCCTTGTTATGTCTGTATAACGTTACACTACGTTGTCTCTCATCCCGCACACACATCCACACACGTATCTCTGCTCTCAGAAGGAGGCGGGGTCACGCGTCATCAGCTACACTGCACATGTGTTATACTCTGTGGTCTTAATGCTCAGGCTGATCGGAAACCTTAGAAATATTCCTGAATCGGATCATGATCCACCAAAATTTAATGGATTGTTCATTGTGCCACACCCCACCCCTCCAAAACATTTCATTCAAATCCATCGCGGACTTTTGGAGTAATCCTGCAAACGGACAAACAAACAAACAAACCAACGCCGGTGAAAACATAACCTCCTTCCTAAGCCTTCGGCCTTGGCAGAGATAATAATAATAATTTTATTTGTAGAGCACTTTTCAAGCACAAAGTGCTTTCCAAGGAAATTCACAACATAGCAGAATAGAATGAAATATAAATAATGAAACACAAACAATAGAAATAGGTAAATAAAGAAACATGCATGTACATATTCATACAATTACATATTCACATACATACGCATATACATCAGCACACAAGCATACAAAAGACTCAAAATTCAGCTCATTGGAAAAGCCTTTCTATAAAAGTGAGTTTAAGTTCTGAACTATTTGGAGCTGCTCCGTTGCTCGATTGTTTAAGCAAGTATACAAATAATTACAGTAATCGAGACAGGATAATATAAGAGCATGTATAATTTTCTCTGTGTTACTGAAAGACAGAACTGATCTAATTTTAGAGATATTCCTCAGTTGATAAAAGCATGACTGGACTACTTTCTTTACATGTTGCTCCAGACTCAAGTTGCTATCCAGGATAAGACCCAGATCTCTCATGGCTGACTTTACGTTGGGAGTAAGTTCAATATTAAGAAGTTTTTGGACATCCAACCTTTTATGTCTTGTAGGCAGCTCTGTAAGGATGCTAATTTACTGGTATCAGAAGGTTTAAATGACAGGTAGAGCTGTGTATCATCGGCATAGCTATGTAAGGAGATGTTGTGATGACGGATTATGTGTCCTAGAGGCATCATGTAAAGAGTAAAATTAACAGGTCCCAGTATTGATCCTTGACGAATACCATGATTAGTGCAGTTTTAGAGGTAAACTCGCCAACTGAAACAAAAAATTTCCTGTTGGATAATTATGAGGGTATCTTTATCTTCCACACACAGTAAACTACTGAGTGGTCACTGAAACAGTCTGACAAAACACCAGCTTTTAAGATTCTGTCTGGATGTGAAACAAGTATCCAGTCAACCAATGACTGAGAGGTGGGAGAGACTCTAGTGGGTTCATTGATTAGTTGAGATAAATTCAGGTTAGAAAAAAACAGTTTTATCTTTACAAGAAGACCTTTCTAGCCAATTTTTATTAAAATCACCTTAAATAATAATTTCATTACCGCAATCAATGGATTTAATAGTAGAATTCAGGCAACTAGATGACTCATCGGGTGCAGCTGGGGGTCTGTACAGATTTCCTATAGTGATATATTTATTGGCATGCAGAATTACTTTAACAAAGAGACACTCAGAATATTTTGGATCTTCACAAGGTATTAATAGTTCGGAGGCCCATTTTGATGAAACATATGTAACCACTCCACCACTCCACCATAATGTGATTTCCCAGTCTGCAATTTTACTACTCAGCCATGTTTCAGATAGTGTAATGATACCTGGTTTGTGAGAGGTTTGAGTACAGAACTCCCGACGATCATTGGTCCAAATATATGTGAAAAGGCTGTACAAATAAGACACATTAATAACAAATACAGAAGAAAACATAAATTGAATCACAGAAAAAACTAAATTAAATTGAAGCCCAGTAACAGACCCAAAACAAGTAGGCCAGAGCATCTCAGTAGGTCTCTAGAGGAGCGCCACAAAGCACAGTCTGTACAAGACGAGGGGTGAGGTACAACTAAACAAACTCAATTGGTAACCCCGGTTATACAGCTTAAACAAAATAATGAAGAAGAAAAAAAATGTATGCAGCTCAGCTATGTATATGCTTACAAACTTCTAGAGAATATCTCAAACCTTCATTAATGAATGGATCATTTGTTAAAGAGGAGAACATGAGAATGAGAGATGAGGGAAGAGAGAAAAGCAGATGGATATGGCCTACTGGAAGGGAGAAACCAAGGAGAGGAGATGAGAAAAGGAACGGCGTCATTGAGACAGTCCGGTTTTACGACTACACCAATTTCATTAACGGCAGCATAATGTAAACAACACAGGTGATTCATCACATGTTGCTTTGTAAACATCAGCTACATAGTCCTGCTACATTATTAGCAAAAAAGCGACTGGATTAGGAAAGTGAAGGAAAGATGAGAAAACAGCAACTTTGCAAATCCACGTTATGAGGGAGACTTCTGGACCAGTAGTCCAGTGTAGACCGGCCGAGACAGGTAAATGACATGTTACTGAAGGACAGGCCTATTCTAACAATGTGTCCTAGCTGGAAAAAGTCAATTAAATATTTAATACATGTTTGAGCTGTTGGGATGAACCCACACGGGAACAGAGGAGCTTTGTATTTTAATGACAGTGTTAAAGAAGGCTGCCTTGCCATGCTGGGAACAATGGCTATAGAATCAACAACAACAAATAATAAAAGACCCTCTGTGTACGGCTAACAACAAGTGCACATAATGGAGATGACGTGAGTAAAATAATGAGCAGCAATTGTTAAGTGCTTGCTGACATCCTCAGTATCACTCCCTTCAATCATCACAAAGTGAAGTCTTCAGCACTTGTAGACTCCTGGAAAAGTTTCTCTGGTAGTGACAGCACATCCAGACTCACAGCGCTTTTATGACAGTAGTTACAACCCAGCCTCATATGAAAATGTGTAATAGCTGCGTTGGTCCACAGGGCAAAATGTATTATTTTCACTATTACGGCACTGACTGCCAAGCGTCTTTCCGTCAAAACAAAACAAAATTGATTATATTGTCAGTGGAAAATGCAATATTTTAAGATAGATTAGGCGTTAAAATGCGTTTTTAACATTTTTTAGCAAGAACTGTGCATTGAAAATCGTTGCAATGCAACTTTTTATATGGTTGCTGGGGTGGTTGCTATGGACGCTGCTAACCCACGTATAGCTTACATGTTGTTTGAATCATTGTCTTTGCGTCGTGTCACCACATTTCTCAACACAAAAACACAAAAGTGTCTTTGATAACTCAACAATACGGTAGGTTAATGTTGATGTCATCAGTTTTAAAAAATAAAGTTTTCTTTGTCAGTTTTTGGTAACGGAAAACAATATTACCCACGATCCTCAGGCACTGTTAGGCGGAAGTGGCGCGATCGACTACTGTTTTGGACCGTCTGCCATAGCTGGGCTTCATTCCACTTCAAATTGCTGCTTGTGTGAAGATGCTCATTTAATTTAATCAATATATACCAACAATAAATATGGAAACATAGAAATATGTAAAATATTTATGTAATATATAACAATAGTGTAAATAATAATGCTGAGAAATGGGATCTACGATTCAGTGTTTATAATGCAGGAAAAGTATAAATAAGAATATTACGTGAAATGTACAGCATAAATACTGTATTAATGCCAGAGTAATTCAAAGTATTACACAGGTAAATATATAAATGAATTATCCAAGGGCCAGTGTATTGTATTCAAGGGCCAGTGCCTGACACACTGAGGATATTTAATATGAAATCATCTTTCTTATAAACATAGTTAATATTGAGCCACATCATCCAATAAAGCACTCCAACATTGTGTGTATATGTGTGTGTGTTTGCTTCCAATCTTTTACCAAATAAACAGGATGAAGACGGGGTTATCACACTGGACTTTACATTTCACATCCCTCATTTAATCACTGCACTTGTCACTTTCATATATTTCATCAAACTGGACTTTAGATTGTGCATTGCATTCAACCCCCACTGTTGCATAATTATATTATTTATGCACATGTCAAATTTAATTTTTCCCTCTTGCCACCTTCATATATCTCATATACTGTTAGGAAGCCAGACCAAAGTTAAAGTGTAGGAGGCAGACTAGGAAAACATTGTCCAAGTTTCAAAATGGTGATTTATTGACAGTGCCAACCCGTACACGTGTAACTTAATATATACCAATCAAAATAAACAAACAATTAATTAATTTGGCTTAACTAAATACAACTTAACTCAGAACAAATAACTTAGCATAAAAAAACGTGCACACATCTACACGCAGATATCTTACCCCCGTAACAGCCCAAAAACCACTGCTTATATACTCTCCTCAATGCTGAAGAGTCACTCTTCAGCAGGCTGTACCACTTTGCCAGGTAACCCAGACCCTTCTCTGAAAAGTATTAACTAATTTTAGTGGGTACTTCTCTCTAAAATTAGTAGTACAACACTTTACACATCCATACATCACATATCCTTGTAATCATAGATAATCTGATTACAATACATCACAAAATAACTTTTTTCCAAAATAACCTTCCCCCCCTCCTTTGGTCTGCTCCAGTGACATCACTGATGATGTCACTCAGTGTAAAAGCAGGAAGTTGCTGGGTGCCTCTTCCTTTTATCTAAGGAACACATGGTGAGTATTGTGAGTATGAGAGAAAGATATTACTAACTTAACTAAACTTAACAATGCTGCTCAGTGTTTTACTTTTACCAAAAAGTTGTATACTGTATGCTCTGTAACCAAACTTACTGCCAAACACAAACAAACCCGGGATAGAATGCGTCTGCAAGTTACAGTTTGTGGTTAAATAATGACTAAACAAGCATGGTTAAATTAATATAAAATGTTACAATGTTGGGGACAAATGGTGTTTTCTCACCCACTTTGTCACATATACCTTTTTTTTTGTCTTTGTAACAGCCAAGTCTGGGCCCAGTCCTTTGTACTGTCAATATAATAAAAATCATCATATCATGTTTTAATATTACTTACTGTTTATTTCACTTTTATTATTATTATTATTATTACCTTACTTTTGCCTATTTTTATTCTTCTGTGTTGCATGTTTTGGACTTGACTTTGACTCGATTAAGTTGGACTTGACTACAGCCCTGCCTCTTGGTCAAATTATATGTAGTCATGGAATTAATTTCCACTGTTACGCTGACGATACACAGCTGTATGTGCCTATAATGGCGGAAGATCGATCCCAAATTATTAAATTAGAGGCCTGCCTGTCCGGTGAAAAGCTGGATGTCAAGCGATTTCTTGCTCCTAAATTCAGATAAAACTGAGATGCTGGTCATTGCCGCTGCTCGACATAGACATCAGTTTGAACAAAGTAACAGTAACTCTAGATAACTATGTGATATCCCAACGTTCGACAGTTAAGAATCTTGGTGTTCGATTCAACTCTTTCTTTTGATCAGCACATTAAAGATATCAACATAATCGCCTTCTTTCACCTACGCAACATAGATAAAATCAGGTGAAAAGTCATCTGTCGCAGCTTCACTGGCAGCAACAGCAAACATGGTGACCACACCAGCTGCACAGACCATGCCCATCGTGAGAATAAAACCACTAGTTGCCCAAATTTGATGGTTTCAGAAGAAATGTCCACCAATGGAAGAGAGGCTGGGAGAGCCTGCAAAAGCAGGGAGAACCAACCGGTTCAGTGGAAGTGAAAAAGATGCGACTACTGGACAGCGATGATGAAAGAAGCTCCAGAGACCTCTGTCGGTCTACATACAACACTGCTAAAAACATGTTCAGAATGCTAGAAAACAGATATGGAAATAAGTCTACAATTGCCTTGGAGATAATTGAAGAACTGGAGAAAATTCCTGTCTTAAAGGGAAATCAGCCAAGAAAAGTAATTGACTTAATCCAGACTGTGGAGAAAGCCCTGGCAGATGTCACAGAGCTTGGAGCATGGGTGCCATCAAGAGCCCACTGGTAACTAAGTCCATAGAGAGCTAGCTACCTGACACTGTGAAGAAGGACTGGCTTGTCTTCATGGTGAAACCCAGCAATGGTGTCACACCAACCCCCCAGGAAGTGCACCGGTCGTCGATCCGGACTTTCGTAGTGGCCAAACGGCGGTACTACAACTTCCGTTTCGTCACGTGATGCATTGGGCCCGAAAAGACTTTTTCCCATAGACTTACATTGGGAAAGAGACGTCTGTAACTCTAATAGCCGAATCCAGAGTTATTTCCCTTCCTCCGTTCCTGTGAGTGAGACCCAGACCGATGCTTGAGCGCAAGCCGTGACGACGGCGTGACGTTGGGACCCCGTGACCAAGTCATGTGACCAAGCGGACGCTACTCCGCCAATCATCTCGGACGCTACTCTGCCAAGATCCAGGTACTTTTCCAGACGGAAGTCGAGCAATTTTGGCCTCATGCACCAATGAGCAACTCTCATAGGAATGACCGGGGCCCCGCCTCCAACGCTGTATCCAGTTCTTTTAATACATCCATGTGTCACACCAGACAACCATTTTGATAGTCTTCTCAAGTTCCTGAAAACGCAAGAAGAAATCCTTGAAAAACTGGAGCGGCTTGGAGTAACTGAAAAGCCAGACAAGAAACAAGAAAGAAAACTTGAGAGAAAATATGCTTCCTCATGTTCCACAAAGAAAGATGGAGGATTTATTGTCTGTGGACATGAAAGACATAAAAAGATTTTTTTTTCTGTAAGCGATGGCAAAGAACTAAAGCTGGTTGAAAAGTTGAATGCTGTAAAGAAGCTGAGAGCCGGAGAGCTCCTCAGATCATCACTTCTTTCTCTGTCCAAAGGGAGAATCCAGGAGGGGCGAGGAAGAAAAATGTGGAAAAGACAGCAGAAAAAGATATAAGCTTACAGAGGAACAGAGAAAAAAAATCATAGCCGAACTCTCCCCAGAAATGGCAGTAAAATGCAGGAAGGCTTTTACCAACATGGCTTCAATAACAAACTGTGTTGAAAAGAATCAGTTTGGACTAATAGAGGCAAATGGATTGGAGGAGCTTCCTGTTGTTATGATGCTATTGGAAGTCACTGCCAATGCAGGGGAGACAATTGAAATCCTGATAGACTTAGCATCAGACACCAGCTACATCACCCACAAAGCTGTCAGTAGCTTAAAGCTGAGGAGTGAAAAGATCCCTTTAGTCATTTATGGAGTCAGAGGAATGGCTATGTAGGTTAGCACCGGACAATATCTACTCAGAGTGAGAGTCAAGATATCCAGAGGTACAGAAAGAGCTCATGAACCTTTTTGCTATGGTCTAAATGAAATAGCCAAGGTGCACAGAGTCGTTCGTTGTTCTTACCAGAAACAAAGCTGGATGATTTGAAAAAAAAAAACAGAGAGCATTGACCTACTTATCAGCCACAGAGAAGGTAGACTTGTCCCACAAAGAAAAAGATTGTTGGGGACCTTGTCTTGTGGGAGGTCCCCAACAACATTTTCTTTGTGGGACAAGTTTTACCAGATAGTTTCTGTAATGGTAGAAATATGATAGTGAACCAAAGTGTGGGAACTGTCACTGTGGTAATTGGAGAAAGAACTTAAAATATTAAAGCAAGGCCTCACCTATATAAATGGCAAGGTTACCAATGTTTACCCACAAGAGGAGAGTAGAGTCCTAGAGAAGGATAGCAGCATGGATGATATCCTCACATCTCACAATGACCAACAAAGACTGGACGAGATCACAAATGAGGTTGATGAAATTCTGAAGGCTGGTGGATTTTTCCTAAAACCATGGGTCCGGTCGGGGCAAAGTGGGAGGCCGAAGCAGGTGCCAGAAAAACCTGAAACAGAGTCTTTATGCTCCCAAATCAAATGAGGTTACCTGGTGGACGAAGACAAGCTTTATCTGATGACCTCAATCAACTTCTCAAGGAGGAGGAAGAAAAAGAGAGTAGGCCCCTAGGAGAAGTGAGAGAGAAAAAAAACCCTAACCCCCTAACCAGGAGAGAACTACTGTGCCAAGTAGCTGGCCTCTATGACCCAATCAGCCTAATTATACCTACTAAGCAGAAAGATGCCATACTCATCAGGATTGCATTCCAGGAGGCTGGAGGTGGAAGTCTGACCCGAGACACTTGGAACAAACCACTTTCGGAGAGCCTCAGGGAGGAAGCAATCAAGCTGTTTGACGAGCATGTGCGTTTTGGCCAAATCAACTTCCACAGAAGCCTCATGGGTTGGAGTGACAAGAACTACAATGCCGTGGTGTACTTCAGGTGAAAGACGGAGGAAGGCATCCGGGTCAGATTGGTTGAATCCAAGGAAAAGCTTACATCACTTGACCAAAAAGGAGAACCAGTCAAAGCAGAGATCTGTGGTGCAGTCCTTGCAGTCCGGCTTAGAAGATGCATGGAAGAGCAAAGCCAAATGACGATAGAACGTTGGTTCCACCTACTGGATAGTGAAACGGTGTTGGGAGCCATTCAGCGAGACAGTTATGGATACCAGACCTTCTTTGCGAAGTTGTGAGTTGGTGGAATTCAGAAGGCTGGATCGGTCTGGTGATAGATCCCAGATGACCTGCATCTTCGAGAGGATTCTGAATGAAAAAATGGACCTGGGTTCCTGAGGCGGTCAGCAGAGGAGTGGCGGAAGAAGTCAGCCAAAGAAGTTGTAGCAGGTGACAAGTAGGGCGTAGATAAACTCCAGAGAAAGGATTTTTCAGCAGCACTGACCAAAGCTCAGGCAAAGAGAGAGCAGTAGTAGTTCACTGCAAAACAACCCCAACGGTAAAGAATCTGTGACTTTTTCAAGGGTTTCTGAGAGTATAAGAGCGACTCCAATCCGGGGAACTCCAGCTGGACATGTTGTTAAGCGACTTGTTGAAGAGAGGAAGTTCAGCAGTTTAACTAAGCTGGTCAAAGTCATTGCCCGGGTGTTGAGAGCTGCTTCTTCAAAGTTGAAGATGAAGGGCTCAGCAACTAGTAAGGCAAAGTGAGAGGTTAAGGAAGAGACAATGTCCAAAGCCAGACAAGTTGTGATCTCTGTTGAAGTGTAAAGATGCATTTAGAGATGTTTTCCTTGCAGCCCACGAGCGTGTTTACTTTCATGACATTGCCCTCAGCAGACTGGTTGTGTGTAAGAAGAGACACGACTTTTAGTATGTGGAGAATGTGGAGAGAAAGAATTCAGATCTTCAATGAGGAGGAAATTACAATACTAATCCTACCATATGAGGCATGAAAATCCACACTTCTAGTTCAAGAAGCCCACAGAACAAACCACGAGGAAACAGCAGGAAACACTCTTATGGATAAGAAACCAAGCTTGGGTAGTAAAAATCCAAAAATTGGCTAAAAAAGCTGTGTGATATGCAGAAAGGCCAGAGCAAAGAAGTGTTAGCATATCATGAGTGATCTTCCACCAGAACAGACAAAGCTGACAATTTTAGTTCACAACAGTAGATCTGGACCTTATGAAGTGAGGGACGAAGTAAGAAAGAAAGTAAGGCTCAAGGTATGGGGAATCGTCATCTGTTATGCACACAGACTAACCTTAACCCTAGTGACCAGTCAGCTGAAGTGTTCCTACCGGCCTACCAGAAATTCACGCGTTGAGGAGACATCCAACAAAGCTGTGGTCGGATACTGGAAATAACTTTGTGGGAGCCAAACATGACCTTAAGTGAATAAATCAGAACTTGAGAATGAGCTGCCAAACATGGGGCAGAATGAAGCTGGAAGATCCATCCAGTAGACTCCGCTGAAGCAGCTGTCCAGGTAGTAAACTTGGGAGCAAATGGAGTTTTCACATGGGGAGAATTTCAAACATTCCTGTACATGGCAGCCAACCTGGCTAACGAACAACCCATATGAGCCAGGAGGACTGTGTGCCCAAATTCTCTACTGCTAGTTAGGGCTGGACCTAAAGGCGAGCCATGAAGCTTTGAGTTTGAAGGCTATTCCTATAAAGATTAAGAGTTATCCAGGCAGAAGAAGGCAAGCTCTGGAAGAAGTGAAGTTATTGCCTGGACCCAATTTGTTTATGATGAGTAAGTGGCAAACAAGGGAGGGGAATGTGGCCGTTGGAGATAGTTTCTGGCTAGCCAGGGTGGTCATTGTCAACATCAACAAGAAGGACGTCGAAATGGATGTCAATGTCCGAACATTCCCAAGCTAGGCTGGGCAGGAGCTGAATAAAACGTTTAATAACTTGACAGTACTGTTACAACAGTTCTTCTTGTACAAAATAAATTTTTGTTTAAAGTTACAGTCTTGAAGATCTCTGTTTCTTTCTCTTTGGCAATAAGCAATGATTGCAGATGTGTTTTTGGATCCCACTTTCCAGAGTGCAGCTTGTGATTTTTACTGGGAATGTCACCACAGACACCCAGTTTGTAATATTGCAAATGTAAGGGCTTTCATCAGTGGGTCATAGGATCCATCACCATTGTGTTACCTCATTCATTAATAGATAATGACTTAACAGACATTTATTTATTTGTGGGCCATGATACTCATACAACTAAAACATCACTCTGATGTGAGTTTTTGTTTTGTTTTGTTTCATTTCAAATTAAATGACTTTGTTGGGTGTTAACATCTTTTTTTTAATTGTCATCACCCTTTTGATTTCGAAGGAAATCATGCGTAATCTCAAAACAATAAGGAAATAATTAATCTTAATCATAACAAAAACACTTCTTCAAATACTGTCACATATCAGCAGTGACCTATAAACTGTTGTGTTTAGATCAGTGGAGGCTGGTCCACAGAGGAGGTCGCTCCTCTATTTTTGAGATCAACATATTAAAAAGAGTAATTGGCTGAAATAAACCATTACCAAATCTCAGTATCATTTATAAAATATTTTTCTCTCTTCTTTGGAAAAACACAATTAACATTATTTAAACTCTAATTAAAATGCTTCAACAGCAACACCTGCAGGGCAGGCAAGAAAGTGGTGGTTGTGGCAAGAGAGGACGGGCTGGTGCTGTCCTCCCTTGAGGCGGGACCTCGTTATCAATTCAATGTATTTCTTTTTTTTTTTTCATGCTTATCTGTGATTGGCCAAAACCCGTAGCGTTACCAATAAACAACCAGACGAATCAATATTGACATTGTATTGGTCCAATGATAATTTCCAAGTTTCCTCTTCAATTCTCTATGTATGACTGTTTGCACTGCTCGTTGGACTGACAGACTTCTAGTGACAAAAACACACAAGTGAGGTTCATCCCCATCCAGAGACTGCAGTGATTGTTTATTGTATTAAGAAAGTAGAGATAAGCCCAACCCAGCTGACTCCCTGACCTCCCCAAATGTTTGAGTCACCAGCGGCCACTGGTTTAGATGTGTTTTAACCACGTCTATTTGACACTAAGGAAAGCTTTTAACTTCCTTATTTCATTGTTTTATTTACCCTGTTTCTAACAGGCATTATACTAGATTGTCAATGTATAATCTTAAATCTCCCCAGTGTCTGTTCTGGACTTGGCAAAACTACACCATTATACTCTGCACTCTGATAAACTTCATATAGAAATGCCAAAATGAAGAACTCGAGGCTTCAAAACGGTAGTCCACAAACCAACGGGTGACGTCACTTCACCCATTGACGTCCTCTTCTTACATACAGTCTATGGTTGGGGTGTACTCCATGTCCACTCTGAACGCAGTAGAATTGTGTGCTTTGTTATATTATCTGCAATTTAGAGCTAAAAAGATGAAAGTGCATTTGTCCTCAGGAGTCTTAGTAATGATGATAACTTCCTTAAATTTAGATTCCTTTTTAGGCTAAATTATTTTTTCCTGTCCCCTATCTACGATGAACTCACAATAGATCTCTGCTCCCTACATTCACTCATCCAAGGAGACCACATTGTGGTGGATTTGTTCTGTTGTGATAATGTTTTAGGCATCTCCCTGGTTTCCTTGTTCAAGTGTTTGAGTGGTAACTTTAACCTTCAAGTGGAGCGGTGCGTTACGAGGGTAACAGTGGTGTTGGTCCTGCTCTGCGCTGTGATCCAGTACATTTACATTTTCTGTCTATTAGCTACAGATGGTTCAGTGCTGTGTGTTGTGCCATAAATCCCCCTATGTAATCTGTGGCCTTGTCCTGAGGTGTGTGTGTGTCTGTTTGTGTATCATCAAGGGCACAATAACCTAATTGTGGGGCTGTTATTCATTTTTCATTACTACACTGTGATAAACTGTGGAGGCAGGCTGAACGAATGTTTATAAATGCTACAAACAAGATAGCATGTTTGGAGGCGTCTGCTTTTTTAGTATGCATTTTCTATTTAATGAGGTCATTTACATAATGTCTGCATTATTAAATTTGCCTACCTTGAGGAAAACTTCTGAAGCAGAAAAATATAACACATCATGGCGGGAGAGCTATTTATCACCGAGGCTTTCTAAATGAGTGCTGAGTGAATGAGGCAGTGGCCTCTGGACAGTGTGTGTGTGTGTGTGTGTGTGTGTGTGTGTGTGTGTGTGTGTGTGTTTGTGTGTGCATCTGCATACCAGGAACTAGGAGGCTGGTATGGGTGTTGTGGGAAATCAGAGTGGCCTGACGCAGCAGTGTGTGTGTTTGTGGCAGGTTCCAGACAGTTAAATGCCCACTCTCACGGCAAGGGGCAAATCGTTCCCCAACATTGAAAAGAAAATTATGCAATTGTACAACCTGTTGTAGTTTTGACCAACATCAGAGTGACTGGGAGATCTCCTTGCATCGCAGCATGAAGGAAAACTCCAGTGATCTTCTACACCGATCAGCCATAACATTATGACCACCTTCCTAATATTCAGTAGGTCCTCCTGACCCGTTGGACTCCACTGGACCTCTGAAGGTCTGCTGTGGTATCTGGCACCAAGCCGTCAGTAGCAGATCCTTTAAGTCCTGTAAGTTGCGAGGTGGAGCCTCCGTGGATCGGACTTGTTTGTCCAGAACATCCCACAGATGCTCGATCAGATTGAAATCTGGAGAATTTGGAGGCCGAGTCAACACCTCCAACTCGTTGCCGTCCACATGATGTAAAAGAAAACGTGATTCATCAGACCGGGCCACCTTCTCCCATTGCTCCGTGGTCCAGTTCTGATGCTCACGTGCCCATTGTAGGTGGACACGGGTCAGCACGGGCACCCTGACCGGTCCCCATACGCAACAAACTGAGATGCTCTGTGTGTTCTGACACCTTTCTATCAGAACCAGCATTAACTTTTTCATCAGTTTGAGCTCCAGTAGCTCTTCTATTGGATCGGACAACACGGGCCAGCCTTCGCTCCCCACGTGCATCAATGAGCCTCGGGTCTGACCCGGTTCTCCTTCCTTGGACCACTTTTGGTCGGTCCTGACCACTGCAGACCGGGAACATCCCACAAGAGCTGCAGTTCTGGAGATGTTCTGACCCAGTCGTCTAGCCAGCACTATTTGGCCCTTGTCAAAGTCGCTCACATCCTTACGCTGGCCCATTTTTTCTGCTTCCAACACAAAGTTCAAAGTTCAAAATGTTCACTTGCTGTCTAATATATCCCCCCCACTGCCAGGTGCCATGGTAACCAGATAATCAATGTTATTCACTTCACCTGTCAGTGGTCTTAATGTTACGGCTGATATTTTTCTAATCATAACAAATCTCATGTGCAGACCCATAAATCATAAATGTTATCTACATTTCCATGTTTATTCAGGTATAATCTTTAGAGGTGACTTCAGAACATGCATGACTGATATGATAATAAAAAGCCTAATATTGCATAACTATATTTCTATCTGATTAGTGTATTTCTGATCTACGCCCTTTTGTAATGTGTCTAAATATAGTTTCTAATCGATCTAGATTTATAATTAATCTTTGATTTCACAGTCTCTATAAACAAAACTAGAAAAAAAAGAAAGAACAAGAAGAAGAAGAAGTTGTGCTTTTCAACATCCGAGTGGAAGGAAGATGCATGTATTTCCTTCACTTCATCTGTGCCCTAAAGCAAGGCATTAAAACCCCTGAGTGGGGGTTTCCAGGACACTAACAGTGCTGAATGTGTACTGTATATCTGAGAGGCACACCTGTGGTGAGACAAAGCTCTACCCCCCCCCCCCCCGGCCAGCTCTCTCCACCAGAACAGCTGCTGTAAATAACAACATGTTCTCGGCTGATAAAAAGAAGCATTAGCTTCCTTTCCAGACAAATACATGTTCATTGTGAGTGATATTACACAAGTCTTGAAGGGTTATACTTCAAAATGCTGGAAATCCATTTTGAAACAATTTTGCTACCAAATATTTATCAGCCAATATTAGAACATCTTGTCCTTGATTAAAAAAAAAGAAAGGAAAGGAAAAACATTTAGGATGAGTCACTACTTCAATCTTTAAAAACACATCCCTCTATTCCTTTAAATCCCCCCCAAAACGAAGTGAACAAAAACATCAAAGAATTTACCTTCAAGTTCAGATAGAAGAAAAAAATCATTTAGTTATTCAACATTTTGTCAAATTCAAATGCTTTTTTAAAATGTATTTATTTATTTACTGTCCTAAATACCCGGGGTCTGGTCAGTGTTTCCTGTGGCAAATCTGTTTTTTTGAATAAACATTGAATAACTAGTTGATTAATATGAGGACATTAACATGTAAAAACAACACCATAAAATATGGGTTTACAGAATTTATCAGATGCCCAAAGACTGCACAGCAGTTTATACTATACTATACTATACTATACTATACTACTGTACTATATACTATACTACTTTACTATATATAATACTGTGTGTTTTATATTTTTATGATGTCCTTGTTTTTATGATCTTTTATCTGTGTAAAGTGTCTTTGAGTTTTTAGAAAAGCGCTATATAAATAAAATGTATTATTATTATTATATTGTAAACCATGAGACAGGATTTCACAACTCTCTAACATTACCACGGCAACAATTATTTCATCATCTGTCCGGACAATTGACCCTTCCTAAGTCACACTGCTTTCTGCTCGGTGCTCCAATAAAAGACGAGCAAGCGTTGAATACGGCAGATTAATTTGCCTAATGTCAACCAGATCTGCTTCCTCCTTATTTCCGTGGTAACGTTAAAGGTGCTCAATATGGAAATCAGAGCATATCTATTGCCTCCATGCAGCAGGCCCGGCTATTCTCTGCTCAGGTAGACATTACTCCACTATATCTTTACATAGCAATAAAGTATAGAGGACCTTTAAAGAGATTTGGAAAAGGACAGATAGGTTGGTTGCTGACATGAATTATCGTTGGGCAGAAAAGATCAAGAATAACATTCCTTTGTTTATATCATCTAGTAAAAGTTATCATTGTGAATATATCCTTCCATCACGTTATAGTCCTTGCTGTCAGCTTCTTGGAGCTAATACACTCTGCGGCTAAACGTGGCTAAACGTAACCGGCGCAACTAAAGGGGGGTGGGGGGGGGACACACCAGGAATGTCAATCAAAGAAGTTGTGATAAGTGGGGGAAAGGTCAATGTGTTTCACTTTGATAGACCGCAGTTTGTTTCCTCTTTTCTATCAACAATCAATGTTGGTTTCTTTTAACCATGACCAGGGTCGTTTCCTCACCTTAACCAAGCAGTTTAGTGCCAAACTTAACCAAACCTTAAGGATAGTCACAAAATAATAATACTCCTTTGCATCATAAAGCAATGACCGATGACACATTTTGTTGTTTAGTCTAGAGGACTACAGTCAAATAGGTTCATCCCCAAGGGAGCATGATCGGGTGCAGAAATTGTCACAGCCATCTGCCATGAAAGTTGTTGGCTTTCATGGGCCAAAGTATTTGTCACTGGTTGCCTGCAGTGCTAGCAATGGGAAAACAAGAACAAACCTCTTAAAGAAAGAAAAAAAAGTCATTTCAACGTAACTCTTCTCTGTCCTGGAGCAGCTTTCCTCAGACGCTTTATGCCCTTGACACTGAGTCACAGTGTCTTTCCTCTCTATTGGTGTTGCCTGATTACACGCTGCAGATGTTGAGGTCATCGTTCACTGTTAGTTCCTTTGTACTGTCCTTCAGTCGGGCACTAGGTGAGCACCTCCCCAGGCTGCATGTCCCCTCGATAATTAGTCAATCATCCACTGCTTGAAGATTATGTGCACTGAAACAGAACGTCCTTCACGCAAAGCTGCGTGCTCACCTCCCATCAACTGTCGTGATAGATAGAGGTGTCTTAGGACGTCTGCATATTAGCTTAATGTGTGCACAAGATACCTGCATAAAGCTGTGGTGCACAGAAAGTTTTTCTTTCCAAATAATCAAACCAGATGTCTCTTAATTAATCTGTATCTGCAGAAACGAACAAGGAAAATAGCTGCCGTATCAATATGAGGGACTTATGTGTTATCTAGTGTGACAGGCAGACAAATGGACTTTGTCATAAACAGATGTGGTCCCCATTAATGGAATGGGGAAAAGAAGAAGGTCTGCTAGATCAAAGCAGAGAGCCCTAATTAGCTACAAGAGAGCTTCTTCCCACAATGCACTGCTTCCACATCACCTGAAAGCAGAGTGGATTTCTTCAGTAAATCGCATGAGAACCTCCTCCATCTTGTTTAGATAACTTCAAGTTTCACTGGATTTTTTGGTAATTTTCCTTTTCAATTCTGTTGGGAAATTAATCATCTGCATTCAACAGATGCTTTTCCATCGCAGGAAGAGGAGGACTTCAGGCTGGTTTCATCACTCAAGATACAATATAGATTACACATAGTGAAATATGTTTGATGTTAAACTCTCTTCATATTAACTGAACAGTGGTGAGCCTCGACAGCAACATATTTTACTGAAGCCGAGGAAAAAGTGAAATTATTGAACTTATAAATGCTGAATGAATAAATGAACACAGAGACTTTACAGTGAATTTTTTTTATGGGAACTATTGTCCAACACAATCGAGGACTCAAAACCAAAGATATACCAGGAATTACGAAGATATGGGATGGATAGTGAGATGTTACCTGACTTTTCATTCCTAAACAGGCAGAGAAAATATCATTGTTTGAACAAAAATGATTCATATGAACATTTTCTGATCTGCCACATCTACTGTATATTCAGTTCAGGTTTGACAACTCAATCCTTGGTCAAGCTTAAGGAGAGATTGTGGTCGTGGTTAAAAGAAACCAACACTGGGATGTGATGGATGTGAACAGGAGTTTCCAATGCTCTGGAAAGTGATGTGCACATGTTACAGAATGTGAAATAATCCCACACATGAACATAAACTTTGAAGGGGGAAGAAGAGATCGTCCTCCCAAGAAAAACCACAGCATCAGTCGTTTCATTAAATGCCCAAAATATATGTTTCATTGTAATGACAAAGCCCTCCAGCTGCTGATGTAATTATGACTCTTGTCTCTTGGGAGCAAAGAACGAAGGCAGGTTTGGGTGGATGAATGGGTCAACATAATGTAGGTCTTTAAATGGTTATAGTCCTTTGACCACTCAAAGCGATGGTTGTCATGCAAGGTGCCAACCTGCCAATCAGGATCTAAATACTCATTCACACACCGATGGCTCAGCCTTCGGGAGCAATTTGTGGTTCAGTATCTTGCTCATGGACACTTCGACATGTGGACCGGAGGAGCCGGGGATCGAACCACCGATCTTCCGATTGGTGGATGACCCGCTCTACCTCTGAGCCACAGCCGCCCCGACTTTAACACGGGAGATCGTAGCTTGTTACCCATTTACTACCGACAGTCAATGTTGGTTTCTTTTAACCATGACTATGGTTGTTTCCTAAACTTAACCAAGTGTTTATTACTGTTACCATGACGACAAAGGTACCCGAACCCTTCAACCCTAACCTGAAAATGTCTCAGGTGTTTTGATTCTAGAGTTGAAATTCTAGAAAATTGCTTGAAGAGGATTATTTGCATTGCAAACTGTTTGAAATATGCAAAGCCTGCAGGTATCACTGTGAGCCGAACTTATTCATAAAAGTGTCTTCATATTTTGTGCAAACAAATGTGTCACTGAATCACTTTATTTGGTACCTCAAACTGATAATTTGTGAGCATGAATTAATCAGAGTAAAACTGTACGAAACCCAATCAGCTCATGTAGATAGTCGATGGCCTGACACACTCTTTATTTTGCTCTATATTAGCAGCACGGTTGGACCACAAAAGCAGCCAAAGCTGGACCACAAAGAGTAAACCAGGAGTCCTGAAAGAATTTCCGATTCAGCCTCAAATCTGTGTGACAAAGAGCACTTGACCTGCTGGTTGGTTGTGTTGTGTCGGCCCTCGAACACACTCACCAACACAGGCACAAACATTTAATTTCATTTTTATTTGTTTCGCTCTATTTACACATTCACTACATAACCCTCAGGATTTCCTGAGGACACGTGTACAGTACAACCAGGAAGCTCCTGAATATCTGCACACCTGAATAACACAATAACAACCCCGCTAACACCAACCACATCAATTGATTCTCATTACTCGTGAAATACCCACTAAAACATCTCCACCCACCTTTCTGTTTCCTTTCTATCTCCATAAATAGGTTGTGATGGAGCTTGATTTAATGATGTACTCATGAGGGAAGAAGCTGTAGACGGAGAATAACTTTGAACTGTCTCCAAGAAACATGTCTGCTGTGATTTACTGACCTGACTTTATCCCACAGAAGAAAAGAAAATGTTCACTGAATGTTCACAGTTTGTAAAATAGTAAGTAGAGTATATAGAGTGTATAGACCTTAGGGGACAGTATTGTGGTAAAGTGTCATAATGATGAGCTCAGGAGCTCAGCAACAGTTCAGCAGGATCCAATCACAGAGGGCGGTGTTCAGTCCAAGGTCTCTGAGCTTGATGACGAGCTTGGAGGGCACAGTGGTGTTGAATGCTGAACTATAGTCAATGAACAGCGTTCTCACAGATGTGTTCTTCTAGTCCAGGTGTGAGAGGGCCGCGTGGAGGGCGATGGAGTCGTCAGTTGATCTCTTTGGTCTGTATGCAAATTGAAATGGGTCCAGTGAGTCAGAGAGGGAGGAGATCTGTCTAACTACTCAAAGCACTTCATGATGGTGGAGGTGAGTCGTCTCTATGAAAACCACAACGTCACAGTTCTTAATATCCTGTTGAAAAGTCATCCTGCTCCTGAGTTCATCCAGTTTATTATCCAGTGGCTGGACATCAGCTAGAAGGATACTCGGCAGAGGAGGCCAGTTTTCACGTTTTTTCAGCCGGACTAGGACCCTGGCTTTTATTTGTCTCCTTCATTTTCCAGGTACAGCAGCAGGTACAGTAATCCCAGCCATGGATATTCTCTGTTGTTTGTTGTTCGTGATCAAAAAGTGCCGTCCACCAACGATCTGATGTGCAAAAGTTGTTCTCTCTCATATTGAATGATAGGGCTCACTTTGGTGGTGCGCATGTTGTGAAATAATCAAAAATAAGTACCAGATGAAACCTGAGCTCGTAACATTTTACAAGTCTGTTTTTTCTTCTTCCTTTGAGTGGACATTAAATATGTTTTTCTTGTTTGCTATCTGTAAGTCCTGACGAGGTCAAACCTTCACAGCTAATGACCGACGGACTGACAATACATGCAACAGCTCCATGAATAGTTTTAACAGCCTCTAAAACAGTCATTTTTATCCTTTGTCAGATGCAGAATATAGGTAGACAAATCAAAATCCATTGTATCCTTCCTGCGTCTCACTTCCTCTGCCTCTCACTAAGCCTTCCATATTCACTGCATTCAGTACAGTCTACTTTGTGCACATTACATCTCATCATCTTTATCTATAAACACTCATATATAACAGCCAGGCTTGCTTAGTAAACAAACAGGATCCATACACAGACCTCCACATGATAAATCACTATAATCACGCTGCATTTTCCATAAGACAAAAATAAAATCCAATTCCATCATTCAAAACACAGAGATTTGTCTTGTGTCTGTGCGACTCCAGGCAGTGGGTTTATAAAGGTGCATTTGCCTCTCTCTTATAGCCTGCCTCACTCTTATTCAATCAAAGGACCATTTTTATTGCTGGCGCGCAGGCACCTGATTGCAATAACCCAGTTGATAGATGGGGGTGGGCCACTACTGTAGCAGGTGTGCTATATGCGCCAAGATAATCTGTTTTTATAAAAAGACCAGACAGGTCTACACATCAAGAGTTGCTTTGTGTTAAAATGACTTGATAAAATATGTAGAGTATTTCAGTGAGTTAAGGATCAGTGGGAAACAACAGCTCCTCTATTGCTGCCTTGATTCACTGCTCCCCCGCTGTGCTTTCCTGCAGTAAAGGCCCTCAACAAAAGGGTCCGCAAAAATATTTCAGAGCTGCTGATATTCCGATAATGCTAAAATATCACCTACTTGCTGGTGTGAATCTAACTGAACGCAAGCAAAAATGCATTACTCTTTGACCTTGTTTGTATTGCCAGATGAAAGCCATTTCATCTCAAACAACCTGTAGATGAAAAATGGAGGTTGTTGTGGAAATGGAAAAATAAAGATCTTTTAAAAAGGCATTGTTTCTCTTCGGGCACACAGTGGAGATTGCTTTTTTAGGGAGAGGGCGGTAGGTGGCTGGGAAAGAAATTCAGCTGGACAGAAGGACTTTGCCTTTGGTACTAACTGAAGGATGAGTTAGTGCACTTTGGAGCTGAATCAGCAAGCAGTAACATAGTGAGAGCAGTTCTGGGGCAAACTGAAATACCTACAGTATACTATACTGTTTATCTGTGTAGAGGGACTTATTTTATTTCAGTACTTTTAGGTTTGGAACATCAGGATTCTGTATTCTTCAAACAAATGAGCTCATATGACGTGTCTTCTGACCACATCGAAAGGCAAAAGAGTTTATACTTATTTACAAATGGCTACTCTCAAAAATGGAGCCAAAAAGCTGCCGTCATAGCCTCTTTCTGCCTCTCTCCCGATGTCTCCCAGATCTCTCTCGTGTCTTTTCTGTGTCTTTGTGTCAATCTAAGTAATCGTACAAATGGGGTTATAAAGCCTCGTCCACACCGGGAACGTCAGCAGCGTGGCGGCTGCGTAAGCTGTTTTTTTTATTTCGGCGTCCATGTTAACAGGTTAGAACAGCCACATTGCCCTCGTGAGACGCGGCTCGGCTGCGTGTCAGCTGCGTCTCTTCTAGAGATTTAAGGTCTCGCCTATTTTGACGCGAGCCGCGCGGTTCACAGCAACAACAGACAGAGAAGGTGATCTATTGACTGTATATTGACATCATATCAGCAACATTACTACAGTTTACATGTCTATCTGTAGAAAATGTCTTGACTTGTTTTTAAATCAACACTTCCTGCTTTCATTTCAAAATAAAAGCTCTCAAGCGTTTTTTCTGTGGACAGAATTCCTTCATTGGTTAACACGAGGCTTTTATTCTGAAATATTTGCAGGACAGTGTTGTAGAACATGCAGTGACTTGCAGAGCTCTATGAATGAATATAGTACGGGGTTTTAATTGTGGATTATTACTATTATTTACAAATTACCACACGTTTCTTAACCTTTCTCTGTCTAAAATAAATATAAATGACATTTATAATGAAATAAAATGGCCATTATGAAAGGTAAACTCTATGTAGAAAGAAAGGGCTGACAGCTAGTCTGAACACCCGACACATGAACCACGCAGCCGCCACGCGACACAGCAGCAGCCGTCACGCACTCCTGATGTTCCCAGTGTTGACGAAGCGTCAGGGTGCAACCTTTTGGACAGCCTCTCCTGAAAGGCATTCATGGTTGTTTCCATGGAAATTGAAAGAAGCAGTTGTTTAAAGAATGAAAGAGAAGTTCCAACCCTGCCCACGCTCACATGCATGCCAATCGCTGCATAAAGTGGGCCTGGTTGTGAGTTTCCTGAGCAGCAGCAGCTTTACAAAATGTTTAAAAATGTATTTTTGCATTAAGTGTTTTCACGGTGTTCTGTTTGGATTCAGAAACAAAAATGTATTTTTCTGTATTTTCTCAGTGCTGATAAACAGAAACCCCCCCCCTTTCTGCCAACAAACAAAACTAGCACAGACACATTTTTCATGTGAAATAACCAAAACTATTTCAACTTTGGCAGGGACAATTTGTGTTCATGTCAGACTCTTCTGCCAATAAGAAACTGGAAGAGAAAATGTTTCACACTATGTCTACCGTAAGTAACTATGAACAAAACTCTCTTCAAAATGAAGGCAGTGCAATGTAATCTATCTGGTACTAAAAATAGCATAGTAGTGCAGTGTAGTGGCGTATGAAGGGTTGAGTAGAGCTTTGAGTTGCAGTGACTGGTAATGATTGTGTCCCTCTCACTTTAACCTATATGAACCCGAGTGGGCCACCAGTCAGTCACTTGAATCATTCCATACAGCCTCCAACCAAAACCAATGATTTAAACCTTTTAGAAAAGATCTCTAAATTATTCAGCCATGCCAAGAGTGTAGCGCCACAAATGTAATGATTATTTAATAGTGTATAACTGTTGTAGAGGCCTCATGACATATTTAAAAGGCGGTGAATTATTAAGTTCTCACCTTCACGGTTTGTCCGGCTTCAGGGCCGTCCTGGTGGGAACAGAAAGGAGTAATTAGAACAGAGCTGGGAATTCAGAAATATTTACATTAATAATTCAGAGATATATTTTAATTCCAGATCAGCGAGAGCACCTCGACCTCTTTCCCCCAATTAAAAACTAACAAAAACAAGATTTCCCCCCTAATTTCTTTCATTGCCTCCTGTTCTGACATTTATTTCTTTATCACCATTTTACATTCAAATTTTCTTCAAGTGGAGGGACAAGAAGACACAATTATATGTTTGTACACTTACATGAAATACAGTATGTGATACACACATGATGAGATACATAGATTACATACACTATTTGAAACTGGATTTGCATGTTTTGTAAAGTCATTTCAATTAAATGTATCTGCAAAGTGTTCACTGAATTTGTACTTTGTTTGTTGTCCTACAACATCCGCTCCTGGTAACTAAACCACAGTTAATGTTTGCCGACTACGTTGTCGCGGGGGTATAATTATGGAGCCATTCTCTGAGATTAAAGTGGCAAATTTATGAGAAAAAACTCACTAATTTACGAGCTTATAAAGTCGTAAATTTACGAGAATAAAACTAGTATGGTGTAAAATAGTGGAGTGAAAAGCCGTGGTAGTGAAAACTATTGGGTTTTTTTTTTGTTAAGGAACCACATGACTTTATTTTGCAAGGTTGGATCAACCTCATCACACCACGTGTGCCACCGTTAAACACTGCCGTAACATTAGCCGAGTGCAAAATATACTATATTGTAGCGAACTCTCCATCCATGTATTCTCATCCTCTTATCCGGGGCTGGGCTGCAGGGGCAGCAGGGTATTCCAGACGTCCCTCTCCCCATAAAAAACTCCAAGGACATAATTCACCATCATCTGTGATTCAACACAAGCAGTTATGTGTCTTTTCTGTGTTGTTTTCCCTTCACACTGACCCAGCAGTTTCAGAGGCTGTAGCAGGCTCACGTTTAGAGCTAAGGTAATCTTATGAAACTATAAGAATCCATTGGTACCAGCCGTGTCACGCTCCAAAGTCAGGCTAAATTTTGGCGAGGAAAAACTGGCATGGCCGAGGGGTCTGACCTCAAGATATGTGAATGTTATTTTTGCCCATACTAAAATGGATTCTGCATACTGGGGTCCCTAAACAGTGTTGAATTACATACATTGGGTATCACTGTAAAGCTGAGACTCTGGTGGATCCAATGAGCCCAACTGTATTCATGTGTGATGATGTTAGTCCCCATAGGAGACATTTCATTGACCTCACTGTATAAAATGACCTGTGGTGACCTCTAGGATAATCACAGCCTCATGAAACTTTACAGCCACAAACTAGAGACCTAGAGCATTCAGAGGATGGATGGATCAAACTAGAGACCTAGAGCATTCAGAGGATGGATGGATCAAACTAGAGACCTAGAGCATTCAGAGGATGGATGGATCAAACTAGAGACCTAGAGCATTCAGAGGATGGATGGATCAAACTAAAGACCTAGAGCATTCAGAGGATGGATGGATCAAACTACAGACCTAGAGCATTTAGAGGATGGATGGATCAAACTAGAGACCTAGAGCATTCAGAGGATGGATGGATCAAACTAGAGATCTAGAGCATTCAGAGGATGGATGGATCAATCTAGAGACCTAGAGCATTCAGAGGATGGATGGATCAAACTAGAGACCTAGAGCATTCAGAGGATGGATGGATCAAACTAGAGACCTAGAGCATTCAGAGGATAGATGGATCAAACTAGAGATCTAGAGCATTCAGAGGATGGATGGATCAAACTAGAGAGCTAGAGCATTCAGAGGATGGATGGATCAAACTAGAGACCTAGAGCATTCAGAGGATGGATGGATGGATCAAACTAGAGACCTAGAGCATTCAGAGGATGGATGGATGGATCAAACTAGAGACCTAGAGCATTCAGAGGATAGATGGATCAAACTAGAGACCTAGAGCATTCAGAGGATGGATGGATCAAACTACAGACCTAGAGCATTCAGAGGATGGATGGATCAAACTACAGACCTAGAGCATTCAGAGGATTCTGAACAGTTTACACAACAGAAGTACTTGTCATCCAATCGCCAACAGAAATCTCCAAATGTCAAAAGTTTTTGATCCCAAATCACAGCATGTCTTTTTCTATGGTGTTCCTCAAGGTCTTGGTGTCTTAATGTGGTATTTTGGAGGGATTATTGATCATTTTTTATCAATTCTCCAGTGGTAAAAAATTTAGCACCAAATCTGTGTAACAAATGGTATCAACCCAAAAATTGCTGCAACAACTTATGAGATATAATAGAGCATGGGGATGACCATCATATACCTAAACACTTTCAGAATTTATTCTAATTAATTATTTATTTATTTTTTCTGATTCAGGGTTAAAAGTGTCAGTGTGTAACTATGGTAACACAGTGTGTTTGGAGTAACATCTTCTCAACGGCTGGGTTTTAGTGTTAGTTGTGCTGAAATAAAAGACGTGTGTAAATTTATGACTTTAATCTCGAAGATTTGTCTTTAAATTATTACCTACAATGGCCCGTCGTAGCAACTCAGCTTATATTATCAGTGGATCAAATCACTATGTGTTATATCAATGTTAACATCAATATCATTGTCCCCTAATAAAGAAGTACATTTAGATGTGAATTAACATTAAAAAGGTAGAGACAGTACTGTGTGTGTGTTCTGATCTTTTTTATGTTACATTCTTTTTCTTTTCTCTTACTTCATGTTCTGACAACGAAACATTTGAACCTTCTTCTCAGACTGACATATCAGAAATGTATTGAGATTATACTTATGTTATTCATTAGAAGAAGGTGATGACTGGAATCTGCATGGTTCTAATACATATCACACATCAGTGTGGCGCGTCGAAAAACAAATAAATCAAATCTGATGAGCTCTATTATTTTTCAGCACTGATCTAGAAAAAATAGAGCGTTTGTGTCACCATCCAAAAGTCTTTTTTTCACCAGCAATCCTCCAGTGAGGTTGATTTGTGTGATATTATTATTTGTCAGGATCGGCGTGCTGCAGAGAACAGTTGCCCCCCCCTGCAGAGAGTTCCTCTTTAATGTGTTGGCTGTAACCCGGGAGCTGTCACAACTAATCTCCTATCATCACTTCTCATCACCTCCCCAGTCAAAGAAAATGATATCCAGGTAAAGATTACTCTTTGCTGCTCTGCTTCCCCCCCCCCCTCCTCTCTTCTAACCTGTGAAACCATTTTCTCTGACAGGGCCGCAGAGTGAGCTAGGTGCTATTTTGATATTAGCATATATATCACCAGTTATGCAGAATAGGCCATTCAGTCTGAGACGAGAGCCTGTCTGGGTGTCAGAGTCAGCTCTGTATTTAGCTTCCATCATACGACAGCAGAGCTGATCCATACTGAGAGCAGCGATAGGCCTCATTCTGCTCTTTTCAAGTCATTTGGTCTTTTATTGAGTTGCAAAAATCTTTTTTTCTTTTCAAATGTAAACAACTTATGGTCTTGATTCACATACACTGATCTGCTCTATTCTGTTTTAACCCCTTTAAATTTGTCCTTAGGTGGGACTGAAACATTTTATCCACGACACTATGAGAGTAGGATAAAATACTGAAATGAAGAGAAGTTCAAACCCAAAACTTCATGTTTTCTATGTCTGGTCGACTTTTCTTTGGGAACTTTGGGATCAGCACAGCAGGATTTGTAAAGGTGGAGCCAATGGTGGGTCCAGCAGGGTTTAAAGGAACAGTGTGTAGGATTTAGTGGTAGTGGTGTGATTGCAGATTGTAACCAACCGATTACCCCTCGGCTCACTCCTCCCTTTCTACGACTGCGGTAACGTGAGCTGCCAAGTGCTAAATCGTGGTAAAGCCGTCAGCCTCGCTCAGAAGCCATCTTTACCATAATAACACCATGTTAGGAGCAACAGAAGTAAGGCGGTGGTTCACTAAGGTGGTTCAGTTCTACAGCACCACAAACAACATCCTCCGCAATGATCAGTTCGAACACAGACTGAACAGTATAACATTCATTAAGGGAGGATTTATTGCAGGACTATTGTTTTGCTGCATTCGTTTGAGCGTGTATGTGTACTGTACCTAATAAACTGGCAACCAAATATATAACCATGGTTTTGGTTTTGTAAGGCGTCAAACACACGGTGCACAGCACAGGAGAAAATGACTACTTATCCTTTTTGAATAACAGGGTTATATGAATGAATAACATGGTTATATGAATGAATAACTGGGTTATATGAAGGAATAACAGGCTTATATGAATGAATAACATGGTTATGTGAATGAATAACATGGTTATGTGAATGAATAACATGGTTATATGAATGAATAACTGGGTTATATGAAGGAATAACAGGGTTATATGAATGAATAACATGGTTATGTGAATGAATAACAGGGTTATATGAATGAATAACAGGGTTATATGAATGAATAACATGGTTATATGAATGAATAACAGGGTTATATGAAGGAATAACAGGGTTATATGAAGGAATAACAGGGTTATATCAATAACTACTATGTTGTGTTTTTTTTGTATACCATCATCAAAATATCACGTATATCATTTAACATCATTTCAGAGATGAGGCCCGTCTATCACTGTGTATTCAACTCCCCACTACAAAGTTGAAGTTGATGCTACAGTATCTTTGAACAGTTCCTTAAGTCTGTGTTTTACCTGGATGGCGATGGTGAGTGAGGTGGCGTTGAAGTGCTTCTCCAGCAGCGTGGCCACTCTCTGAGTGGTGCTGAATAAGTCCGCCACCTCATCCGGCCGAAGATCCCGAAAACGCTCCACTGGTCTCAGAGGGCACACCAACACATCTGAACAAGTTCTGTTAAAGAATTCTCTGCTGGAAACACATTGAAATATGTCTAAACCTGAAACAGAGACGTTGAGTTTACTCACCTCTAAAAAAAATGATCTAAAACCTCTCAGACATCATAGTGAGTCTTACGCCTCGGCCACACTGGGAACGTCAGGACTGCGTGGCGGCTGCGTGATTCACGCGTCGGGTGTCCACACCAGCTGCGTTTCTGCTGCTGCAGCTGCTGCTGTCAGCTCTTTCTTTCTACATAGAGTTTGTCTTTCAAAATGGCCATTTCATCTCATTATAAATATCATTTATATTTATTTTAGACAGAGAAAGGTTAAGAAACGTGTGGTAATTTGTAAATAATAGTAATAATGCATCATTAAAACCCCGTACTACATTCCTTCATGGAGCTCTCCAAGTCACTGCATGTTCTACAACACTGTCCGGCACATATTTCAGAATAAAAGCCTCATGTTGACAAATGAAGGAATTCTGTCCACAGAAAAAAAACGCTTGAGGGCTCTTATTTTGAAATGAAAGCAGGAAGTGTTGATTTAAAAATAAGGCTTTCCTTTTTTTAATCTCCGTGACATTTTCTACAGATAGAGACATGTAAACTGTAGTAATGTTGCTGATACGATGTTAATATACAGTCAATAGATCACCTTCACTGTCTGTTGTTGCTGTGAACCGCGCGGCTCGCGTCAAAAATAGGCGAGACCTCGAATCTCTAGAAGAGACGCAGCTGAGAAGCAGCTGAGAAGCAGCTGAGCTGCACGTCTCACGCGGGCAATGTGGCTGCTCTAACCTGTTAACACGGACGCCGAAGTAAAAAACAACAGGTAACGCAGCCGCCACGCGCTGCTGATGTTCCCAGTGTGGACGAGGCTTTAGTGCTTCATGCAGCTCTCTCTGCTTCACCACGCTCAAACCACCTGCACCTCTGCAGCTTGAACATAAGGGGAATTTGTGTAAAAAATAATTAATGCTGCATCAAATGGAAATAAAATGTTTTTGAATTGAGCGGTCAACTACACAATAAGCTATAATAATTATAATAATAGTAATAATTGCTATTTAAGTGGTTTCATTTCTGAAAAACGGTTTCTAGGCAACAGACAAAATGGAAGCATTTCAAACTTCATCTCTTTTCAAAACTAGTGGCAGGTTTGATCTGTGTGTATTTCAACGTTGAGCTGAGGAACAAGCAGTCGATGACAGAGCACAACAACATCAGCAGGTCCGATCATCAAGACGCTGCTGCACGTCACACCTCGTGAACACATCTGAAGGCACCGTAACACACAACATGGGGACCGCCCTCTGTTTTCCATCTGGATTCTTACACTCTGTCTCCTCCTTCATCTTTTCTCCTCTTCCTCAGTAAGTGTAGTTTAAGGCTCTATTGTGTAGCTTAAACCTGAAGGAAGACGAGTTTTCTTGGATAACATACTTTGATTAACAGCTCACATGCTTATTTAAAGGGGAAAAAAAATATTTAAAAATGTTTACACAATTCATATTCATTCATTTTCACAAATCACTTCATAATGTTTATAGGACATGAAAATTAATTTCATACAGTTTAATTTAGTTGCTGTTATTAAATAATATGATTCAATAATAATCTTGTCATTTTTTCTTCTAATTGGTGCAATTTGATATGTTACAATAGCCCCCGGTTTAAATATAACACTGTAAACCTGCTGAAAAGACACACAGGGAGCCTGCCAAAGGAAAAGACAGGAGATCACCGAAGTCATTAGGATTCAACCTCTGGAGACATTTAATGTCAGCGCAATATTTCATGGAAATCCCTGCGATAGTTCTTGAGATATTTCAGTCTGGACCAAAGCAGTGGACCAACTGACCGACTAACTGACATTGCAACACGTTCTCATCCCAACTCGTCACATACTGACGCTAAGCAAACCCCTTGGCGTCACTTAAAGGTCGCTGTAAACATGTGCTTATCATTGTGAATTAAACAAAAACACTTCTTTCTCTCTTTAAACTACGTCCCCACAGCACTTTCTATGAGCGCTTACTGTTGTCACGGATGGGATTACATTGAAAGCCCGGTGCATCTCATACCAGGCGCTAAAGTGTGGACTGTGCGTCGGTATCACACACCTAACGCCGGGGCCGCACTGCCCTCATGGTGGCGTCGTCGCGTGGCGCCTGCGTGATTGACGCGTCGGTTATCCACAGCAGCTGCGTTTCTGCTGCTGCTGCTGCTGTCAGCTCTTTCTTTCTACATAGAGTTTGCCTTTCATAATGTCCATGTAATTTCATTATAAATATTATTTATATTTATTTTAGACAGAGAAAGGTTAAGAAACGTGTGGTAATTTGTAAATAATAGTAATAATCCACAATTAAAACCCGTACTATATTCATTCATGGAGTTCTCCAAGTCACTGTATGTTCCACAGCACTGTCTGCACATATTTCAGAATAAAAGCCTTGTGTTAACAAATGAAGGAATTCTGTCCACGGAAGAAACGCTTGAGGGCTTTTATTTTAAAATGAAAGCAGGAAGTGTTGATTTAAAAACAAGTCTTTACTTTTTTCATCTCCGTAACATTTTCTACAGATAGAGACATGTAAACTGTATTAATCTTGCTGGTATGATGTTAATATGCGGTCAATAGATCACTTTCTTTGTCTGTTGCTGCTTTGAAACGCGGCTCGCGTAAAAAATAGGCGAGACCTCGAATCTCTAGAAGAGACGCATCAGGCAGTGTGGCTACTCTAACCTGTTAACAAGGACGCCGAAATAAAAAACAACAGGTAACGCAGCCACCACGCGGCCACCACGCGGGCAGTGTGGCCCCGGCGTAAGGGCGTAAAGGAGCGTTGGTATTTGATGCCATAGGAAAGAGAGTTGGCTGGATATTGCCATCCTGAGCCACGTCGCTATCACGGCTACTACATGGTCGCATCGGGAATGAATATAATATATTTAAATCTATTTCTCACTTTTCCCTGATGGTCTGATTAAGTCACTAAAATTGGTCTCTAGTCACGTATTAGAAATAAAGTCGTTAAGACCTGCTAAGTTGCTAAATATAGCAAGAAAGTCAACAGTGTTTGAGACACAGTCCAGGTGTGACACTGCAGATGTGCAGGTGATGTACTGTAAGCTGAACTTTGCATCAATAGCACTGCTTATATTTCCTGTTTGGACTTGCATACCAATTTACCCTGTATCAATAAAACTATATCAACTACTATATAAACTATATAATGTGAATGTCAAAATTAAACAGAACATTTTTAAAATACATGTAGTGAAAATAAAGCGTGTCTCCATTTTGATTTATTAACACAGAGCGAAACAACACCTAACGAAAAATGATCCATTTCATTTAAAGTCCGAAAGGTCACGGAACATATTGCAAAGAAATCTTTCCCACGTCGGAGCTATTGCACACAGAAAAGTAATCAAGCTCGCTGACAGAAGTAAGACACAGTTTGATGAGTGGTATGGCGACGGCAGCAGAGAGCAAATATCCAAAAGGCTTCGGGAGCATGTTGCTCTCCGTCATGGGTCATTTGATCAATAAGAGTGGCTCAAGGGAACAAAGTGAGAAGCAGTTCTCCGGAAAGAACGACACAAAAAAAAGACCAGGGGTGCAGCTTTGGCCAAGAATGGAGGAGATGAAGTTGCACAAGAAAAAAGAGAAAAATAAAAAGCTTTATGACCTTTTAGATTTGAGGCAATGTTCAATGATGACAGTGTATCACACTGCTTTTCCCCCAAATGTTCTTGAGTTAAGTGTCATTCATTTATTTAACCAAAACCACCATCTTTCCCAAACTTTAAAGCAAAAGTTTGACAATAGAAAAGAAGCTTGATACTACTCTACTGTTAAATATGAGGCTCCAGTCAGGAGCCAGTTAGCTTAGCACAAAAACAATCTGCTTACCAACACCGCTAAAGCAACAACACATAAATATTTTTTTGTTTAAAAAAAACTGATATCAAAACTGATAATTCGCTGTTTTATGGGGGGTTATGTGCTGGGCTATTTGCTGGGACTAGTTGCCAGGCAACCAGCGGAGACTCCAGGTCTTCCAGGTCCAAGTCTTCGGCAAGTTTGCTCAATTGTCAATAATGATCTTGACACTATAGAGATATTTGCACTACAAAGATAGAAACCTATATTTGTAATGCCAGAATATTTAAATATAAAAAAGTGGAGCGTCTCTGAATCGATAAAAAAAAATTGAAATACTTTGATTTCTTTCACAAATCAGAGGTATGGGAGACGGTGTTAAAATGCCGACTTAGTGAAGAAAAAATATCAAGGCTGCGAGCAATAAAAAAAAAAAAAAGTGAAAGAGACATTGGAGTTCATTCCGCTCTCATGAAACAGCATCCTGTTGCGAGAAGATGATTACATCTTAGCATTTCATGCCACAGTGGCCTCGTCTGGGAGCCATTCATCTCAAGAGCCACAAACAGAGGCACAAATGATCAGTTTGCTCTTTTTTCTCTCTCTGTGTGTGTGTGTGTGTGCGTGTGTGTGTGTGTGTGTGTGTGTGTGTGCGTGCAAGCCGCACTCGAATGGAACCAGATGTCACATGACCTGATATCTTTCTTTCGTCTGTGCTGCTGTGGTGATGGAGCTTGCCCACATGAAAGATGAGGCAGGCTGAGGCTGGAGAGAGGCAGAGAAGCAGACACAGCTTGTTTACTTTGTGTTGCTGGATGAATAATGTCTCAACAAACGCATTAACCTCAACAAGTTATCCACTACTGTACGGTCTGTTTGATCTGTATCTGGAGAGTAGGCTACTGGCCTAAAGTCTCCTCTACCGCACTTACCAAAACAGGCTGGTAGATACTGTAGATACAGTAGATAAATAAATCCCTCTGATGTTAAGCTATTGAAAGCATAAACTACAGTTAATTCCTGTATTTACACCTCCTGCACAAATGTTTCACATTAACCCCTAAACACTCGGTCCGGCCGCTTTTCTGTCTTTCAGAGGTTGTAGCGGGCTGAGTGAAAATACCGGCATCATATGAAACTAGGAAAGGAATCCATTGGTACCAATATACCATGCTAGCTTGTCGGTAGGAACACTAAATAACGCTACGAAGTTACGCTGAATTTTGGCGAGGAAAAATCGGAGTGGTGAATCTGGAAAAAACCATGCAGTCTTTTTCATGCAGTATAAATGTGTTATTGTCTCCAAATCTAAATATGGTGTATCTGAATATTTCCGCATACTGGGGTCCATAAACAGTGTTGAATTACATAAATTGTGTATCACTGTAAAGCTGAGACTCTGGTGGATCCAATGAGCTCAACTGTATTCATTTGTGATAATGTTAGTCCCCGTAGTAGCCATTTCATTGTAGTGAGACTATTTTTTGAAACTTGACCTCAATGTATAAAATGTCAAAAGTTTTTAATACCAAATCACAACATTGGATTTTCTCTGGTGTTCCTCAAGGTCTTGGTGTCTTAATGTGGTATTTTAGAGGGATTATTGATCATTTTTATCAATTCTCAAGTGGTAAAAAATGGTTAAATTTAGCACCAAATCTGTGTAACAAATGGTATCAACCCAAACATTGCTGCACCAACTTATGAAACATAATAGAGCATGGGGATGGACATGATATACTTCTATCATAATGTTCTAAATCCTTATACACGTTCACTATTTATTTTAATTAATGTATTAATTAATTTATTTGTGTTTATTTTTTATTTATGACTAGAACAACTTGACACACAGTGCTAAACTGCATCTCATATTAATCTTTAGTTCATCAGCTTTCAGATGATGTACACCACTTCTATGTGACATCTACTGTTGACTTTTTACTTTGTTTAAGTTTAACCTGGACTACTGCTCACCTGTATGGTCTTCTTTAAGTTTAACCTGGACTATTGCTCACCTGTATGGTCTTCTTTAAGTTTAACCTGGACTATTGCTCACCTGTATGGTCTTCTTTAAGTTTAACCTGGACTATTGCTCACCTGTATGGTCTTCTTTAAGTTTAACCTGGACTACTGCTCACCTGTATGGTCTTCTTTAAGTTTAACCTGGACTACTGCTCACCTGTATGGTCTTCTTTAAGTTTAACCTGGACTACTGCTCACCTCTATGGTCTTCTTTAAGTTTAACCTGGACTACTGCTCACCTGTATGGTCTTCTTTAAGTTTAACCTGGACTTATGCTCACCTGTATGGTCTTCTTTAAGTTTAACCTGGACTACTGCTCACCTGTATGGTCTTCTTTAAGTTTAACCTGGACTACTGCTCACCTGTATGGTCTTCTTTAAGTTTAACCTGGACTACTGCTCACCTGTATGGTCTTCTTTAAGTTTAAACTGGACTACTGCTCACCTGTATGGTCTTCTTTAAATTTAACCTGGACTATTGCTCACCTGTATGGTCTTCTTTAAGTTTAAACTGGACTACTGCTCACCTGTATGGTCTTCTTTAAGTTTAACCTGGACTACTGCTCACCTGTATGGTCTTCTTTAAGTTTAACCTGGACTACTGCTCACCTGTATGGTCTTCTTTAAGTTTAAACTGGACTACTGCTCACCTGTAAAGTCTTCTTTAAGTTTAACCTGGACTATTGCTCACCTGTATGGTCTTCTTTAAGTTTAACCTGGACTATTGCTCACCTGTATGGTCTTCTTTAAATTTAACCTGGACTATTGCTCACCTGTATGGTCTTCTTTAAATTTAACCTGGACTATTGCTCACCTGTATGGTCTTCTTTAAATTTAACCTGGACTACTGCTCACCTGTATGGTCTTCTTTAAGTTTAACCTGGACTACTGCTCACCTGTATGGTCTTCTTTAAGTTTAACCTGGAATACTGCTCACCTGTATGGTCTTCTTTAAGTTTAACCTGGACTACTGCTCACCTGTATGGTCTTCTTTAAGTTTAACCTGGACTACTGCTCACCTGTATGGTCTTCTTTAAGTTTAACCTGGACTCCTGCTCACCTGTAAGGTCTTCTTTAAGTTTAACCTGGACTATTGCTCACCTGTATGGTCTGCTTTAAGTTTAACCTGGACTATTGCTCACCTGTATGGTCTTCTGCATCAAAAAGTGTACTGAGGAAATTACAAATTGTCCAAAACAGAGCTGCAAGACTAGTCTTACACTCCCCATAAAAACGAACCCAGACAGCATCATAAACTCTCATGGTTACCAGTAGAGAAAAGACTCGCCTTAAGCACAGTGACCTTCTTTAGTAACAGCATTTATTCTACTAAACCAGAGTTTTTACACAGTTAAATTACCAAATGCAGGGACATTCACAGTCATTTCAGTAGAACAGCAGGTGATGGCCAAATCATGTTACCTCACCCAAAGTCTAAGACAGTCATTTATGGTGCCATCTATCACTGGAGTAGCTTCCCTATTACATCCATCAATCCTCAAAGAAATCCTCATTCAGACACCATGTAAGAACACAGATACAGATGCTCCTCCTGAAGCAGCTGATGGATAGTCCAGTGTCGGTCATGTACGGTGCCTGTTCTTTGTCCCTGATGTTGGGCCTTGAGGCTAAATGGTTGTGGATGAATGTGAATGAATGTGAAATTGATATATGTTTGGAAAACTTGAATGTTATTAGAGTAATACAAATATGATGTTGTACATAGTATGTATGTGATAAATGTAATGTACTTGATTTCGGTGTTACCTCATACTGACTACTACTACTACTACTACATACTGACTACTACTACTAGTACTACTACATACTGACTACTACTACTACTGCTACATACTGACTACTACTACTACTGCTACATACTGATTATTCTACTACTACTACTACATACTGACTACTACTACTACTGCTACATACTGACTACTACTACTACTGCTACATACTGATTATTCTACTACTACTACTACTACATACTGACTACTACTACTACTGCTACATACTGACTACTACTACTAGTACTACTACATACTGACTACTACTACTACTGCTACATACTGACTACTACTACTGCTACATACCGACTACTACTACTGCTACTACTACTACTAGTACTACTACATACTGACTACTACTACTACTGCTACATACTGACTACTACTACTACTGCTACATACCGACTACTACTTCTACTACATATTGACTAGTACTACTACTACTGCTACATACCGACTACTACTACTACTAGTAGTAGTAGTAGTAGTCGGTATGTAGCAGTAGTAGTAGTAGTCAGTATGTAGTAGTAGCAGTCTACTACTACTACATATTGACCACTACTACTATTACTGCTACATACTGACTACTACTACTACTACTACCACTACATACTGACTACTACTACTACTGCTACATACTGACTACTACTACTATTACTGCTACATACTGACTACTACTACTACTACTACCACTACATACTGACTACTACTACTACTGCTACATACCGACTACTACTACCGCTACATACCGACTACTACTACTACTACTACATACTGACTACTACTACTACTACTACTGCTGCATACTGACTCTGAGGACTTGCCCGCCCAGCACAGTGAACTCAACACTCTTTCCACTGAACTTTCTACACTAAACCTGAATCTCTGCTGTAGAATGATCCAACGTGAGGCTGTTTGAAGAGCTACCGGGCTGCAGGAGCCCAGTAGCTCTGTTGTCGTCCCTGGCAACCCAAGCAGGAAGTAGACCATACACAAACCTGGCATTGTAATCATCAGCTCAGCATAATGAACACTGAAACTTTTCACAAGGTGCCAATCCCTCACTCCTTTCACTGCATGCCAATACACACAGCATCTTTCAATGTGGATCTGCACACACAACACCACCTTTATTCAAGGGATCCCAAATGGCCCGGGTCTTTAGCGTGCCAGGGGTGGTTGATTTCATTCCCGCAACTATTGTGTGGGTGAGAGAGGGGAGAGCTTTCCATATGTCTCTGCCTGGGCCAATCTCCTCTCCGGCTCTGAGCAGCCTCTCCCCTCCGTCCCCGGCCGGCTGCTCCAGTCGAAGGGTTTGAAGGATGAGATTGAAGAGCCTGAGCATTTCCATATAGTGAGAAAACCATCTGCTCATATCCCATTATTATCTGTCACAACAGTTATTTGACTGCTTTCGTCTGATTCACTCCCGGGGTCGTGGTGCATGTAATAAGAACAAGGCATCGCAGATTGGTTTTACATTGCAAATGCAATCATTTCTTTGAGGGAAAACATCTGTCCCAGTACCCCCCCATATACCAGCACTCACCCCGTCTCCATTCCCAATGCCACACTGTCCTTTTTACACTACTACACCCCCCCCCCCCCCTCAGTGACCTTCCTCTTCCTCTTCATCCCATCAGTATCACACCAATTTCACACTACATACTAATTCTAATATAGTTAGATTCTGTGGGCGGTTCACACTGGAAAAGGACCAAATGAAGTCGGCTTCGTGATGGAGGTGGGAGTGTGGTGTTGCTGGACGCGGGTGGGGTTAAATTGAATTGAGTATATGAATTTTGTTATGTTGTCCTATCAAAAAATAGTGTTCAACCATGCATACCTCATTCCTCATATTTGTATTTATCATACCCCTGCATGTGTTTTTCAATTATTATATTCTTATTATCTTTTCTCACCAATATATGTACAGATTTTTTTTTTTTTAGATATGATTTGTTTATTGTTTCTAAACTCTCTCCACAGATGTACAGTAGAACCGTTGTCAACAATGTGCTTTTTTATTTTTAACCAATTGTGAATAAATCTGAATTTAGAGGAAAATAGTAATGTGAGTTAATTTGTTGTCAACTTTATTACACGGTATAATTTGGGGATGTAGATGATACTATGGAACTATTATACTACTATTGTGTTTATGGGACATAAACATCCCCTCTCATGCAGTCTCAACAGTCCTTGACACCCCCCCCCCCCTTTTCATTATTGTGAGAACTGAGTAGCTGATTAGGGTGGATGGAGATTAATAAATAGGAGCACCCATGATTATCCCCAGAGAAACAATCCTGACAAGGTTTTTCTTCTTTCTTTACGAGTGCTGGAAATAATGTGACTGCACCAAATGGCTGGGGGGTCAAAGGTCACAGTGTTGGTTATGACTGCAAAGAATTGGGGGAAAAAAGTAAATTTTCAAACGTCAGCGCAGGGTGAGCGGCGACACGAGTCATCCCTTTGTGATGAAAAGATGAACAAAATGAAAGATAAATCTGCGCATTGTAACGGTGAGCTGGACGTTGGCTAGTAGTGATGTGCTGGTCGACCCAGAACCCGTGGTGCTGCTTACTAAAATATCACGGGTTTGGAGCGGGCAGGTGACAATTTGACAAAGCAGCGTGCCGGGTAGGTTATTAATAACTTACAGAAACATTGGTGCTGTAGTCCACCTTCTCTTCCCCTCTCTGTCTCCAATACACACAACGGGTCGGGTGGTGCTGATCACCAACTTGATACTCTTTAGAACTATAGCATTTGTTGTCTCACATTTTATTTTTATGGATTACATTTTTATTTATTGATATTTTTTTTTTTATTTTTAAAAGGTCAGCTCAAAATGATAGAAATAAAACAAAGGAGTAGGTAGAGGTGTCAGTAAACAACAGTTAATAAATAGCAGATTGCTCAGCAGCATCAGTTAGGCTGTAAAACTGGAGTAACTGTCTGAAGCTCTTCTTTGCTTTGAGAAGAGGCTACAACAAATACGAGTGAAGAGAATGACACACCCTCTCTCTCTCTCTCTCTCTCTTTCTCTCTCTCTCTCTCTCTCTCTCACACACACACACACACACACACACACTCCCAGTATAACAGGCAGTGATGAAGGCGGCCGGCCCTCAAATAAATCAAAATGCCCTTTCCCTTGGCAGCTCCAAATCCTGGACGGCCAAAACAAAGAGATCCATCACTGCTGCTGCAACAATTGGCTCTTTCTGCCTGATTACAGCTGGCCTAAAATGGCCCCCATCACCCCATCATGGCCTGGAAAACGACACACAGCTCCTGACACGGGCATTCGTCTACACACACATATCAAAGGGCTCCAGTAGAGTCAGGACTATACGTCTGGTTTGTGTGTATTATGTGCATGGGAGGAAAAGGGCAATATGGTGCAGTCTCTGCTTTAATATCATCAACAACTTTAAGCACATCTTTTTTCTGTATATATTTTTCTTTCTCACTTTTTGTTCTCATCAGTTTCTGACTTGCATTTCAGAATATGTTGAGACTTTCAGTCACGCTGAGACACTGAGAAAGACATCAGTTTTTTCTTGTGCTTAATGGACTTAACTGGTAGTCGGTGCCACCGCTGCAGTTTTTCCTAGACATCAGTGTTGGATGAGTTTTCGGGCTTTGTTTTCACATGCTCCCCCCCCATCCCCACCACCACCACCGGCTGAGAACTCTGTCAGCCCTTTAAGCACACAATAAAACCATCTAATTAAGAGCTGTGGTGTGTGACATAGAACACGCTCTGTGTGTGTTTGTGAGTGAAAGAGATAAAGGGATGAAAACCTCCTGGACGTTTGGTTCTGCCCTCAGGTTTCTTGGAAAAGACACTTCATCGATCCGTCGAGTAAAATCACAAAATTGTACTCCTCATCATGAGTAAACTGTTTTTTAAATGGTGGAGTAATTCTTTTAAGTCAGCCAACCTGTGGCCATTTCCGCATGTCGCCCCCTCTCTCTCCCCCTTTCTACACTATCCACTGTCCTATAAATAAAGGCATCAAATCTCCTCAAAATGTTCCCTGTCTTCAGACAAAACTTGAATTACCGCCTCGCGGTTGTATGCCTCCGCCAACCAGTCAGCTGTCAGTTTACATCATAAATACATCCATGTCTGTCCAAAATGTCATCACTTCATCGTTTATCCTGTTAGACATTTGTGTGAAACTGTGTGTCACCCTATTGCAGCGGTCAGCAACCTGCGGCTCCGAAAACCACATGCGTCTCTTTAGCTCCTCTCCAGTGGCTCCCTGTGGATTTTTAAAAAAATTAGTGGAAATGAATAACTGTTTTTTTTGTTTACATTTTCAAAAACAAAAACTGAGATTTAGAGAATAAAGTCATAATATTATAAAGTAGTTATTTTAAGTGTTATTTTCTTTTTTTTCTCGTTAAGTTATTACTTTATTCTCGTAATATTACGACTTTTTTCTCGTAAAGTTATGACTTTATTCTCGTAATATTACGACCTTTTTTTCGTAAAGTTATGACTTTATTCTCGTAATATTACGACTTTTTTCTCGTAATATTACAACTTTTTTTCTTGTTAAGTTATGACTTTATTCTCGTAATATTCCGACTTTTTTCTCGTTAAGTTATGACTTTATTTTCGTAGTATTACGACTTTTTTTCTTGTTAAGTTATGACTTTATCCTCGTAATATTACGACTTTTTTTTCGTTAAGTTATGACTTTATTCTCATAATATTGCGAATTTTTTCTTGTAATATTATGACTTTTTTCTCGTTAAGTTATGAGTTTATTCTCGTAATATTAAGACTTTATTCTCGTAATATGACTTTTTTTCTCGTAAAGTTATGACTTTATTATCGTAATATTACGACTTTATTCTCGTAATATTATGACTTTTTCTCGTTAAGTTATTACTTTATTCTCGTAATATTACGACTTTATTCTCGTAATATTATTACTTTTTTCTCGTTAAGTTATTACTTTATTCTCGTAATATTACAACTTCCTTCTCGTTAAGTTATGACTTTTTTCTCGTAATATTACGACTTTATTCTGTAAATCTCAGATGTTTTTCCCTCAGTGTGACCCTAATACTCTGTAGTACATTAACACTTTGTCCCTCACTGCATTAGACTTATATACTATGTACTTAGACTATAAACTGTGTTACCTTCATCACAATGATCAAATGCTTTGTGGATCCAGACAGATTTGTTTTTTTGTTTTTGCTTTTTTTGCATAAAATGGCTCTTTTGATAGTAAAGGTTGCTAACCCCTGCCCTAGAACCACAGGTGACAGGTTCAGATGCTGTTAAGGCATATACACCAGCGTATATTAAAACAACAGTTCCTCTCAACAAAACAGAAAGAAAACAAAGAAAATATACTTGAAAACCCACCGGCTACCGGCTATACAGCAAACGTATTCAGATTCCCCCCAAATACCATCGTCTGCTCAGAAAGCTGTCGTAGCAGCGACCCGCCAGCACACACCGCCACGTCAGGATGAGAAGCCTCCCAGACTCTGAGCTCGCCTATGAACAAAACGTATCATTTCATTTCCTGCCCAAGTGACAAGGAAGCCACAGTATTACCGTACATCAAATAGTTTACTCACAATGAAGCAAGAACCTCGGCGGTTACCCTCAACTTAACGCCTTAACTTCACTCAACATGCAGCTCACCGGACGGCAACATGGGCTGGCTTACAGCCACATCGGACTAAACTCGCAGTAACAATGTGCTTCACTCAACACACACAACATACAGCCTGACGAGGAGGAGACAACGGGCAGACTAAAGCCTCGTCCACACCAGGAACGTCAGCAGCGCGTGGCGGCTGCGTTACCTGTTGTTTTTTATTTTGGCGTCCGTGTTAACACGTTAGAGCAGCCACACTGCGTCTCAGCTGCGTCTCTTCTAGAGATTCGAGGTCTTGCCTATTTTTGACGCGAGCCGCGCGGTTCACAGCAACAACAGACAGTGAAGGGGATCTATTGACTTTATATTAACATCATATCAGCAACATTACTACAGTTTAGATGTCTCTATCTGTAGAAAATGTTACGGAGATGAAAAAAAGTAAAGATTTATTTTTAAATCAACACTTCCAAATTTCAAATTAAAAGCCCTCAAGCGTTTTTTCTGTGGACAGAATTCCTTCATTTGTTAAAACGAGGCTTTTATTCTGAAATATGTGCAGGACAGTGTTGTAGAACATGCAGTGACTTGGAGAGCTCCATGAATGAATAAAATACAGGGTTTTAATGGTGGATTATTACTATTATTTACAAATTACCACACATTTCTTCACCTTTCTCTGTCTAAAATAAATATAAATGATATTTATAATGAAATGAAATGGTCATTATGAAAGACAAACTCTATGTAGAAAGAAAGAGCTGACAGCAGCAGCAGCAGCATAAACGCAGCTGGTCTGAAAAACCGACGCGTGAATCACGCAGCCACCACGCGCTCCTGACGTTCCCAGTGCGGACGAAGCGTCAGAGCCTGCTGCACACCAACAGGTGAACCACATTACAGGTCTGGCCGGACCAACCATCCCACAGCATCAGTTCCACCTGGCTACAGTCATAATTAACATAACAAAAACATGTTTAGTGAGGTCACAGTGACCTTGACCTTTGACCACCACATTGTAATCAGTTCATCTTTGAGTCCAAGTGGACATTTGTGCAAAATTTGAAGAAATTCTCCCCCCCCCCAGGTGTTCCTGAGATATAACGTTCACAAGAATGGACCGGACGGACAGACGGAGGCATAATAACAAAGAAGAGAGAAAAATGTATTTCACTTCTTCAGTAGTGAGACTTCCTGCAGGCCCTGGACTCTTTAATGTCCCCCTTCAGTTCCCAGGCCTTACAGCTGTGTCCCCTCCCTCCCTGCTACACTGGACTCCAACAGGTCCTCAGCCAACACATCATCTCTCTCTCACACACACAGGCAGCTGCAGGAGTAAATGGGCTAGCATATTAACCGTCAGTGGGGGCTCACGGTGTGATGTTTCTATATGTGGGGGAGTGGGGGAGAGATGGAATAGCTTCATATATTAGTGACACCCTGAGGGTTTTTTTTTTTCTTTTCTCTTCCAGTTGGCAGGATAAACATAGAAGCGCAGAGTAAAGATGTGTTGAGCTGTGGAACAGCAGATGAGTGAGTTCTTCAGGATTTCTATTTAAATTCATCATCCACTGAAAGAAATGCCGTAATGCAAAATCTCTGAATAAGAACGAGTGAAAGGAAAAATTTTGTTTATATTGTGCTTTTTTAGAGAAAATCCAAATTTAGGTTTGTCTTTTCTTTTTATTGGATTGACTGTTTTTTACTTGAGGAGTCTGTTTTTTTGTCTGTTTTTCTTTCTTTTCTCTTTTAAATACTGGGGTCCGCTCACATCGATACATTCTATTTTATGTATTTTATGTAAATTCAAATGAGAGTAAATAAACTTAGCCTGGTTTTCAAGGCCTCTAAACACCTCCGATTTGTTCAATCAATCATCCGATCACATCTGTGTGGGTGGGATAAAGAATGTGGACGCCATCTCCCTGCATAGCCAGCTAGCTATAGCTACATGCATAACTGTGACAGGCAATCCGCAGAAAAAGACAAACATGGATGAGACGGATGCTGTACAGGTTGTTGTGAGTTGACTTGCAGATATAACAGCTCTTTAAAGCTCAGGTTAGTGGTGTTCTTCAAAACACATTTTTGTTATATTTGTTGAAATTCTCATTACATGCCGACAGCAATCAATACATCAAATGCTCTGACAAAAAAAAAAGGTGGAATCTGTAGCTGTTGCAGGACAGTAATAAACTACCTGCCTTATTTATGTTCATAATGATAAAGTTGGGGGAGTGTCTATGGAGGGAGGCCTGAAGGGACGGACTGTCAGTGTTGGCGACTTGGTGACTTTTTTCTCTAGAATAAGAGACTTTTGGAGCTGGTGCTGCTGGCTGCTTTCACTGGAGAAGAGTTGGCAACTCTGGGCTGGTTTATAGGTTGGTGCATTTTTTTAAATCTAGCGTACTCGTGCTGGTTTCTCAGCATTACCAACCCTACCTTTAAGTGAGACTCGGTCATGCCAAGTGATGAATCTTTCGTGGTAGAGTAATGAAATCATTTTGCAACCTGTAGCTATAGGCCTACATTACGTGTGTGTGTGTGTGTGGTGAGTTGGGTTGGCTGACTGTACTGTCAGCAGGGTGTTGTGATGCGTCTGGTGCAGTCTACTAAGCGAGCCATTGCATGTAGGGATGCATGCAATCACCCTTCTCTAGTTTCTGCCGCTGACCACCCCTGTTTTGGGGTCCAGAAAGCAATGTGTAAGTCTTTATGTGGTCAGTACATAGCCTCTCCCTCATCAAGACTCCTACTATGCCTCCTCGTGGCAGCCCACGGTAACTGGGGTTTTGCGACCTTGGGAGGGAAACCTTGGGAGGTACGATGGCTAGGGCAGTAAACCCTGAACACAAATCTGCAGTTGGGGACAGGCACAGGCGGAGTCCAATTGACCGGACAATCGGCAGTTCCCTGCAGCTCCATCGAGATGAAGGTCGTCATGAGCTTCTCATGCCACTGGAAGTCTGTCTGGTGGAGTCAAGATGGTGGGAGTGAGGACCGCGCACCCACACCCTCACCCTAATCCTATCCTTGCGCAAGCCCCTTGCTCCAAACCCCTCAAAGCCCTGTGGCGATATGGAATGGCGGCAGGCACAGGCCAAGGATGTGGCTGGGAGTGCCTAGCCAAACCATGCACACAGGCGGCAATGGAGTGATGGTCGTTGAGATGCGGGATGGAGCAGCGTGTCTCCTCGGCAGCTTCCATTGTGTCTGAGCAGCCCCATACTGCTCACCCCGAATGGGGAAGGACCTAGAAAAGGTGGTCTAAAAATGGTCTGCTCCTGTAACTCAAGACGGTAAGCCGCAATCGTCGGAGCATCCCTCTACTGCGGTCGAAAAACAAAGGAAATTAACTTGCACGTCGCTTCGTGGAACGTCCGCACGCTCCTGGATATGGCTGTAACACCTGAAAGACCCCACCGCAGAACAGCACTTGTGGCTCTTGAGCTTGCGAAGTATAAAATTGACATTGCAGCACTCAGCGAGACCAGACTACATGGAGAGGACTCCCTGGCAGAAGTCGGTGCAGGGTACACTTTATTCTGGAAAGGGGTCCCCGAAGGCACACGCCGCCTTCATGGAGTGGGTTTTGCAGTGAAGACCCAACTGCTGCAACGGATCCCTGACTCCCCCACCGGCATCAATGAAAGGCTGATGACGTGGCGCATTCCCCTTACAAAGGGACGCTTTGCCACCCTTATCAGTGCCTACGCACCAACCTTGGATGCAGAACACAATGTCAAAGAGGACTTTTATAGAAGCCTCGACTCCATCATCCAGAAAACCCCAGCTACAGATAAGCTCATACTTATGGGAGACTTTAATGCCAGCGTGGGCACAGAGCATCATGTATGGAGTAAGATCTTAGGCCAGCATGGAGTGGGGAAAATGAATAGCAACGGGCTACGGCTCCTCTCCCTCTGTGTGGAACATCGCCTGGTCATTACCAACACCACCTTCCAGATAAAGAACAGGCTTAAAACCACCTGGCAACACCCCCGCTCAAAACACTGGCACCTCCTGGATTACATCATCGTCCGCCAAAAGGACAGACAGGACGTTCTCATTACCCGCGTCATGCGCGGGGCTGAATGCTGGACTGATCACCTTATGGTCAGATCCAAACTCCGTATGAATATTCAACCATGTTGCCCAAAGACCGCCCCAATCAGAAAACTCAACTGCACAGAACTCAACAACCCCACCCTCATAGGCAACCTCCGACAACTCCTTGCAAGAAACCTCGACCGAGTTCCAGAGGAACCCACTGATTGGTCAGCTCTGCGCACAGCCATCCACGTTGCAGCCTCGGAAGCACTTGGCCTGTCAAGGAAACGTCATCAGGACTGGTTCGACAACAACTCTACAGAAATCAAATCACTCCTACAAGCAAAACATGAAGCCCACAAAGCTCTCCTGGCCAACCCTGGATCCTCCACTCTGAAAGCCACTTTTGCTGAAGCAAGAGCTACAACCCAGCATGCGCTCCGGACCATGGAAGACGCTTGGTGGATGCAGAGGGCACAAGAAATCCAAAAGTTTGCAGACTGCAACAACACCCAGGGCTTCTATGATGCCATCAAAGCCATATATGGCCCCAGGAAGCAAAACATCGCCCCTGTCAGATCAGCAAACGGGAACACTCTCCTCAAGTACCGCCATGATATTCTTGGCCGCTGGGCGGATCATTTTGAGACCCTCCTCAACCACACCAACCCTGTTGATCTCCATATCCTCGATAAACTCCCAGATCTTCCACCAATCCTCCCTCTTGACACGCCACCACAGTTCTCTGAAACCTGTAAAGCCATTAAAAGCCTTAAGAACAACAAAAGTGCAGGACCTGATGGCATCCCGGCAGAGGTCCTCAAACATCGGGGGTTCCTCCTCACACGCCGCCTACATCTCCTGATCATAAACATCTGGAAGTCTGAGATACTCCCTCAGGATTGGAAGGATGCTAACATTGTGGTCATTTACAAACAGAAAGGCGACAGAGCCATCTGTGGGAACAGCCGCGGAATCTCTCTCCTCTCCATTGCAGGGAAAGTGCTGGCAAAGATCATGTTCAGTAGGCTGGTGGAGTACATTTCGGAACATGCTCTCCCAGAAACGCAATGTGGTTTTCGGAAGTCCAGATCCACTACCGACATGATCTTTGTTTTAAGGCAGCTACTAGAGAAAAGCAGAGAACAACGCAAGGACCTATACATAGCCTTCATTGACCTCAGCAAAGCCTTTGACACCATAAACCGTGAGATGCTCTGGAAACAGCTCTCCAAACTTGGGGTACCACCCAAGTTTCTTTCCATCATGCAGCAACTGCATAATGGGATGCAAGCCAAGGGTTCTCACAGGAGGACTCCAGTCAGAGCCCTTCAAGGTCAATGCTGGGGTGAAGCTGTGTCTTGGCACCGGTCCTATTCAACCTTCTCCTCTGCCGTTACTCACCTCTTCCACCATACCCTGGGATACAGAGATGGAGTTCACTTGGAGTTCCGCCTTGATGGAAGTCTTTTCAACATCCGACGGCTCCAGGCCCACACAAAGACAAAGACATGCCAAATCCGTGAGGTCCAATACGTAGATGACTGTGCTGTCTTCGCACATAGCCCAGAATCCATGCAGCATGCCCTAAACAAAATCTCCAGCCTATACCAGTCCTTTGGTCTCCAGGTCAATGTTCAAAAAACCGAAGTCATGGCACAACTCACTACCCAACCTCCTTCACCCCTTAGCTTTCAAATCGGTGGTATTCCACTCAGAGTAGTTCACCAGTTCACCTATCTTGGCTCCACACTCTCGTCAGACTGCTCCCTTGACACTGAAATAAACAGTCGCATCAACAAAGCCTCATCAGCCTTTGGGCGACTCCGTAGAAGGGTATTCCAAAATAAAAACCTAAAGATCAGTACCAAGGTTGCTTTTTACAACGCGGTATGTGCCTCCACTCTATGGAAGTTTTTCTTGGACTTTATTAGTTGTAATCCACAGAAGACAATACACAAATATGTATCATGATCTGCAAATATTTCACTATCCACAAATGTGTATTTTTGTATTTGTGTTGCGTAAAGTCACATCCACAAAAGTACAGGGTGATTTGCAAATAAGCATAACTTACTCTGTAAATACGTATTTCAAGGTTTACATGTAAAGTGATGTGAAGTGATTGGCCTCTCTTGGGAAGATCGGGTGCCTCACACAGAAATCCTCTCCATGACCAACTCCATCTGCATGGAAGCATCAGTGGCAAAAAAACATCTCCGCTGGATAGGGCATACTATCCGCATGCCCGACCACCGCTTGCCCCGCCAAGCCCTCTATGGGCAACTCAGCGACGCAAAAAAGAAGAAGAAGAGGTGAGATCAGCTGTTCTAGCGGTGTAAAACACACTTGTGTCAAACTACAGAAACAAATGCAGCCCGGCATGACAGAGGCAGCCTCCTTTTATCTCTGAGCACCTGGGATTGGTACCATTTATCCATTTTTTCCACACGTGATACCAACGTCGTTTTACTATTGGCTCACAAGCCTTGTTAGAAGTGGGAACCAAACCAAAGACCTTAAAGTCTCCTTGCAACCAATACTCCAGCGTGTAGGGTGACTGGAAATGACATCACTGGGACAGATACATCAATTGCAGCTGATTCTTTGGGGGAAAACAAACTAACCCCGCTAACAGAAATCTCAAGAAATCAACAAGAAATTGTTTAACAGGAACATGACGTCCTATTGAGTAAATAAAGTGGCACGAAATTCTGAATCTTATGACAATAGCAGAGGACAAAATGAGTGCTGTCTGGAGATGAAGAAGAGCATTCAGGCGTTATGGGATATATCCGGGAAGCAGCAGAAACCGCTGATCAGTCATGTGGCATCAGGCAAAAACCACCTCAAGGAATCAAAAAAACTTTCATACAGCTTTTCTAACACGATACTTCAAAATGTGCATGAAAATATGTGAACGGAAACACCCATACGGTCTGACTGAGGATTTCTCTTTTGCTAAGATGCTGACCATATGTGGCTCAAGTCCAGTGGGGGTCCTTTGTTGCATGTTAGTCCCTCTCTCCCCTTATTTCCTGTCATCTTTCTACTGTATGCACTATAATAGCCGATAGACAAAAACGCTCCAAAAATATGAAAAAAGTATACATTTATTTTCTTCTTTATTCTCTCTCTCTCTTGTCACCACGCACTTGAAAATGGGCCCGATTGTACTGAGCTGCTGCATGTTAGATTTTACTCAAAATGCTGGTGAAAAAAAAGAAGACAATTTCCTGTTGAAGCCAGCATGAGCTGCGTGGAGCAAAGGCAGTAAAGGCTCCAGTGAAGAGGAAGGTGTGATGCCTGCCAATGAGAAGAAGTTAAGCTCGGGCAAACTCAGCAGGCAGCCACCAGTCAACACTGACAGGCAGCACAGAGAGAATAGGAGAAGAATAAGTGCTCCCCATCATGTTCCTTTCAGAGGAACAAAGCCTCGCACTCATCGGGAGTCTGCCTCAAACTCTAAAACGTCTACTCACTTGAACACTCGCAGCCTAAAACATACATCATTCCTGGCATCACAAAAACAACAGGGGTGGGAAAGAAGTGAGGAGGAAGAAAATAGAATCTGAATTTCATTTCAATATGCTCCATTGAGATTTGACAGGCATTGTGCCGACGTGGAAGGCACTGTTTTATAAATCAGAGAGTCATTGTCTGAGGAGATACGATTTCTTCGCCTGCGGTTGAATAGACTTTAGAACTGATTGGCAGTGATTAGCCAGAAAGAGCCACTCTATGAGAATATGAAGGGCATGACAGCTGCAGAACTTCTATTGAGAAGACACGACACCTTCATTTGAGGACGGTTCACTTCAGTTCAGTTCAGATCCAGACTAGAAAATAGCTGACCACCACCAGCCAACTGGCAGCAGATTCCGTCTCAGGAGACGAAATGAATCTAAAATCAAATTGCATCTATACAATCTTTCAGCCTTAACTGACACTTCTGCACCCACAATATGGCCTGTGGGAGGAGGCAGAGCTGTTTAGCTCCCGAGTGCCGACAGCCATATATGTGATCTATGATATGGAGAGAACCTTTACCTGAACACAAGGGCAAGCAAGCGTGGTGTTATGCGTCGCCATTATAAATACCCAGCCCCTCTGTTGGAGGGCATATTATTCAGGGGCTCGGGTGCGTTCATGATTTATAATTGAAATATCACCCGGCCTGAAATGGAGACAAAAGGGGAGGATAAATAATCATATTAGGAGGAGATGCAGTGCTTGAAATTATGCACACACTATTCCATATTCGCCCCATAAAACTGACATGAAGACCTGTAATGTTTGATGAATATACAGTGTGTGCGAAAGTAAAGTCGGCAGGTCTGGGAGCAGCGATAGCAGCTGGTTATGGAGCACAAAGTGAGATTGTTATCTGCATTTAAATGGAATAAGTCATATTTAAATATTCCATAGAAGATCTCATATTAATATTACATTTACAGGATGCAGTGGGTCCTATCTTCCTTTCATTTCGTCAGCGTTTCCATCTGAAGCATTAAATCATGAATATGCACTGCTGTGGTACAGTAGCACCTATAACGCAGGGCATTGTGGGTGGGAAACATAACCTATGGCCTATAGCTCACATCAATGTCAATCGATGTGGTTAACGTTAGCTGTTAGTTAGTTGTGGCACACATCTTCTTGCTATAGTTACCTAGTTTAAAGGTGTAACATTTAAAATGAGCTAACATTATCAACAGAATGTGAAGAGGTCACAGTGTTGACCTTATGTCAAACGTTTTATTCTTTGTTGTGTTGCAGAGATTTCCACTGAAATGAGCATGCTAACCAGCTAGCCCCGGCCCGTCCTGCCTTGTAATGCCACTTGTACCTCTAGAAGTGACAGTGAGTCACTGAAGCGTCCAGTCTGTCCTCAGTTCACCATGAGAGGAACAAGAAGTAGAGCTGCCCCGAGGGATTGTCGATAATTCTTCCGTGGTCTGTGTACGTTTTAAGAAAGGGATAATGTACAGCGAAATAATCCCCGACAGGGCGAAGCAGAGGAGTCTCTCATCGCCCTGAAGGGGATTCTTTCACAACAATGACCCGCTAGCTGTACATTATCCCGCTTATTACACGGCTACTTACTGAAGAAATCAATATTTTGACACAAAAACGGTCCTCCAGAGTCCGACATCAGTCGGTGTCAGTCTGCAGAGCTCTGAAGCCCCCCCCCCGCTGCTGCACCGGGCGCTGTGTGCTCATTAATACGTTCATTAATATTGAACGTGCCACGTCTCCAAATTGCACCACAATAAGACAAAGCACTCCCTCGGGTTCCCAGCAACACACCTACCAAGTGTGAAGTAGATCAGATGAGCGGTTCTCGAGATATGCAAAGGACACACACACACATACATACAGACAGAGATAAAAGAGATATACAGAGATATAAAGCCATGGATCTCTGGCTTTATAGTTAGATGTGACAGATACAGTAGAACCAACCACTTTATACATGACAATACTTGATCCACAACAAAAAGCCAAACTTTAAACTGGCCAAGGTGAGCTTAGCCTGAAGTGTCCAATTTCTCACGCTACCAAAGCTGGCCCGCATTGTTCAAAAATAGAATTCCCGTCTCCTGTCAATAGCTACCACAGCCCTCATTCAATACCCAGTGTCTTGGGCAAAGCCTGCCTCAACAATAATTACTTAACTGTCAGCTAGGATTAGATGGTCTTAAGCCACCCTGAGCCAATCCACAACCCAGAGAGAAAAAAGCTGGAGAGATACACTGTGACATCTCAGCACTGGGCCTACATTGTCTGGATGGAGAGAGCAGGGAAAAGAAGACAAAACCCTGCACAGAATCATCCGGGATAACAAATCCAACTCTCTTCTCCAAATCCCCATCTCAACAAGATCACGCTGGAGCTTTGTGCAAACCGAAGATGGGTGTAAGGGCTTTAATAATGCACTCTCTATAGGTTGAAGATTAACATAAGACCACAGAAACTCTACTATAACTGAGGTTTTTCTTTTGTTTTGCTTTTCATCTGTCCAAACCATTGAGAAAAAGAACCTTGCCTCGCCTTCCTTTCTTATCCATAAACAAGGAGTAACAATACAGGTGTAGATCAAGGACAATATGTTTTATCAATCACATGCAAGCTCAAGGTGACCTATTATAGGTACTCAAAGTGTGCTCTATTTAAATATATATTTGGTTGGATACAACAAAAACTGTGATTAGTGTCATTGCTGCTCACAGCGATCACAGTGTTGTCTTTATATTTTGCTCACTTATAACTCAATCAACAGTTTATGCTACATATCCAGCACATATATCAATATCTTTGTAATTGTATGCGATTTCCCAAGTTTTCATAAAATTTGGATACATATTAGTTTTTAATGAGATATTCCTGAAAAACAGACAACTTTGATGCATATCTCCTCTTACGCTTCGTCCACACTAGGAACGTCAGGAGTGCGTGGTGGCTGCATGATTGACGCGTCGGGTGTTCACACCAGCTGCGTTTCTGCTGCTGCTGCTGCTGTCAGCTCTTTCTTTCTACATAGAGTTTTCCTTTCATAATGGCCATTTCATTTCATTATAAATGTCATTTATATTTATTTTAGACAGACAAAGGTTAAGAAACGTGTGGTAATTTGTAAATAATAGTAATAATCCACAATTAAAACCCCTTACTTTATTCATTCATGGAGCTCTCCAAGTCACTGCATGTTCTACAACACTGTCCTGCACATATTTCAGAATAAAGCGTCGTGTTAATAAATGAAGGAATTCTGTCAACAGAAAAAAAACACTTCAGGGCTTTTATTTTGAAATGAAAGCAGGAAGTGTTGATTTAAAAATAAATCTTTACTTTTTTTCATCTCCGTAACATTTTCTACAGATAGAGACATTGAAACTGTAGTAATGTTGCTGATATGATGTTAATATACAGTCAATAGATCACCTTCAGTGTCTGTTGTTGCTGTGAACCGCGCACCTCTAACCTGTTAACACGGAGGGGAGAAATAAAAAACAACAGGTAACGACCAGTACAGTACAACCTCCAAATATACTCAATTCTGAGAAAAAATGTTTGGCCATTTCTATCACCTGCCAGAAATCAAGGGGAATTGCAGTGACGGAAACACTAATAATGGGCAGAATTGGTGGCAAATTCATAAATTGTTTTTACATGGCAAACAGCCAGACTGGAGGAATAAATAAACAAATAAATAAACTGAATAATGAGAGGTCATATTAAAGTAGTCAGTCACTGTAAACCTACTACAATCTCAAGTCAGACCTAATCAAAGTATATCCCATTTGTCTTCAGAAAAACGTCGATGCTGTCAGATCAATTTAAACTCAAGGGCTCTAACATACCAACATTGGATCTAAGAAAGAAAACGCTTTAGATAAAAATTGGCAGCTTTGTCTCAAGCAATCGATTCTATCAATGTTGAACAGGCCTCTGAATCTGATATGATTAAACAAAAGAGTCAAGGATGGGGATGGGGAGAGGGGAAGGGGCAGAAATCAATATTTGTGGTAAATGCTTCCAAGAAGTGCGCTAAGCTGTTAGATAAGAACATCACACCACTCGACTCCGGCCTCTGTGTCTTCCTTTGGCTTTTCTCTCTGTTTAGCCTTTATATGGGACCGTCAGCCAGAGGAACGGCTGCTTTTCCGGATCACAGGGTTAAAGCAGTCACAAAGCCTGGGACCTCAGAGACAGAGACTTGTCAAAGCAATAAGCCTTGTCAGGGAACAGCAAACCCCACAATGCTCCTCACGCACACGTATCTATGCTACAAGCTCCAGCCTCGGTGTCCGTCAAAGAGTGAGGGTCACTCTACCCGGCCGGGAGGAGACACTGCATAGCAAGTCTGTGAGAGGACAAGCAGGTGGGCACAAGAGACACAATGGACAGGATTAAAGGTTTTATTCCCCCAAACCTTTCAAAAATACAGGAGTAGAACCTGAACTGAACACTGAGCACACTGACAAAGACACAGTTATACATGTCTGGCCAAAGGATAAATAATAAACAAATAAAATACACCTTTCACAAGCTATTTTACATTTAAAAATGGACATTGAGAGAGAGGATAACATCTTTTTTCATTTCTGCATTAAAGGTATGTATGAGCCGCAATCAAATCCACTGCTACCCTACAGCTGTTTGACAACAAAACACAGAAATGTGTAAAAGGGGGACCAGTAAATAATGAGGTTTAACCAGCTGAGGCTCAGCAGACAAACCAGACATGATCATATGCAAACTGTGATGCACTGTGTGAATGGAGATCTTTACAAAAATGACCTGAAAATACTTGTGTGGATGCATGTTTTCACACATAAACATGTTGAGATATGCAGTTATCGGCAGGTCTTTGTGCTACGCTATGGTGCTTTGTAGTGGACACACAAAGGAAATTGATATTTTTTGTTATGACACTAAGTAAGTCCTTTACCAAAGCCATTTGTCAATGGATGTGAGTGACAGCAGAGCAGGGTTGGTAAGATCGGCGGTCCCTGTTTGACATCCCCCCCCCCTAAGGGCAGCCTGAAGGCATTTCAGCAACTGTTTGTTCCTGAGAAACAACACCAGCATTTGAGGCTTTATTATTGTCCCCCTTCTGATCTGTAGCATTACTACAAAAATTGTCACCTTGGCTCGTGTGTTTCCTGTTTGATAACACACCTGAAGCCATCATTTGTTCTGGGGGATGGCAGTTGTGAAGGATGACAAAAAGGCTCCTGGTGTTTTGTTTTTGCCCCCATCTGGTGTCTGGTCCACAATGAGCGATTGAAGAGAAAGGGAACGTGGAGGAAAAGTGCTGAGGTGACAATCTATAAATTTCCTTCAGTATGAAATATGAGTCACTTTGGTCAGCTCTCAAAAGCTGCCAAGGAGATCCATTCACATTACTGTTTGAGACGTGTGCTGTAGCTGTCGGGGGGGGGGGATCTGCAGCAATGTGTCACTCGACAGGGAGAGGGAAGATGGACGATGTGGAATTAGCTGAAAAATGGTTCAATTATTCAACAGTAATTCCATGTTCTGACCAGTGGGCTACCTCCAGATCTGAGGAGTGAAGCCGATACTGAAGTGTCTTAAACCTGCATTCTCTCTACCAGCCTGCAGGGGGCGACTCCTCTGGTTGTATAGAAGTCTATGAGAAAATGAGCCTACTTCTCTCTTGATTTATTACCTCAGTAAACATTGTAAACATGAGTTTATGGTCTCAATCACTAGTTTCAAGTCTTCTTCAATACAGCATGATGTTGATTTAGTAAATTATGGTCGCATTTAGAGTCAGATAGACCATAAAGCAGGGGATGCTTTAGGGCGGGGCTACCTGGTGATTGACAGGTCGTTGTCCGGTCTGGGAGTTGTCCGTGTTTTCATCTTAGAACTTTAAACAACTTCAACCCTTCCACAGTGTGTTTTCAGTTCATCAAAGTTAATTATAACCTTTTAGGTCGCCTGTAAAAGTCTTAAGCCTCGGCTACAACAGGCGGCTGCTGTTGTTTTTTATTTCGGCGTCCGTGTTAACAGCTTAGAGCAGCCACACAGTCCGCATGAGACGCGCCGCTCAGCTGCCTCTCTTCTAGAGATTCGAGGTCTCGTCTATTTTTGACGCGAGCCGCGCGGTTCATAGCAACAACAGACAGTAAAAGTGATCTATTGACTGTATATTAACATCATATCAGCAACATTACTACAGTTTACATGTCTATCTGTAGAAAATGTTACGGAGATGAAAAAAAGTAAAGACTCATTTTTAAATCAACACTTCCTGCTTTCATTTCAGAATAAAAGCCCTTGAGCGTTTTTTCTGTGGACAGAATTCCTTCATTTGTTAACCTAAGGCTTTTATTCTGAAATATGTGCAGGAAAGTGTTGTAGAACATGCAGTGACTTGCAGAGCTCCATGAATGAATAAAGTATGGGGTTTTAATTGTGGATTATTCCTATTAAATTACATTTATAATGAAATGAAATGGCCATTATGAAAGGCAAACTCTATGTAGAAAGAAAGGACTGACAGCAGCAGCAGCAGAAACGCAGCTGAAACGCAGCTGAAACGCAGCTGGTGTGAACACCCGACGCGTGGATCACGCAGCTGCAACGCCACGCAGCCGCCACGCGCTGTTCATGCGGGCAGTCTGGCCGGGGCATTATTCAGCGTTTGGTTGCACTCAGCTCTACCCTCTCAATTGATCTTACACCTCACCATGTTGGGGCTGGCAGGTGGAGTATTTGGGGGATGTGCTCGATGCATGCAGTCTACAGGCTACTCTGTCGGGTGTCAGACAGACGGCCCTGCTGCAGGCAGTTTACAACTGCAGCGGGGGGGGGGGGGGGGGGGGGGGGGGGGGGGGCGATGGTGACGGCGTTGACCGTCATGCAGGCACTGGGGTTCATGGCGGCTGCTCACCCGGTGGTGCCGCTGGGGCTGTTGCACATGCGGTGCCTGCAAAGGCAGTTTGCCAGCCTCCGCTTGGATGCCAAGAAGCACAAGCGGTGCTTATTTGAGCGGCCTTGTCCCCCACAGCTGAAGTAGCACTCTGATTTCTTAGAAATTATTTTTGGCTTTTGCATCTTTGATAGGCAGCAGTGCCATATTCATTTTCCTGGAATGGTCTGATATCACAAACTATAGCATTGTTTGCAACATATGTCATGTTACTACCTCAATTTGTTTTTATTAAAGAACAAAACATTGTAACTTGCACACTTTTCTAATGTATATAGTGCGTTATTTTATGTTTAAAATTTAGATTTTTTATACTAGTTGTAGTATTTGGATATATTTATAAAGTATTCTAAAATTCTTTATATTTTGTATTCTATGGATATATATTTCTCTAATGTTGATATGTCAATTTTTTGTACTGTTCCTGTGCATTGCCTGGATAACCTGCTGCTGTAACACAATCATTTCCCAATTTGGGACCAAAAAAGTACATCTATCTATCTACAGTATCTATGTATCTACCGATTGATTGATCTATCTATCTATGTATCTATCTATCTATCTATCTATCTATCTATCTATCTATCTATCTATCTATCTATCTATCTATCTATCTATCAGTGGATTCAGCAGCCGGACTACTATCCTAGTCTCAAAATGAACAACGCTGTCAGGACTTCATTTTATTTATATTGAATATGAAATGCAACACAAAACATCATTTACCTAATATTGTGTTTCCACTCCCATGCCTCAGTAGATGTTGAAATGTTCTGAAATGAATGGCAGCGAGCTTGTATGAGATGCGGGGTCACAAAAATAGTGTAAACTACAATGTTTAGGTTTATAGATGTGTAATAGGCTTGCCAGTAAAAAATACTGAATAGTTTAATCGATTTGGAGATATGGTTATACCATATCAGCAAGGGAATGCAACACTGATCAACACATTCAGCAAACCTGAGTAGAGTTCTTGGTAGTAGTGGCTTGTACAGTAATAGAGCTTGTTGTTTTCCCCTTACGGATAAACAATAAGAGAAGAAGAGGACCAGGAATTACAATGGCCCCTGGATCCTTGTCAAGCATCACATGAGAGGTGGGACACCAATCCCCAAGAGCCCAGGGCCTCCAACAAAAGCAGACTGACTTTCAGCCAGATAATGATTTCACAATAACAAGACTGTATCTGCTTCAAAGACACTCCCAGCAGCTAAATTCAGCTGGATGTGTGGCAAACAAAAACAGTTCACACACAGCTGAGCATTCTTGTAAAAAGTGAGTATAAAGTTGGCTGCAGTTGGAGATGATTTTAAACATGCCTGAAACTGATACTTGAAGTTCTCAAAAAGTGGATGAAGCCTGAATTTACCTCAACTGAAGCCTTTATTTGAAAAAGTGTATTGTTGGAGTTAGACCTTAATGTAGAATCGTATCATTTTTATGTGTATATTTGATTGCATTTCCTTAAAAGCCTCCCTGTTTTCTTGTCTGATCCCCTCCCCATTTTAACATGCTGTTTCAGTTTTTAAATGTTAATACAAAGTCAACACTTCCCACAGTTCTTCCACATTACAATGGTTGCAGCATTTCAAAGGGCCATAGTCCCTTTCTTTCTTGGGAAGTCTGCAGGACATCTCAAGTTTTAAAAGCAGTTTAAAGGTACTATATGTAACAATTTACATGTATTAATCGCTTTGTATTGCCAATGTGTGAACAGATTGTAATGTAACTTAAAAACTGAGATCTTCCTCGACTTTCTCGGTTGCCTATAACAGCCTGTGGACTGATTTCTACGTAAAGGACTCGGGATGGTTTTGCTTCGTAATGTTAGCTGAATAGCGAGCTATTTGGTATCATGGAGACTGGACATTACAGATAGTAACAGTGATATATGATTGTAATGTAATGTCACGTCACTGTTTTAGCCGATGTTTAGGATGATCGCTCGCGCCTACGGAGTGCGAGCACGTAGACGAGAAACAGGATGCCAACTGCAGTTCCCTTTACGGCCACCGGTTTCATTAATAACGAGGAATTTCTTAAAGTTACATATAGTACCTTTAACATGAAAAAAAAAGCATGAACTGTGCACCAACTCCATACTACATCCACACACAAAGTATAAGCAGGTTTTGAGTCTGTAGTGGATTCACATTTTAAAAGGAGATAAATTAATTCCAAAGAGTCAGATGGAAATGGGTGATTTCTGAGAGCGCTATTGTCCCACAATGCAACCCATAAAGAGTTAAAACAATTCTTAGATTGTGGTGAAACAGCTTCAGAAAGATTTCGGAAAATAAATGGGGAAAAGAGGATTAAATCTTTGGGAAAACATTTCACTGTCTCTCTTTGAGGTTTAATTGGCTGCAGAAATTGACATCCATGTCTTGTATAATATCTTGTTAGTATGAAATGGTAAAGTTTATTGATTTATTGTATGCTAACGGCAACAAAGAGAATACCATACTATATATTATAGTATGCAGTGTGTTTGGAACATAAAGTGCAACTGATCAGACTGAACCAGTGCATGTGAACAGTACTGTTCCGACCTGTTTGTTTCCCTGCTTGTATGACCAAGGTGATATGATTCAGCACCCTGGACAATGCTCTTATCACAGATACCGATGGGCCCTTTACACACTGCTATTTGGGGCCGTACTCGATGACAGTCTGGTATGGCTGAAGTGACACTGTCAGCACCAGTTTTGAAAAAAGAAAAAAAGAAAACAGGGTTTTTCAAAAGAACAATGACAGCTACAGAAGCCCTGAGAGGCAATCGAGAAAAAAACAACAACTGGTGATCCAATTTCTAAATCTGATCGGAATGTTTTCTCTCCTGTTTTTATGACTTAAGAACAGGATAATATTTCTATGTTCCTAATTGTTTTTCAAGTGTGAAAACAGATGAAAAAAATGTTTTGAAAGGTGTTTGTTGTTGTAATACTCATTTCAGCAAAATGCTCCATTTGAATTTCTCTAGTCACTCTAAACAGGCTTTCTTTTCCTATTTATAAAGTAGAAATACGATACACCAGTCATTGATGACATCACTTTGGGTTCAGTTTTATAAACCCATCTTACATTGTAACATGTAATAAACCTTTAATACCAATCGTATAACAGTTTTTAGGAGCCTTAACTTGGTAACCTATTGGCTTTTATTTTCATCAGTTTGTTGCAAGATGTCTCGTGTCGCGCTAGTGACGATTCTCTCCGACCGATCAGTGGTCTTCTAGTATCAGCTCAGCTCGCTTGGAACCTTGACCGAGTTGGTACCAAGAATGGAACGGTTCGATTGGTACCATCCACAACTTTTACTAATGGAAACGTAAAACTAACCTTTCTAATGTGTAACGAACTGGACTGGACTGGACTGCTTGGCGGAAATGTGCCATAATACAGCAACGGAGTATTTAAAGGGTGTGATGTAGAAGCTTGCACACTCAGAAACAGACCTCACATCACACCGCAGCGGGCTGCCACATGGCTGCCTCGGGCTGGATGTGTCTCAAGTGTTTGGACTTCCCACTCAGCAGGCCTACAAGATGGGCTTTTGGGCCGTGCCTCCTCCCGGAGAGAGTCACCATGCCCAGCTGCTCTCTCTCCAGTGACACACATACACCCCCTCCCTTCCAGCAATCACTTTCCTTTCCACTCCTCAGCACCAGACCCACACATGGGCAAACAAGTCTAGGACGGCCGTGTCTGCTCACCCAGCAGCTCCTGCTGTTCACCCCCTCTTTCCTGACATTCATTAGACGGCTCCATGCTGGGAGAAGGGAGACTAAAGCCTGTGCTGTGTACAGTAAGGTTAGTAATAATGAATGGAATACATTGCAAAATAACACATTAAACCATGCAATCGTATTATATTGTTTTCAATATGTGTAAGCTCACCCCCATACTGTTGCTACACCAATGGAGTCTGTTTGTTTAGCTCTAGCTAGGTAGCTAATTAAAGTTAACCACCAGCATCATGTCTAGCTGGCCTTTAAATCAAATCATACACTTTATATTTAAACTTCTTTTGATTGATCATGATTGCTCTGGAGTTACCAAGGTAAACAGTAAAGATTCCTCTGGCATTAGCAAGCCGGTTGCTGAATTGTCAACAGCAAACGGATGCAAACGGGTTCATAGGAAAAATACAGATGTAGGCCTAAAAGTCAAATATCGAGGCTTTGAGAGAACACTAGGGGAGCTGTCAGCGGTTGTACCTCACATGTCAACCCAACTACAGTCTGCTGCTTCCATTGTTGAAGAGCTGTATCAGAGTGGAGTCTTATTTAAACAGTAAAATCATGCGTTTATTTACTTTAAACACACAACAGATCAGGTCACAGTAGAAGGATTAAACTCCGACCACTTATCACTCACTCACTGCTCGTAAATGGAACCTGCCTCCTCAACTCGTCAAATACCGCCGTTTGGTCAGCGCCCCTTGGCATCGGAAACCGACGCACGGAGGCGCCCTTTAGCAACAGCATGTGACGAACCGGGCTTTCAACTAACTCCGATGTAAACCCACGGGGGGCGTTATTCAGCGGTCGGAGCAAGTGACGTAGTATTAATGGCGTGAGAGTCCGCTGAGGGCGGGGAGGATGGGTCAAACAAACAAGACCTTCAACCAGGAGGCCGCTGTTCGTGTCCCGTGTGAAACTAACAGTAACGTTGCTTTGTAACGCCGGGGCTGGAAGGGCATAGAGCACTACTGCATCAGAAGAACACACAGTAGGGATTGGTGGATACCACTTCAGATTCATGTTCTGAGAAGGCGAATGGAGCCTTAAACCACAGAAGCACTATGTATGCCTGAGCAGAAGCCCACTTCACTCTCTATCCTGCTGATGCTTTCAATGATTTTTTGTGAAGGCTCTTCTGTCGATGCCCTGAGGCTGGCAGCAATATTAATTCTTCATCAGAATACTTGTTATGCTGTAAGTTTTCCTGGCTCTGAGTTGCACAATCTTAAATATACATTTCCAAGTCTGGGTTGAGAGGAAAAGTGACAAGGACAGGAGGATGAAGGGAGGTAGTAAAAGAGAAGAAGAGGTAAGAGAGGTAAAAGAAAGAGAAAGGAATGGGATGGAAGGAGGAAAAACAGCAGAGACTAAGAGGAGGGAATCTCATGAAGCAGAAAAACAAGACATTTAAATTGCCCTTTTGTTTTATTGTGCAACAACATATGCCAACATCTGTTTGCTTCTGGATAAATTATGTCATTCAAAAGAATAACGGACAAAGCAATGTCTACAGAAGTGGAGAAAAAGACTGCCGTGAAGGGGCCTTTGACAATCAATTCTCATGTTTGCTGATGAACTTGGTAATTACATCAAATTACTTCAGCGGGAGTTTTCAATCTGATAATTGGTATCCTTTCACCAGCCTTTGTTCTGCTCTGTAGTAAGCTTCCTCTAGGACGGAATTAGTGCAATTATTTGTGCTCTGTAATCCAGAAGCACACAGAGAGAAGGAAAACGTCAGAGTGGTGGTTTAACGGCAGAGCCGGGGAGGCCCCCCCTTCATTGTGGATACAGTATATTTACTGTATAACGACACAATGGAAGGAGAAGATGAAGAAGAATTACAGACACATGTTGGAATTTGAATGTAATTTCATCACATTGTGTACAATCAGAATATTTGTTCTGATAGGTGAAGCTTTATACTTCAGTCCAGACACACACGAGCACTGTCATACATATGGATGTTTTGAGACATCTTGGTCTTGCTCAGTATCTGTGGGCAGAAAATGATTCTTGAGGTGTTGATTCCAGACTATTACAACAACTACTACTACTGTTCCACTGTATACTTTCCTAAGACAAATGATTCAGGAGTAAAGATAAGAGGGAAAGCAGAAAAAGGCCTGTTAAAGCTGGAAGGGGAAATAATCCAACCTGGGCCATTGTGGTGATGAGTACGTGGTTTCTCTCTGCACCACCTGTTACATATCAAAATAACAAAATGCTTCTAAGAAATAGATCCCAGCAGCATCAGATGTTATCTCCACCAACGATTCTGCCTGAAATAAGCCTAAAAGCATGCTTTGCAAGGGGCACACATTATGTGGAAGAGAGGAAATTTGTGCTGTTTAATAATTAATTAATAATTAATAATTAGCAGTAAATAGCTCCCACAGAAGACAGTATGCATGTGTGATAATGGCTAATAATGTCAGCCTTGAATAAGAATATTTCCTCTACATTGTCCTGAGTGAGACTATTAAAACTAGAATCACAGTCTCATGGTTGTGTGCGTCCGCCAACCAGTCAAGTTACAGTTTACATCCAAGTCTGTAAATGTCATCACTTCGTCAATTCATCCCGTTAGACATTTGTGTGAAACTGTTCCTGAGATCTCATGTTCACGAGAACAGAGAAAGCTTTTAAACTCTCCTCAAGGTTTCACAATCTTTTCTCTACGTTTATCTGTGACAGAGTTTCACATCATACTGTTATCTTAACCTGCAGTCTCGCTGTCCTTTGCCTCTTCCACGCTACTCTCCTCACTATCTCAACCTCACTCCTTCCTCTCTATTTTCTCTCTGTTCACGTTCAAGCTCCAGCCTGCCTTCTCACCTTCTCCCATTTCATCTCAACCTGCCAGTCGACACTTCTGCCTGCCCCCTTGGCTTTATGAAAACCTTGTGAATTGTGAAACCAAGCTTTTGAGCAGTGCCAAAAGAGGCATTTAAGGCCGTTTGAATTTCTTAGTGTCTGGGTGGGACGGTGGTGCAGTGGTTAGCGCTGTCGCCTCACAGCAAGCAGGTTCGGATCCAGCTTTGGGTCCTTCTGTGTGGAGTTAGCATGTTTTCTCTGTGTTAGCGTGGGTTTTCTCCGGGTGCTCAGGTTTCCTCCCACAGTCCAAAGACATGCAGGTTCATTGTTGACTCTTTGTTCCAGCAGCCATCACATGAACATTGTACTGGAGATTCACACATCACAAGCTACCATCTGTTACTGGTGGGAAGTTCTTTTTAACCAGATCTGGTATTGTCTGATTTGTCTGCTTGCAGCTGCGGCGCCAGAGACTTTCTTCGGTGACTTTTCAATGAGGGTGCTCTGATATTTAAGGTTTCCCATTAATGTGCCAGTCACCACAGTTTCATTTCTACTTCAACACAACCCAGACACACGTACATCCCAACACGGTTGGCCTTAAAACTACTACGTTTGTGAAGTGAAAATGAAGCTGGATGTTGTGAATATGGGAGTGGAACAAACAGCTGATTGTAAAGTGAACATGAACAGCGGTCTCCTGGATGAAAGCCTCATGTTGTTGGACCCATCCACCTCTCCTCTCACCCGCCCGGTGTGTCTTTTTGCTCTTTACATACGTCACCACAGCACTTGAGCATTTACTGTTGCCGTGGATGGGTTTACATTCTAGTTAATTAAGCACCAAAGGGTGTCTTGTGCGGTGGAATCACACGCTGATGAGCGTGACAAAGCGTTGATATTTGACACCCCGGGAATGAGAACGGGCCGGTTAAACACAAGGTGAGATATTCAGCTCGAGGCGTATAGCTGTAAGACTCACAAGCCTGCCAACATAAACACACCTCAATATAAAATTTCACACAATTATGCCACAATATGCCACAGACAAGGATTGCACACGAGCAGCAAGCAACAGACAGATCTTTTGGCGCCGTCTATGACTCCTCAATCAAATAAGTTTGTGCATTCGGGTGGAGTCAGATGACATTAATCGTAGATCTAGACAGCTTAGTTTCCCAGCACAAGTTGCCATAGTAACTGATCTATGTTGAATTTGCTTCGTGGAACTGAATCAACTGAAAAAGAGTCAGACTAACTGAACTAAACTGTAAACTGGCTTTATGGAACGGGCCCCAGATAACCAAAGTGACTCCAGAACATTTTTTAAACATCTCAAATGAGTTTTAATTTACAGTGAAGCAGAGTTTGAGCTTTTACTGACCACACACATTACTCTGGGATGCTGTCATACACGGGGTCTTCCAATATTTATACTGTACAATACCTGCCTATGTGTAATACTGATATATTTATTTATAATATTTATTTTTATAATACTATTCTGTGCTATATCTTATATTCTGGAATTATTATTCAATATCTGTAGAATACATATGGGTGCCTACGTAGGTATAATGTGTATGTGTGTGTGAACCTGTGTCCACATGAGTGCACGTGTATGAGTTGTATGAACAGTTTTTTCTTCTTCTCACTCTTTTATTGTTATTTTTATATCGCCTGAATTTCATCGTATGCAGCAGTACGGTGACAATAAAGAAATCTAGTTCTAACTCTACGTACACCGCGAAGGAAATGACTTGTACGAAACATAAGCCGTGAGAATAAGAGCAGACCAGAGGTGACATCATCTACTCTGTGTGGAGGCTATAAATAGTGACACACTGGAGACCAGCTCACTGTATTGTAGCTTTTCACTCCATTAGCAATTTTAGCATCAAGGGCATTAACAACCACCCAGGAGACGATAGCTTCTTCTTGTTCCCTGTAGGGAAATTAGATTACACTGCAGCTATAGATTTCTTTAGGCCAGTGTGAAGCTGTTTTTAATGCAGCTTGGTTGTTTCTGCATCTGCATTTCTTTGCATTTATGAGCCTCTATTATCTTCCAAAGAGCTTCAGCGTTTGATAGTTTGAAACATGTCAATCGATGTTGATGTGAATCAAATTGAAATGCTAACATCACATGAAATCACTAATATATTTGATATGTGTTTTTATTTAAAAAAAAAAAAAAAAAAAAGCTGGTTGAGACTAAAAGACTGTGTAAAACAAGTCAGAAACTTAATGTTTTTTTTTCCAGCCAGGTTAGCCATTTTTCACTTTTCCTAAACCTAACCAAGGAAACCCGTACACAAGGAGAATATGCAAACTCCACACGATAAGGCCTCAGTCTCAGATGGCTTCATCTCCGTGACCTCCTTGCTGTGAGATTGCAACTTCTCCAAAGCCAGGATTTACTTGTTTTCTTCTCTCTCTACGATTGTACATTTGTGAAGTTTTGGTTGTTGATCAGACAAAACAAGTTAGTTTGTAAAGATTGAAATAATCTCAGTGTGTTGTTTTAAGACAATATTATTTAGAGCATTTAGTAACAGATCAAATGACTTGTGAAATAGACTTTTTACAGTGATAATGAAGTGAGTGTGATCTGATGTGTACAGCTCCGAGGCCTGCAGCAAGGAGTGCTGGTGTAATCATCATTAAGCACGGAAGCTGCAGATGCGACTAAACGAGCTCGCCTTCCAAGCCATTAACTGCATCTCGGCTCAGGCGTCTTCACCACAGAGCTTTCTCTTCACAGCAGCCGGCTCGGCGCTGTAGGCTACACTCGCCACAAACTCCATCCACATAAGCTCTTTAGAGACTCCATTAGAGCAGAGAAAGACGCCATTTGTGAAGACACGATGTATATTGGAGAGTTAATCAAGCTGCTTAATTTGCCCGGGGCCCATTACTCACTGTGGCTTATTGTGTGGTCAAGAAGACAAACAGAGCGCGTCGCAAATACACACAATGCACCTTTAATCTTCCCAGGCAGGCCAAAAGCAACAAACTACCTGCCAATCACACAAATTGCAACATGGTTTTTCATTAAAAGTTCAAGAAGTCTTCAGTGTTGGCAAACAGCCTCAGAGCCTCTGTCTGCTAAACTGTAAACACATAACTATTTTGCTTCGCCTACATCGCGCGGCGTAAAACCATTTGACTTTTAAATTTAATCTAGCAGGCAACCAGTTTAAAACCGCAAACACAATTACGGTTTGAAAATGTATCCACCGGTGGGTTGTCCCTCATAAATAATCACGTCCAAGAGTTAAAGTGATTAGCAGTGTGGATTAGACGTGACTGCAGCATGCTGAGCTCGTCCCCCAGGTGGGAGATAAGGAGGAGGGGGGGGGTTTGGTTATCATCATTTCCTGTTTTCCACCATGTTCCACCAGGAGAACGAAGGAGAACCAAACCTCCCAACTTTCCTTCCATTTCCTCCCAAACTCTGCTGCTGTCAGAGAGTCTTATATGCAAACCTCACTGGACTGCCACCGCTCGCTGTTATTCATCTACCTGTCCCCCAGGTAATGCTGGGTAGTGGAAACAAAATGGGGAAAAATGCAGGGATGAAGTCTGTGTAGATGTTTTTCTTCCTAGTGATTTGTTTGTTAACGCTGTTACTTTCCACAGCTGTGATACATTTCTGGCTGATGTAATTTAGGCTTGAGAATGAAGCCAGACACAGCTGCAAGGTGCCCTAACTGTCTACTTGATAAAGGAAACGTATCTCCGTTTTGTCAGATAGCCCATTATATCCCTGCATATTCCCCCCCTCTCTCCTATTCTGATAGCCTTTCTGAATTCAATAGTTGTCGTATGTAAAAAATGAATAAATATGAATAACGCAGATAGGAACATGAAGTATTCAAACTGTTCTTTATAACAGCTGAACGTACTGGTGGAACCGTATCTTTGTGCTTTTTTTTTTCTTCATTTCAATGTTACCAGGTATAAAACTTGTACCTCCAACGTATTACCTTTCGGAAATGAGAAAAACAAGTCTCAGCAGGATGACAGTGGGTTTCTGACAGTATCCTGAGGGCCTGCTTTAAAGTGTTGTGAGCCTGAGGGGAGTTGTAACCATGGAGGAGCGTTTCTTTCATCTGATGACAGCATGAAAATCACCAAAACTGGAGACACAAGGTTTTTATGAGTTGAAATCAATACTTCATAAAAAACAAAGACCAAATAGAGGGCAGTTTAAGAGGTTTTTTTTTTTTTACGTTAGTATTCTTGGTTAAATGATGGGTTACAGAGGTTATGTTTATGTTTTCTCAGAATTTAGTATATTTGGAGGTTGTACTGTATACACGTACTGTGTTATAAACACGATGGGACTGAATGATCCTCCATAGACTCTTAATGCAATATATATATAACTGATAATAAGTGTATCTGCAGTTAATCAGTGTGCAGTTATGAATAGAATGGGACTGAATGGGCTTCTGTAGATGTAATGCATAGTACATCTGATCATGATGAGCACACTTACTTTATCAAGTACAGCTGATAAATGTGTCATACTAAACATTATGAAATAAAAATGGGAAACATAATAGCTCAAAGGGTATAGCGGTATCAATAAGAGAAGTGATAGCAGTCACCTACAAAGAAATACATCCGATTACACATCTCAGTCACATCTCCTATTTTTATTATGTTACCTTTTTATCTGTTTTTATATTGATGATTTTACCTGCTTTTACCTTATAGCACTTTGAGATTTGTTTCAAATGTAAAGTGCATTACAAATAAAATGTATTATTATTATTATTATTAAAAAGTAAAGACATTTTTAAATCAACACTTCCTGCTTTCATTTCAAAGTAAAAGCCCTCAGGCGTTTTTTTATGTGGACAGAATTCCTTCATTTGTTAACACGAGGCTTTTATTCTGAAATATTTGCAGGACAGTGTTGTAGAACATGCAGTGACTTGGAGAGCTCCATGAATGAATAAAGTACGGGGTTTTAATTGTCAATTATTACTATTATTTACAAATTACCACACGTTTCTTAACCTTTCTCTGTCTAAAATAAATATAAATTACATTTAAAATGAAATGAAATGGCCATTATGAAAGGTAAACTCTATGTAGAAAGAATAGGCTGGCAGCAGCAGCTGCAGCAGACACGCAGCTGGTGTGAACACCCGACGCGTCAATCACGCAGCCACCACGCGCTCCTGATGTTCCCAGTGTGGACGAAGCGGAAGAGGAGATATGCATCAAAGTTGTCTGTTTTTCAGGAATATCTCATTAAAAACTAATATGTATCCAAATTTTATGAACACTTGGGAAATCGCATACAATTACAAAGATATTGATATATGTGCTGGATATGTAGCATAAACTGTTGATTGAGTTATAAGTGAGCAAAATATAAAGACAACACTGTGATCGCTGTGAGCAGCAATGACACTAATCACAGTTTTTGTTGTATCCAACAAAATATATATTTAAATAGAGCACACTTTGAGTACCTATAATAGGTCACCTTGAAGCGGAAGTGTTGTAGAGCTGAGCTGTGACGTCAATATGGAGTCAACTGAAAAAAAAAGATCTTCTATTGATGTAATATTGTATTTATTATGAGTCGAATAGCATGAATTAAGGCAGGCACGTGCTACTGTATATCCTCAACCTCGTTTCATAGAATTGTGTTTGTTCTTCTAATTTGTTTTGTCAAATCTGTTTTGGGGAGAAAACCAATAATTGCTGCATGGATTATGTTCTGTGGAAGCTTTTCTTCCAGGGAAGGAAATGCTACGTTCTTGTACTCAGGTCGCAGGGATGTGGTCTGGTTGGACGTTGGGCGAGCAAAGCAGAGGAATCCAAAGATCAGGGTTGAAGTCCTGAGTGCTGAGTGTGGTTAGGTTTAGTAACAAAAGCACTTTGGTTGAAGGTTAATGAACTTAACCTGTCCTGTCTTGTGCTTCAAGACACTGTTGTCTTTTTCAATATTCAACAGAAACCATGATCTTTCCCTAATCTTAACATAACCACACAAAAACATGAGTCATGCTTTAGTTGCTACAATCTGATATTGTATTGCAAAAGCCAATTTTGTAGGAAAAACATTGAACTTTTTGTTGAAACATTCAGCATCAACGTTTTGTGAATTGGCAAATAAGTTATTTACAAAGGTTACTGCATTATGTTGATTCATAAAAAACACAACCATTAAGTTTCTTATAGTTGCAAATTAGTAGTAAATAAACTCTCTTTATCCAGGTAGGTAAGAGTAACGATAAGAGCTACACTACTGACAACAGCATGACTTTACTACCATAAATAATACATCATTTAAAACATGGAATGGTTGTACGCCTCCGTCAACCGGTCAAGTTGTAGTTTACATCATGTCTGTCCAAAATGTCATCACTTCATCATTTTATCCTGTTATACATTTAAGTGTCATAATTAGCATATTAATTATTGAGTTATGGCCAAAAACGTGTTTTGCGAGGTCACAGTGACCTTTGACCTCTGACCACCTAAATCTAATCAGTTCGTCCTCGAGTCCAAGTGGACGTTTGTGCCAAATTTGAAGAAATTCCCTCCAAGTGTTCCTCGGGTTTATCATGTTCACGAGAATGGATCGGACAGACGGACAGAAGGACGACCCAGAAACATGACACCTGGAGCCACGGCTCGTGGAGGCATGAAAACACAAAACACAAAGCCCTTTTCCAGAGTAACTACCGTAAGTGAGTTGAGATTGATTGGGTTTAACAAAAACAAAAATGCATTTTACCATCAGTTTGAGTGCAGCAGGACACTATAAGAGTTCTGCATAAATGTATTCCCTATTTTGGCTTTTGGCTGTATCAAAAATTCAACAAAAACTTCACTTCACTTCAACATGACATTTATAAATTGACTTTTTAAATGAAATTGTTACGGACAGCACATGATTTTAAAAGGTCAAGCCGATACTAAATGAAGAAGTTTGAGGCTTTATATTCTGTGGAAAGCATGATGCGTACGGTATATAGATTCTGTAGTAGTCATTCAGTCTCCATTCAGGCTCTGCAGATCTAAGAGACGTTTACTGAACGTGTCAGCTGAGTGTTGCTGGATCACATGCTGGAAATTGCACGAACATCCGATCCTGACAGGATATTAACCTGCTGACACAAAGGCCTGTTCAGCTGACACGGAGCTCCACCTCTATGACTACTTGCTGCTGTAATTGAGATCTCTGTCTCTCTCTTTTCCTCTCTGTCTCTTTTTGAGGGTGCGACAGACCACGTCTTCAACAAGTTGATGAAAATGGACTCATTCCAGCCCCTTAGAAGTAAGATTACATCCTGCAATCTCAGTTTTTGTGAGATTCACATGTGGAAATAATCACTTTGAAGTGGAAGAATGTGTGTTTAAAATGGATTTGTTATCTTGTGATTATCTGTTTAGATTTCTTGTGTAAGATGTAATTACTCATTAATATGTAATTAGCTTTGGCAATAATGGAACTGGAACATGCCAATGAATTTGAATTTGAATTTGAGAGAAGAAAAAATACTTCAGGCCGTGTCGACACATGAGCCGCAGCTGTACTTTGTGTTCAGCGCTAATTAGCAAATGTTAGCATACTAGCAGGCTGACCTAAGAGGGTGAACATTATATCTGCTTAGTATCAGCATGTTTGCATTGTCATTGTGAGCATGTCAGCATGTTGGTAAGGGTGCTCCGATCGTTATCGGCCGATATTCGTACCAAGAAGAGCCGATCAGATGACGCATCGATTCTGAATCGAAGACATTTTCAATACTCATTTGTTTGCTTTCTTGTTTTCTCTGTTTCTGATACATGATAAAATATGCATCCCGTGTTGCAAACCCTTCTGATTTTCCTGCCCAGAGAGAGCGAGAGATGAAAATAATTCCCTCTAAGCAAAACTTGGATTGTATTATCGGCTAAATTTAATTCCCACATATACTTCTATGAATGAATCTTCATTTTTTTATGAATGTGAAGCTGATGTACAGGCCTCTCGTCAGTGCGTGCCTTACTTTGTGTGCGGTGAGCTGGAGAACAAACCCTTTTTTTGACCGCAGTGCAAATGTTGTTTTTGAAAGGCTAAACGCCAACGAATATGGTCTGAAGCAGAATACGTCGTTCGATTAACACATGTTGTGGATTTTGGAAATGATTACAACTATCTACTATTTTGTCTTTTAGACTTTACAACGCCCTGGAGTTATTGGAATTGTTTGGATCACAGGAGTCAGAAACAATCCTACGCAGCCACCACTGGCATCTAACTCTACAAATAGTATAGCATAGTATTCACTACCGAGCCTGTTTGTAACCGGTACCGGCACGTTATCTTCACTTCACCTCACTTCTGTGTGTTTATGCCGAGGCTGCCCGGTGCACTCGGTGAAAGACGAAAGCAGAGCGGTGCACTGCTGCAGAATGAATATAGAGGAAACACTGATTAGTGTAGAATAAAAAAAATGCAAAAATGTTGATTTAGAATTAAAATGTCAACGTAATGAATGAAATTTCTAACTGTTCGGTACAGCCCTTCTGAAACCAAGCAGATCTACTGACGGTGAGTATGAGATACAGTCTGAAGTCACGGAGACTTTCGGCTCCAGCCGAGCGTTCATGATGATATCATTCTTTATAAAGGCCGCCTATCAATTGTTTTTAAGATCAATAAACACAGATCGTATTTCACCAGAATTTCTCCTATTTGTCTGGGACATTGACATTTTCCAGGACACGTGGACCGGCACACACACACACACACACACACAAATACATAAAAAGAAAAGAGAAGCAGAATCACTTGTTGACCGGTGCGGAGAAAAGACTTCAAATAGATCCCGTGATCAGTGATTGGATTGGCCCAAAAAATCCTGAATGGAGCATCCTGAACTGTTGGTTTAAGAAGCATAAAAATGAGATGCATAGAACTGATCACCATCAAACACAGAAGCAATCAAATCATGGAGACTTCTGTGACATGCGTGTTCAGTCAATGACATCCAAGTTCCCATACTTCATTACAAGTTTTACAAATTTAGCAGATGATGAATTTGCTCAGCTAATATCAGCTAGTGCTTCATGCAAACATGTAATATGGCTGTATGTCATTTATGACCCATCTGTACTATTTTAATTTAGAGGTAGGGAAGGTTCAGTTTGATGATTGAATAAAGGAGTAGACTGTCAGTCATCTCCGTCTGTCTCAAGAAGCAAACTGCTGAAACTGCAGGCTGGTTTGAAGAGACCAGTGCAAAAGGGACGTCCCTTCAGCCCCTTTATGACCATACTGAAACCCCCAGTATGCATTCACACACAAAAAGACTGTACTTTCAATGATTTACAGAAGTATACTCAAACAAAACACAACCAATACAAACAAGCTCCAGCCATATCTGTACAAGTGACTTTATATTTCACATACATATTAGCATCTTGAGAAAAGGCAGCAGAACCAGTGTAATCATCCGAACTATCAGTTAAACTGTCAAGTGCCTCTTTCTCCACCCAATTTCTCTGTTGCATTATCTGGATTTACTCATGTTAATGAGTTCAGCAGTATTGTATGAGCGATCTGTAAACCATCAGCATCTTTCTTTTCACAACCCAACAACAACAACAACCATTAATTGGCAATTAAAGGCCCTTTCACTGTCTCTAAAGCTACGGATTCAACAGCTAAGAAGCACTTTGTCTTTTACTCCACAAAAGCTTTAATCAATTCCATTCATATTTCCTCTGCACGATACAGTGGATACAAGGCTATTACAAAACTATGCCAACAGTAATAACTTCATAGAGACACCCACTATTTTTTTGTCTTTGATAATTTACCATTACAAGACAACATTTGGATGTCAGCAGAATTTGATAAAATCATGCCATAACTGCCCCAGTGACCCTGGGAGCTATGTTGTCGGGGGCATTAGCTCCTGGTAGGGTCTCCCAAGGCAAAGCGGTCCCAGGGGAGGGGCCAGAACGAGAGCGATTCACACACCCTTTATGAACCAGATCCAAAAGTGTTGTGAAACCTCTCCCGGAAAAGGGAAACCGGGGCCCCCTGGAGCCAGACCTGGGAGGGGAATGAGGCCCCCGTCCGCAAGGTCTTCAACTCCCACCTCCGGAGGAATTTTTCATGCATCCCGGGGGAGGCTGGGGACAGGGAATCCCAGTGGGCCATGTTCAAAGCCTCCACTGTGGATGCGGCTGCTAGGAGTTGTGGTCAGAAGGTCGTCAGTGTCTGTCGTGGCGGCAACCTAAGAACCTGCTGGTTGACACCAGCGGTGAAGGAGGCCGTCAAGCTGAAGAAGGCGGCCTTTCGGGCTTCTTGCCCAGGGGTCCCCGGAAACAGCAAGACAGGTACCAGAAGGGCTGCAGCTGCAGCGGTCGTCAAAGCAAAGACCTGTGTGTGGGAGGAGTTCGGAGAGACCGTGGAGAAGGACTTTCAGTTGGCCTCAAGGAAGTTCTGGCAAACCGTTAGATGACTCAGAAACGTAAAGCGAGGCTTGACTCAGGCTGTGTTCAGCAGGGGAGGAGAATTGCGGACCCAGACTGGGGACATCGTCGAGCGGTGGAAAGAGCACTTTGAGGAACTCCTGAACCCGACCAGCAAGTCCTCCATAGAGGAGGCAGAGTTTGAAGACTCGGGGGAAGGCTTGTCCATATCCTTGGCTCTAGATACTGAAGGCTCTGGACATTGTTGGACTGTCTGGCTGACATGCATCTTCAGTGTCACGCTGAGGTCGGGGACAGTGCCTGTGGTATGGCAGACCGGGCTGCTGGTTCCCATTAAAAAAAGGGGACCAGAGGGATTGCTCCACTTATTGGGGTATCACACTGCTCAGCCTCCCCGGGAAAGTTAATTCTAGGGTGCTGGAAAGGAGGCTCCGACCGATTGTCGAACCTCAGATCCAGGAGGAGCACTGCGGATTCCGTCCGGGCCGTGGAACAGTGGACCAGCTCTTTACCCTTGCGGGGCTTTTGGAGGGGTCATGGGAGTTGCCCATCCAGTCTACATTTGTTTTGTGGACTTGGAAAAGGCTTCCGCGTCCCCGGGAGTTCTGTGGGGGGAACTGCGGGAATATTGGGTACCGGGGTCGTTGTTGCCGGTGGGTGTTGGCCTCCACCAGGGTTGTCCCTTATCACCGATCCTGTTTGTGATTTTCATGGACAGGATCTCAAGGCACAACCGGGGGGAGGGGGAGTGTCCGGTTTGGGGCCCTCAGAATTGCATCTCAGAATTGCAGATGATGCGGTTCTGTTGGCTTCATCAGACCGTGACCTTCAGCATGCGAGGTTGCAGCCGAGTGTGAAGCGGTCGGGATGAGAGTCAGTACCTCCAAGTCTGAGGAAACACCTGCGCCCTCTGGGTTGGGAGTGAGTCACTGCCCCAACCGAGGGAGTTTAGGTATCTCGGGATCTTGTTCACGAGTGAGGGTGGGAGCAGGAGATGGACAGGTGGTTCCTCTACCGAACCACTGTGGTAAAGAGGGAGCTGACCCGAAAGACAAAGCTTTCGGTAGTGACCGAAAGAATGAGAACACCCAACCTTAGAGAGAGGGTGAGGAGCTCCGACATCCGGAGGGAGCTCGGCGTAGAGACGCTGCTCCTTCGCGTCTAAAGGGGCCAGCTGAGGTGGTGGACCCAGAACACCCTGGGGAGATTATATATCTCGTCTGGGTTTCGTTGCTGGCGAGAGGGACGTCTGGAATTCCCTGCTAAGCCTGCTGCACCTGCGACCCGGCCCCAGATAAGCGGAAAAAAAATGTGTGGATGAATGGAAGCCATAACTAGAATGAATCTCCTCATTGTGCAGGCGAGTGTTGCTGGGTGGATACTTTACGGTCTAACAATGCATCATGTTTTATATGCTCATTATACATTTGAAAAATCTAATCCTGCAAAGTAACTACAAACTATAGCTGTGAGATAAATGTAATATACATAAAAAGTGCAATATGTCCTTCTGAAAAAGACAAGTACAAGTACCTCAGGATTTTACTTAAGTACTGTACTTCACTGAGTAAATGTACTTTACTTATCACAACTGGTATCCACCTAGACATGAACATTTTGGTGACTTTTAAGAAGGTCAGCAAAAGGAAATGCAAATGAAGGTGTAACATATGTTACTACTTTTTTGTTGAATTTTTGTCTTTAAGTGATATTTCAGTTTAAAGGAACCAAATGAATGCTTTCACATACATTGTGTTTGACTTTGTGTTTTTGATACTGCAATGGTCTGTGTCATTTTGGCCGCAATCAATCAATAGAAGTGATTGAATGACAATGACAAATGAAAATACTGCTGTTTGCTGGGACAAAAGCCACCAATGTTGTGTGTAATAGCTCACACAGACTGTCTTCAAAGTTACCAGCAACTCGCGTTGCTTTCATTTTCCTACACACCCTGTACTTTTCTTTCTCTTCTAATATTCACTCAGGCTGAGCATTTACACACCTTCACTCATGGCACCTAGTGTAGATCTGCTTCAGTTCCTGAGACAGGACTGTCAAAAGGCAGCGTAAGGAAGTATAATGAAAGTCTGTTAGATAAGTCAGCTGCAGGTGTCTGACTGTGCAGATCTCCTACGAGGGTGCAAGAAAAAAAAAAAAGATCTCCTCATGAATGCACACAGCAATCACTGTGATTTGGCTCGCAGGCAGCAGAACCGCTCATCTCAATACATTTCAATTTGATTTAAATATATTTAAATACCTCAATCTTACCCTGTGGCTGATTTGCATGACTGGGACAGAGGAGACATATCTTTAAAGGACTAAAAGGGGAGGATGGGGACTCCAGGTGACTTGACGGACAGCTCAGTGTCATGTTATAATGACAATTATTCAGGGAAATTAGAATAGATCTACATAAAGATTGATCCAGTCAGTAATTACTGCCTGAGGATATAAGAAAAGTGTTGGAGTGCAAACTCCTGTTATGTATCAGCTAAGAAGTGCGCTTGTATAACAATTTCCAGCTTTGGCTGATATCAGGATGAACTATTGAAAGGATTCACACTGGGAACAGGGAGAGGGACGTTCACAATACCACAGATGCTGGAGATTAAAACACTTCAGAGAGGCACAGAGGTGGAATTATACACAGCTTTTATTTGAAAAGTCTGGGCACTTCATTAACTCCTTTGTGCAAAATGTGATCACATTTTGTCTTGTCTGTTTTGTCACATGTAATGGTCTACCAGAAGACTGCAGGTGACTGAGCAATAACACAGTAAAGCCCTCTGCTGTGTAGATTTAGCTTCGTGTGTGTTCAGAACAGGTGTTGGGTTCAATCAAAAAGCAGGAAAAAGGGGCTCACCATAAAAACACTCTATAAAAACTCGAGTTACCGCCTGACAGCTGAATGCCTCCGCCAACCAGTCAGGTGTCAGTTTACATCCACGTCTGTCCAAAATGTCACCACTTCATCATTTTATCCTGTTAGACATTTGTGTGAAATTGTCATAATTGGCATGTGAATTCTTGAGTTATGGCCATAAACGTGTTTTGACCTTTGACCACTAAATTTGAATCAGTTCATCCTTGAGTCCTAGTGGACGTTTGTGCCAAATTAGGAGAAATTCTGTCCAGGTTTTCCTGAGATATTCACGTTCACGGACACATGGGCAACCCAAAAACATAATGCGTCCGGCCAAGGCTGTCACCGGTGCAGAATGTGTCTATAACGTTCATATTGCCATAGTCGATGATCGTTAACGTCACCTTATGGACATGATGAGGTGTTTGGAAGTTGGAATGTCTCGACACTCTGATGTGGCTCAACAGAGCAGAGTGATTTCATATTAGTCTTGAGAGAGCTGATTAATGTCTGAAAAGATTGTGATTTTAGGTGACCAAACTTACGTCAATAAAGACATGAAAGTTAGGGTTGGAAAATGAATAGAGAAAGAAAGAGGGAGACATACCCAGGAGTCTCATGTTGACCTCTGACCCTGAATGTTCTTCACAAACTCACCCAAGTAGCACAAGTAGCACCCAAACATTGACCAAATTAGCCTCCTCTTCTTCCTCTATATAAATAACTGTTGATATTCTCTGTCACTGATATATACAGTAGGTATAGGGCTTTATTGTCAAACTGAGAAATCCATTAACTACACATACTGTATATACAAAAAAACATTTTCCAAAAAAGTTACATTTCAAGTTAGATTAAAGTTTGATTCCTCATTAGGATTTTCTTGCAGTAAACACAACCATCAATCAGATGTGTTTTCTAGTAACTTCATCTTTTTTGAGTTAGGACTTTCATGCAGCTCAATATATATATATTTTCAACAGAGACATAAAAACACCCAAAACACACATTTGCATTAAATCAAACTACTGCAAAGTAAAAGCGATACAGCCAACCACCTGGCCACCGGGCCAACGAGCCACCTGGCCACCGGGCCAACGTGCCAACTGGCCACCGGGCCAACGAGCCACCTGGCCACCGGGCCAACGAGCCACCTGGCCACCGGGCCAACGAGCCACCTGGCCAACGAGCCACCTGGCCACCGGGCCATCGAGCCACCTGGCCACTGAGCCACCTGACCACCGGGCCAACGAGCCACCTGGCCACTGAGCCACCTGGCCACCGGGCCAACGAGCCACCTGGCCAACGAGCCACCTGGCCACCGGGCCATCGAGCCACCTGGCCACCGGGCCAACGAGCCACCTGGCAATCGAGCCACCTGGCCATCGGGCCAACGAGCCACCTGGCCACTGAGCCACCTGGCCACCGAGTCACCCTCCGTGAAGAGGACCCGCTCCCTATGTAGATATAAACGGCTTGTTCTAAGCTAACTGAAAACACAATGATTCTTAGTTTCAGGTTAGTATGAAGACATAGTTATGAATATTATATTCCATTTCTGCTAATAGATCCCCTTAAAATCTTACACACTGTTCCTTTAGCAGAGGTCGCATTGAGTTATATTATTATTATTATTATTATTATTATTATTATTATTATTATTATTATTATTATTATATCAAGCTCTATCCAGTAAAAATTAACATTGGGCAACAGCAAATTACAACGTTATCATGATGTGTTCAAATGTAATCTTGTAAAATGTAATTTTTGGCGAGAAACTTGAATAAATCCAGTTGTTTGAAGGAGATGTTTTCACAATAATATAAAATAGATATTAGAGAGTGAATTATGACCTGTTAAATTTCACTAACACTAACGTTAGCTCTAAGCAGCTTATAATACATAATTAAAACTACTGATGCCAAGATTTTTTTTTAATCAAAGATAATATTTGAATAAAAATATAATCATTACTTTCTTTATGTATCATTTGAATTGTTTGTTTTTTATGCAAACGACCACTATAGATGACGATAACAAAGTAAAAGGAAGTTTAAACTGACTTCAGGACGGTTGAAATGATGGTAGTGATAAACGTTAGTGTGGAGTCTCGTACTCCTACTGGCTGCTGAAACAAAACAACAACAGAAAACAATCGGTATCGTCCCGTACGGCTCATCGACGATCTGCAATAGTATCCTGTCTCATCCAAAAACAAAGACTGAATTATGGGGAGAATGTTCCAGAACTTGTATCTTTTGTCCCTTTAAAGTATGAATGACTTGTTCAGATTGAACTCTCAAACAATGAAATCTGAACAAATGCTGAAACTTGAAATCCCCTTTACTCACACACAAACTTTTCTGCAACTGTCGCTGGCACGCTCGATGAGTCGGTTGACAATCAGACTAATGAATGTTGACACCCATCGCTTGGCTCACACTGTATTCACATCTTCTGTGCGGTGCTGCTGGGTTAATGGAGAAATGTGGTAGCGCAGTAGCAGGGAGAGATCATGCATAATGTTTCCGTGTGGATCAGTGTGATGGATTCTACACCACATGGGACTCCCAAAGAGATGTGGATCCACCATACAGTGGATATTATCAAGAGTCCATTCGCCTGTTTTTCTTCAGCTCCGCATCTAAAACCATCAGCCTGACCCTCCATCACAATCAGCTCATCAGCTTGCCCCCACCATCTCAATCATTTACAATGCACCAGGTGCTTTCGCACATCATTTATAAGAATAAAACGCCCAGGCATTCTTGTTTGGTGTCATTCACTTTAATGTGTTTTGACACCTAAATCGAAGGTTGCTGCTGTGACTGGACCACATGCAGCAAATACTGATTACTCGCAGCTCTGTTTGCTTTTTGCACGTGGCGACATAATGCGATGGTTGTCAAAAAACAGCTAGTGTTTTCATCTACTGTGGAGAGTTGTTTTAGTTTAACATGTTCACATGCACATTTGTTCAAATCTCCCACACTGAGAGGAGCTGCTGGAGTTGTTTGTGTTTAGTTCATCCTCTACTGAATCTGTCCTGACCTCTGTATTACCGCAAGTGAACCTCACAGCCTCAAACTGTCTAATTCAACCCCCCCCCCTTCTGCCTGAGATTACTGTCAGTCTGTGAGAGAACACAGGACTGAAACACATTTACATTGCACTGGTTAACATGAAGACTCACTGTTAATGTATGACAGTGTTCTGATTCACCCTTGATAAAAATTAATGCTTCTTCACAGATATGCTGTATGATTGCTTCTGGATTTTTCCAACTATAATTTACCTCTATAATGTGAGTGTACAGATTTTTGACCGAGTGTTGGAGGTAGAACACGGGGAGGTCAGAGGAATCTTCACCTGGTGTGTGTTTTGACCGCAGTGAAAATGTGGTTTTTGAAAGACTAAACGCCAACAAATATGGATTAAAGCAGAATATTTTGTCATGTTGTGAAAATGATTTTTTTTCAATTAATTTTGACTTTTGGACTTTACAACGCCCCGGAGTTATTGGACATGTTCGGAGAACAGGCTGATTGAACACAGGTGGAACAAATCAGGGCGAGGCAGATAATCACAAAAGGTGGGAAACAAACAAAGGCAGGAAACAAACAGGAAACACTAGAAACACTAGAATGACTGAATATAACAGAAAACCCAAATCCAAGAAACCCAAATCTTCTACACAATTACAGAACTAATAATCCACTAAAAAGATGAACACAAGATAGTCTGAAGTCTTAACAAAAAAGAAAAGTCCAACGGCCTCTGTGCACAGCGCCAGACTGTGACCAGCATACATTAATAGTTCACTTTATTATTAATCAGTATGACGTTTACTTGCATAGTAAATGTAGTATAATTCATTCAGTAAACTGCAGCCGATCACTTCTGTTTGCAAATGAATAAAATTTAAAACCTGAAGAAAAAAAATAATCATGTGAATAACAGACGTTTTGTCACAATAAATCTTTCATTTCCTCACGCAGTGAAAAATAAATTCATAACTGATAACGTTGCGGAGCGAAAAGAGGACGCTGACAGCGCACGGACAGAATAGACAGAGCAGCAACAGCAGCGGGTGATTCACACCATCGGGGGAACACACATCTACTATACTGTCATTTATTCCCATGCAAACTGCTCAGCGTAATCTCAGTCAGCGGCTCTCTCCCTCTCCTCTCGCACCGTGTGCACGCAGGAAGTGAGAGTGGGTTACTATGGTTACCGCTATGAAACTTTCTCGCGATATGCCGTTACTTGATGCATTCTTTTTTTTTCATAGCAACCTCAATCTGACTAATCTACTCCAGTGCTGATGGGTGTTTCTTGACATAATCCAAGAGGTTAGGTGGTGTAGAAATGCTGGAAGTTTGTTTTAAATTACAATTTTACCCCCCCACCCCCCGCCAATTATGTATCTTTCTAAGTTTGCTCCTCCATTTTATAACGTAACCAGGCACCCATGGTGAGGAGAAGCTGAATATCCCTGTTCTAGACTTTCTGCTGGGTGTCTCTTTAGTGATGCTTCGGATTATTTTATAGTGAATAATTCCACATAGTGCTACATCATGCTTTAGCTTTATTCTGTGATAACAGAATATACTTCCATCTTCAAATGATCCTAAAAGCAACCAAGAGGACGTTTTCTCATCATGATAAACAAATTCTTATTTATCCATATCAAACATACATAGAGGCACCCCCCCAAAAAAAGACATGCACATCCATATACAGAGACTTCAGATCCATGAATAATCAATCGCCTCCTTCTATTTGATCAAGGCAATCCTTCGCAGTATATCATCTGATGGAGGGATGGGACTGGGGTATTCACAGTGGCCCCTTAATCAGAGGGAATCAGTCAGAATCAGCTTCTCTATCTCCCTCATCTTAGACAAGCTCCCACTTTGATAGATCAAACATAAACAGGCCTTGATCAACAGATAACTAATCATTAAAACCCCCGCTGCCTCCAGCCCGGCCTGCTGCGACAGATGTTCCAAGTGTAAAATGCTCATGATCATTCAAGCCCAGTGATTTAGTGAAGGTTGGAGCGATTACTCTGAAACCAAACTCATCATCAGAGCGATAACATCAATCTCAGCGGGGCTGCACACTTACTTATGAGGGTTAATGAGAAAGAGAGCAGTCAAGATCCAGGCCTGCTTGGTCAGTATAGTGTAAAATTGAAAACAGAGACACGTTATAAGGTAAATAAGGTGAATAAGACTTGTGATGAACTACTCAGTACTTTGAATAAAGTTGGGACATCTAGCAGCGCCAACTCAGACATTTCATCAGTTCTATAATGACACCTCAGGCAGTGTGTGGCTCCTTCACATCTTCATCACTGTACGTGGATTTAAAGGAGCAGTGTGTGTGTGATCTGGCGGCATCTAGCGGTGAGGTTGCAGATTGCAACCGACCGAAGCCTCTCCCGTGTGCCAAGCATGAAGCAACTACGGTGGCCGACGTGAAAGTTCGAATGGCCCTCTCTTAGAGCCGGATGTTGTAAGAGCAGCGTAGGTCATTTGGAGCAGAGCCGGTTCTTAGAGTGCATGTGTGTGTACGAGGGAAGTGAGTGGTGAAGCAAGAGAGAGAGAGCGGCGGCGACGGGAGCGAGTAACGTTATCGACTCCGGCCCAAGCCGTTCTGGGCTACTGAAGAAACATGGCGGTGCAACATGGCGGACTCCGTAGAGAGGACCAGCTCCCTATGGAGATATAATCCACTCATTCTAAGGTAACAAAAACACGACGATACTTATTTTCAGCTGATTATACACTAAATAAAACATACTTATTAATATCATATTCCAATAGATCCCCCTAACTGTTACACACTGGTCCTTAAAGTAACTGGGTTATTTCAGCTGTGTTATGAAAACACTGATAAAAGTGGATCTGAAAACACATCTTTTGGTCTTTATTCCACTGTAAACTGGCATTTTCACAACCAAAAGCTGAGCTTTTCAAACATCACTGTTATATAGTAGATAAATCTGAAAATGTGGGCTTCATGCTGCAGTGTGGACGGGGACAATGGAGCCTAAAGCCTGTGGAGGAACGGTCGGGGGCCGTGTGGCAGCGTGCTTACAGGGAGAACACTTTCTCAAGCCTGTAATCATCTATATGATCCCATCTGTGAAACAGATGACAAATAAACAAACAGGAACTTAGGAAGATTATCCTGGCAAACATTTTGTTCACCTGTTCAGTAGTCATAAACACAGGAGGGAAAACAGTTCAGATCAGACTTAGACTTAAAAGCCTCGACCGATGGTGCTGTGAAGGTGCGGCAAATAAAGAAAAAGAGAAAGGCTTCGCTGGCTGACGCCACAAAGTGTCCTGAGATAACGGATTTATTTAAGCAGTCTGCAGGTGATGATGAGGACGGTGGCGAAGAGGAAGAGTGAGCAGTTGCTTTGTCATGCGTACATGCTGTGAACTAGCTAAATGAACTAAATAAAGAACAAAACCTTTGCTGTGAATACAGTGTGATCCTTTGGATAGAGTCTTCTGGTTCAATTTAGTTCAGACTGTTGAGTGTTTTGCAATATTCTAAATAGTTCTGATTAGGTGTCAGCTGATCAGTACATTTGAATTTATGCATTGGGAAAAAGCCTTGGAAAATGTGTTTCAACGTTTTACACAAACAATACAAATTAACAGATCGTGTCGTGGTTGTTTATTTTTTAAATCAATGATCGACAAACGTGTCGGTTCCTATTTGGTGGATTAAATTGGTGCCGCTTCACAGCAAATTGCCAGACTGCTCTGCAAGACTTATATAAGGTGCATTTCACACTTAGGGTTGTCGATGTTCTCCAGTAGACACTACTTGTTATATTGGTTGAAATGGTCTTTCCCCCCCGACAGCGATCCATTACTGATGAGCTCTGAAAAAGGACCTGAAAAGATCCGTCATCTGTAGCTGCTGTAATCCTGTAAAACCGTCTACCAATCACTGCCTCGAGGTCCGCTTGGAAAGAACCAATCAGATGCCTCCCTGCCTCCCTGCTCGTTCTCTACCCTTGGCGTGCACCAGCCTGAACTCAAAGCGCGTCGCCGCCGCACGTTTCCTGGAGAATGGAAGAGAAAACTCAGCCTGCAGTAGCTCTGCACAGGTTACTGTCATGAGGAAGAGTTGTTGAGTTGAGGTCCTCTCTCCGCTCTGTGGCTGTGAAGGAGTTACGATGCGGCGGTGCTCGTGCATGTGTGTTTTAACCGAACTCTGTTTGGTTCTGTTAAAACGACCTCAGGTCCGTTTGACCGGTTAGTAAGTTTCATTTGAACAGGTGTGAAAGCTGTCAATCAAACCCTGGTGCGGACCAAAAGAACCGAACCGTGACCAATGGTCCAAGCGGACTCTGGTTACGGTTCGTTTGTGGAGTGAAAGCAAAACGAACCAACCACAGGATTTTATGGATATGTGATTTTAGCATGATTTTAAAAGATGAGCTACTAATAAATCCATCTGCTGATGGTGGAATCTGTTCAGGAAGCGATCTGTATCTAAGGCCACGTATAGAAGCACGTCAGCGTGTGCACTTTCCCTGATTAATCGGTCAAAAGCTGTTAAAACTGCTGTGCTTGTATCAATCTGTCACTCACCAGAATTTGATTTTCCGATGTTGGTCCAGATGATGAACTGATGATGCAGGATGATGGAGGTCACATTGACGTATTCTATCTCATCCAGGCGTTCAAGGAAGTGTGGGGATTATCAATATGTACTGTAATCATATTTATTGTGTCTGTGCCGTGTGGTTCTAAATGCAGGGAACAGATTACAGATGACTCTAGACGTCTGCACAGTCCACTGCAGAACAGAAAGAGTTATGAGCAGCTGCAGTATTTCTTAGAGTTGGGCAGGTAGACACATTTGCACAGATTTCTCTCATTCCTATGTATGAACGAGGAAAAAACTGCAGGAACGGCAAAATTACTCTGCATGTCTTTACATTTCCATATCTCCAGAATGTCCCCTAAACTGATGACCGAGACAAGCGACTGCAATAAGATCTTCAAGACTCATTTTTTATTTGCCTTCCAGACTACTTTGAGAATAGAGCCGGAGAGAGAACTGTCATCCGGCAAGTCCTTGATATTAAGAAGAAAAAAAATAAATAAGAGCGAGGAGAAAACACAGCACGCACATTCAAAGTCATGCTGAAGCCCTAATTGAGTTACGCACTGAGTGTATGTTGATTGCGAGGCATTTTGAGATGCTTTCCTGATGTCTCCTGGGGATCGGGACGGGAAGATATAAACAGCATTAATGGAAGGAGATGAAAAATGCTCACACTGCCTCGGCTCTCTGGCAGCCATTTGTTTACCCAATTTGAATAGGAAGGAATCTATCATAAGAGCCAGAGCCGTTTACAGTCAGGATGACTCGGCTGTGGATCCTTTGTAGTGCACTTCCAACATCTAAACATGCAGACTGTGCAGCTATGACTGACTTCACTGCGTGGCTAAATGACTGAAGGTTTATACTGTACATCTCATGACAACACAAATGTAGAATAGCATGTCTGTTGGGACGTCAAGTCAAAGAAACAGTCCGGCGTTTTGGGAAATCCTCTTTTTTTGCCGTATTATGCGATGAAAGCATTGCTAGTTCAATCTGTGTGAGTCCAGTACAGAGAGAAGTCAGAGATACGTTTAGACTAGAAACCAGTGGAACCTGTTGGCCTTTCCCCAGTAGAAGTGAAGAGTCCGGACTTATTGCATGTCCAAAACTAACATTTTATTTCGTTATTTTAGGCTTATATATATTGCCGTGCTGTCTTTATAGCCACCCACTGATAGTCCCTGACGATATTCAGTAGTTCAAGACATGTTAACCTTTTCAGGATTTAACCAAAACCACAATATTTATCTGTCAAGTCACTGGTTTTGTTTGTTTTAGGTCATTTACTCTAAATTATACTTTATATTACATTATTACTTTATTAAAAGCTTGTGCTTTTTCAATCACTCGAGGTATGTGTTGATTTCTGAACAAAATGTAAATCAATAACAATCTAACTATAAAGTGTACTGTCTGTGTGTCCGTCCCTCACATATCTCCAGAACCACTCATCCCATCTACTTCACACTTGGCGGGTGTATTGCTGGCATCTCCGTCTCCGTCTCCCGTGCTGCAGTACCACTCTCCGCCTGAACTGATACTGATGTGTTGGTCGGGGGTGCGCCGTTTCACCCAAACACAAATATCACTATGTGATATTGACAGTGTTGTTGACAGATTCATTGACAGAATGTTTGCGGGTGCAGGCGGGAGTAGAACAATAATGGACAGAAATTTGGTCTTAAAGTGGCAGTAGGCAGTATATTTTTGGCATCATTGGTAAAAAATCCCATAATAACCTTTCAGCATATTGTAATTCAAGTGTTCTGAGAGATAACTAGACTTCTGCTCCTCCTCATGGCTCTGTTTACAGGCTTTAGATAATCTAGTCTATGACGGGAGACTGAGATTGATTCATATCTGATCAGCGCTGCCTAGTTTGACCGTTTGATCAGAGTTCGCCAGTGATTGACAGCCGGCTCTCATAGACTGCAGCTGGCAGCGGACCTTGTTTTCCTCCGGTAAGTGAAATCCTTCAGATGCCGTTAGGAGCACCGGAGGACACAGTAGGAGACAGAGGAACAGGATTTAACTCAGGTTACCTGTTTCATGTACTACTTTCAGGATATAGCGGCCGTTTTATAAAAATAACTTTTTTTAATCATATTTGCTCCGATCTCGCCTACTTCAGCTTTAAAAAAACTGCCTTTACTTTTCACCCTCTCTAACTGAGAATAATGGATCGCATTTGGGAAACAATATAAAAAAAACAAAGTAAACCCACTAAAAAGTAAAAAATAATAAAGGTTCTGGTTCTAGAGCCTGTCGAGTTCTGTGACTGCATCTTACACAGTTGTGACACTATCATGGTGATGAAATCTGTCCACAGACAGACAGACAGTCAGACAGACATGCAAACACCTGGCGACACACACACACACACACACACACACACACACACACACACACACACACACACACACACGCTATCGTGGCCGGTAACAAGCTCTAAAGAAACGCTGCTTAACTCCAAAAATGTGTTAATAAAGCGTCACAAATGAGAGCCGAGACAAAAAAACAAAACCATAGGCATTTGTAAATAAGTGAAACACATACTGATGTGCCACACACACACACACACACACGCACACACACACACACACAGAAGACCGCACTTCAGCAGCAGATGCCTCCCAGCTGCTCGGGGATTCAATTCCTCGGTGTAACTCTGCAATATCTGCGCAAGACGAGAACACCACGCTGCATTCCAACGGCGATATCGAGGGAGGCTGATTGCAGAGCAAAACATATGGTCCTCTCTACAACACAGCAAAAAACACAACTCAAAAACACTGCTGATGGGCACCTTCAGAAGTTTACTGTACACTCAGATCTCTGTGGATACAGGCATTGTATATGCAAAGCTTTTTATTGGCTCTGCTGCCACCACATCTGTACATTATAGAGTTTATATGTGGTAGCCATGAGCACGGGGTGATAACGGCATCCTGGGAATTAAAGTTAAATGATCAGTGCGGTGTCCTGTGTGTGATTGAGGGAGAGAAAGTTAAAAGAAGAGGCTGTTCCATATCCTATTTTTACCAATAGAGAATTGATTTTGACAGTTAATTGAAGGATGTGCTTATCTCGAAGCAGCTTTGTCTCTTGTATTTTTCCCACTGCAGTCATCATCTGCGGAGGGTATTAACTCCCCCTACCTGCGCATAAAACGGAGCTCAGCGAGAGATAAGCTGGCTGTTTTACTGCCACCTCGCCAGAGAGAGAGAAAAGTTTTCTCCAGCAGAGGAGGTAAAATTAGCATTTAAATAGCAACACATATTCTATCATCCAACTTGATTTGATGCAACAGCAGTTGACACACAGTAAAAAACAAAAAAAAACATCAAGACAAGGAGAAGGGGGAGAGGAGAGGAGAGGAGGAAGGAATATCTTAAGCAGCAAAAAAATACACTGATTTCTTCTCTTGGTGCCTAAGACAGCAGTTTACTCATCACGGGGAGGCGTACTGAAGCTGTGTGAGCAGCAGGACGTAGTTATACACCTTCAGCTCCTCGTGATGAAGTTAAATCAGATGGCAGCCAGAGGTAACCGCTGGACCTCCAAGGACTTCATTACCCAGAAGTCATGTCATGGCAATAAAGTGTGCTCCACTCTAGCCTACATGTCCTTCCAGAGCTTATTTGAGCTCTTTCAGGAACTCTCAATATGCAACGCGGTCTCACAGGAAGGCGTATAAATAACACAACATTACACACACGTTCTGTTCCGCGTGTCATGAGGACGCATTTTAGGCTTTTTGCCTGTCATTTGAACGCCACGCAACAAATCTATGGGAAACGTCCACAGTTAGGTTTAGGCAACAAAACCACTTACTTAGGTCTAGGAAAAACATTACGGTTGGGTTTAGAATAAGTAATAAACTAAGTAAAATCAACATAACATAAGTATGGAAAACATGTGATAAAAATCATTAATAAACGTGACTATCGTTACTTACAAAACAAAAGAGCAGACCCATCCACCCCCCCCCTCCCACCAGCCATCAGCAGTCTCAATGAAAATGTGAAACATTGGCTGAAACTAAACCAAACCTGTGATCACTGATTATTGATTGGGATCATGCATATGTAAACTGATTGTAATATATGATGTGGTATTATGTATTTTAATTTTTTTCTTAAAAGCCTTACCAGGGACAACGTCTGCGAAACAGCTATATATATTGCATCGGTTGCACTTAAATAAAGTGTAACAATGCCTACATGTATTGTCCATGTCAAATAAATTAATAAATAAATAAAATATAATTCCTACAATAAAAGTTCCCGTTTTGTAATTTGAAAGCAAAATAAGGAAATGTTCGGTTTTCATCAGCAGTAACTTAACACGACTCCTTTGCAGCAGAAAGCGAAAAAGGTAAATAAAGCAGATATCTTTAGGGGCTCAGAGGGTAGAGCAGGTAGGTCGTCCACCAATCGAAAGGTCGGTGGTTCGATCCCCGGCTCCTCCAGTCTACACATCAATGTCTCCTTGAGCAAGACACTGAACCGAACTGTGCCATCGGTGTGTGAATGAGTATTTAGATAATTAGAATTTAGAGTATTAGAAAAATACAAACAAGGACCGGCAGAGAAACTAAACTTCAAACCACAGAGATTCAGTTAGAAGCTACAAAATCACTGAGAGCTGAACACATACACACGTCTTTCTCTCTGGTCTCCTGCACAGACAGGAGCTCAGCACGGCATGGTTCGACACGGTGCAGACAAGAGTGCCAGTGGTAAAGCTCTATAAACGTACTTGGTTAAGGTAAAGAGATAATCAGCCAACATTGACTGTTGGTAGGAGACACCTAACCATCCACACGACGGTGGGTTTGATTGCTTAACTGATCTATACAATTAAATTGACAATTGTGATAATCAATTAATATTTTTAAAAAAAGGACAAGTGTGTAACAATAAGGGGGATTTATTGGCAGAAATGGAATACCATATTAATAAGTATATTTTCTGATACATGGTTTCACTTATTAAACAGCCACTTACTTAAGAAATCAATAATTTTACACAAAAACGGTCCGCTGGAGTCCGACATCAAAGCTGCGCCCGTAGCAACGGTCTGTTATACATAGCAACGGTCTGTTATACATAGCAACGGTCTGCTACACGTAGCAACGGTCTGTTATACGTAGCAACGGTCTGTTATACGTAGCAACGGTCTGCTGTACATAGCAACGGTCTGTTATACATAGCAACGGTCTGCTATACATAGCAACGGTCCGCTATACATAGCAACGGTCTGTTATACATAGCAACGGTCTGCTATACATAGCAACGGTCTGTTATAAATAGCAACGGTCTGCTATACATAGCAACGGTCTGTTATACATAGCAACGGTCTGTTATACATAGAAACGGTCTGTTATACATAGCAACGGTCTGTTATACATAGCAACGGTCTGTTATACATAGCAACGGTCTGCTATACATAGCAACGGTCTGTTATAAATAGCAACGGTCTGCTATACATAGCAACGGTCTGTTATACATAGCAACGGTCTGCTATACATAGCAACGGTCTGTTATAAATAGCAACGGTCTGCTATACATAGCAACGGTCTGTTATACATAGCAACGGTCTGTTATACATAGCAACGGTCTATTATAAATAGCAACGGTCTGCTATACATAGCAACGGTCTGTTATACATAGCAACGGTCTGTTATACATAGAAACGGTCTGTTATACATAGCAACGGTCTGCTATACATAGCAACGGTCTGTTATACATAGAATATGTCTGTTATACATAGCAACGGTCTGTTATACATAGCAACGGTCTATTATAAATAGCAACGGTCTGTTATACTTAATAAAACGGTCTGTAATACATAGCAATGGTCTGTTATACATAGCAACGGTCTGTTATAAAGAAATTACAGACCACAGAACGCCGTGATTGACCAATCAGAATTGAGTATTCAACACAGCCGTGTAATAATTAGTGTATAATTACCTGAAAATAAGAATCATTGTGTTTTTGTTATGTTAGCCATTTAATGTATATCTACAAAGGGAGCTGGTCCTCTTCACAGAGTCCTCCATGTTGCACCGCCATGTTTCTACAGTAGCTCAGAACGGACAAACCAAACACTGTTGATAACGTTACTCGCTCCTGCCGCCGCCGCTCTCTCTCTCTTGCTTCACCACTCACTTCCCTCGTACACACACAAACTCTACGCATTCTACTCTTTCAACAACTAGCTCTAGAGAGCGCCATTCAAGTTTTCACGCCGGCCACCATAGTTCTCCTCCACGCTTGGCACACGGGAGAAGTTGTAATCTGTAACCTCTCTGCTAGATAACCCTAACCCTAACCCAGATCCTACACACTGTTCCTTCACAGTTCCATTTTTTTTTGGGGGGTTCCAGCCTCTTTTTCTTTCTTTAATGTGACAACGTGCTGAGTATTTCTGTTTTAAATCATTACAAATTACATGTCATTTGGTTTTGGACTCTGGGAGCATTTATTTTCTTTTTTTCCCCATTGGTTACAGTACTAATTTTCATGCTCTAACAAACTAAATTGGAAGCCAATAGCTGCCTGTGGAGTGAGACAAATGACATTAAAAAATCCACACTACAGCACGGCTTTGGCATTTCTGCGCAGAGCAGAAGGAGTAAGAGGAAATGTGAAAATGTAATTTATCGATGGTGCTCAAATCAAATTAAGCAGACGATCAATACTCATGTTTTGCTTTCTGGTCGTGATGTGTGCATTAGAAAATAGAACAAATCCCTGAGCTGTGACTGTCACGGCTGCAGAGGGAACCTGAAGGGTTGATGCCACTTGGTCCAAAGAGCATCAGGAGGAGATGGGAGAAGTGCTGCTGACATTGGTTGTAAAGTAGAACAGGACATGATGTCATAGTGCCGAGGACAAGTCTAAAAAGGAGTTTCCCGACTTGCTTATGTACTGTACCTACACTCAGGTATGTATTTTCTGCCTGTTTTGTCCTCAGATAATCCAGATGAATCTCCTCTCACAGTGTTCCCCTCACACATCTATGTTTCCCTTTTTTTTCTTCTCAATGAATACACTTAATCATGACTTTGGCACTGGAGCAGAATTATTCATGGGCTATTGAAATGAGAGCGCTGAGCCATTAATCAGATAGTAGTAACTGCCACGGATGAGGCCAGTGCCTATTAAAATGTATGTCCTTTTAATTTGGCTGTGTGGAGCTGGCAAAGTGCAGCATGCACGCCTCAACCTCCCTTTAATAGTCTGTCATTTACATTCACAGGACTGGGCCATGCCAAGGGCACGTGTAGCAGTGATGGTGATCAAGGTCAGCTATTGTTTTATGTTTACTGAACATGAGCCACAGTTTGCTCACAGTACAATAAATGATCATGTTTAAAGGGGCTGCATGGTGTGATGCACTGATTGGACGATACACAGCCAAACTGACAACAATTTAAATGTGCAACAGGGTTAGTCATATCATATAACCTCACAAAATAATATATTTCCAATAAAGAGCTTTATTATTTATTCTGCACTGTAGGAGAAATTATCACCACTGATATGTTTAATGGTTAACTGGTTTATATCTGATTCTACTGGATCCTCAAAGCCTGATTTTCAAAAAAGATTGTAGGTTAAAGCAGGCTTACTTCTGTCTAATAAGTTTAATATACTTTTCTTCTACATGTAATGAGTGTCAAGGTCCTCTTTTGATTGTATGTGTGAAGACATAAAAGATAAAAAAATCTTAGAAATGTTTTCTGTACATATTCCCCTTTTTTTGGGAACTCATTTTTTCAAAATTATTTTTCTTTTTTTGGAAAAAAAAACCCCTTAAATCTGGGGCCAAAACCCCCCCCGGGGTTTTTTTTTAATTTTGATTTTTTTTTGGTTTTGGGGAATTGCAATTTAAAGTTACTTATTCCCCCTGGACAAGTTTATATGAATTGAGAATCACAAAAATCATTTAAAATGTACATACTACAGCACATACTTTAGTTTTAAGTTTGAAACCCCGTTCCTTTAAAACAAATAAAATTTAAGGGAAACGGGGGAAAGGGGGTTAATCTGAATTGCTCAAAGAGATATTGGGATGTTTTAAAGTTGACAAAAATGCTGAGAAACTTGAAAACAGGGTCACCATAATTGTATTAAAGTCACATAGAGGGTCCAGTAAAGTTGATGATATTGAAAATCACGTGCATGTTAAACCCTGCCATTATTCAGAGTAGAGTAAACTCAGTAGTATATCACAGCATACACAACTACTACAACACAACACAGAAATGTCAAAGTGCATCCAATATAGCAGGCACATACATCAACTTACTGACATACGTTATGTTGCCATGTTTCTGTGCTCTTCATTGCTGAGCAATGTGGAATATGTCTACATGATGGGTAAAAGTGGACTTTAATTAAATGTATGCCTTGTGTCCACCACACTGTCAGAAAATGATTGATTACAGCACAATCCTTGCATACAGTTTATACTCAAACCGTAGCATGAACAGTCACTGTAGAGTATTTAAATAAAACAAGACACACAAAGTGAAATACGTACGGCAGGCAGATACGCTGAAACACACATGCTTCAGAGACAGCAGGCTCAGCTAGACATACTGTAGCAGTCCTTCACAATATTACAAGTCAAACAGGACCAAAACCCTGTGAGCAACCCTGCATAAAAGACATTAAAACATAAAAGAATTAACAACATAATCCAACTCATTCTCATCTCAACATAGTCAGGTTTAGGAAAAAACAACATGGTTGGGCTTAAAACTACTACGTTTGTAAAGTGAAAGTGAAACTGAACGTTGTGAACACGGGACACGAATGATCAGTTGTTTGTAAAGTGAAAGTGAAACTTAACAAACGGACAGCGGCCTCCTGGATGAGAGCCTGGGGTTTGTTGGACCCATCCATCCGCCCTGTGTCTCTTTTCACTCTTTAAACTACGTCACCACACCCCCGGCGCATTGGTCCCCGAGCATTTGTTGCCGCCGATGGGTTTACATTGTAGTTAACGGAACGACCGGTGCGTTTCATACTGGCGCTAACTAAGTGTGATGGTACTGAACGCTGACGGCAGTGACAAAGCGTCGATATTTGACACCCTGGGAATAAGAACGGGCTGACAATCAGGATTTTGCTATTTTCATATTTAATTTCCTCAATTTTGTTTAACAGTTAACAGTTACATAACTGCTTCCCGTACTTTCATTACTGAAAGGGTCATTTAAAAGTATTACGCCTCATCCACACAGGGAAAGTCAAGAGCACGTGGCGCGGCTGCTGTGTGATTCACGCGTCGGTTGTTCACACCAGCTGCGTATCTGCTGCAGCTGCTGCTGTCAGCCCTTTTGTTCTACATAGTTTACCTTTCATAACGGCCATTTCATCTCATTATAAATATCATTTATATTTATTTTAGACAGAGAATGGTTAAGAAATGTGTAAATAATAATCCACAATTAAAACACCGTACTATATTCATTCATGGAGCTCTCCAAGTCACTGCATGTTCTACAACACTGTCCTGCACATATTTCAGAATAAAAGCCTTGTGTTAACAAATGAAGGAATTCTGTCCACAGAAAAAAAAAAGCTTGAGGGCTTTTATTTTGAAATGAAAGCAGGAAGTGTTGATTTAAAAATAAGTCTTTCCTTTTTTTCATCTCCGTAACATTTTCTACAGATAGAGACATGTAAACTGTAGTAATGTTGCTGATATGATGTTAATATACAGTCAATAGCTCACCTTGGCAGTGTGGCTGCTCTAACCTGTTAACACGGACGCCGAAATAAAGAACAACAAGTAACACAGCCGCCACGCGCTGCTGACGTTCCCATTACAGACGAGGCTTTACCCTTAGGGTGCCCAGGTAGCTCACCTGGTAGCTCACCTGGTAGCTCACCTGGTAGCTTGAGCTCACCTGGTAGCTCACCTGGTGGAGCAGACGCCCCATCTACCAAGGTTGAGTCATTAATGCAACGGTCTGGAATTCGAATCCGACCTGTGGCCCTTTGCTGCATGTCATCCTGTCTTTCTCTCACACTTTAATAACATGTGACTATCACTCTCAAATAAAGGCACGAAAGCCCAAAAAAAAAATCATCTTTAAAATATAAATATAAATATTATTCTTGCCGTCAAACTGCAACTTATTTTGACTTGTTTAAAACCAATAGTTAAACATTAATATAATTTATTTTTGCCCTTGAACAATTCAGAACGTAGCTATAGCCAGCTAACCAACGTTAGCCTGTTACACAATGAATCATGTGTTACGTCAGATTATTTGAAAATGCAAGCTACTTTCTTTGTAGTGCTTACCGTTGGACATTTTGTGTAGACACAGAGGAACATCACTGAGCTGTGCAACAAACAGACTAAACATACTCTCCATCAACATGTCTGAGTTAAAAGGAAAAGCTCCAGTGGTAGCGTGTGCAGCAACAGAAGCCAGACGTGCATGTCGATGCTGAGCGCACTGACACATCTCTCCTGTTTTTTTTTTTTCATTTTCCAGAGGGCTTGAATGTCCAGACCAGACTGACAGCAAGAGAGCGGCGGGGTCACTATTCTGTTAGAGTGTTGATGATTATGTCAAGTGAAAAGCATCTGCCTGTTTAACGTGATGCCTTCTGACAGGGAAACAAAGGGGAGGCTGTGTGTTTCCCCTCGGATACCGCCGGCTATGGCTGTGCTTCACATCCTGTCTGTGTACACTTGGCTGGCATGTGTGCACGTACCTGTGTTTGTGCATGTACCTGTGTGTATGTGACACACGACTTTCAACCAGGAGACTGCTGTTCATGTCCAATCCTGGAGAAGTTATGTTTCCCTTTAACGGTACCTGAGGATGAAGTCGATACAGTAGATAAATCACACCCCCAAACACCCTCTCTCCCACTATGTGCAATAATAAGTACAATTAAAAAGTGCAATACTGAATACATATCTCTGTGCAATATAAAAACAAAAATGCCTGTGCAATACTTGTATATACTTACCATACACCGTATTTCCTTATTATTATACTGTATATTATTGTAAATACACTACAATTTTGTTTACTTTTACTTTATTTTATTATGTTATTCTTTGCTACTTAACTGTTTCTTTCTTAATGGAGCTTCCCAGCAAAAAAGTATTTCACACGATTGTACCTGTATAACCGGCGTGACAATAAACATCTTGAATCTTGAATCTTGAATCTTGAAGTCTAGTTGTATGGCAACATCATTTTGTCGGAAACGGGGTTGAGCTACGAGATGTTGTTGAAATCAATAACATGATTTAATTTCGTAAAAAATAGAGAGAAGAAGGGCTCAGGGAGTGAATGTTGTCCTCACACAGAGACACAGGATGCAAATGTGTACGGAGATCGTATCGTGTGAATCAGTCTGTCAGTGCCTGGGTGTCTTGTTACCATAAGTGAAATCTGTTCACCCATGTCTGTGCACACAAAGAAGTGCCATTTGTTTCCCACCAGGCATTGCAGACACTCCATCACCACAGAGAGACGTCTCTCAGCGGACCCAGCACACATGCTCTGCAACACAAGCAATCTGTTTAGCAAGACAAGGCATGACGCTGTTTGTGGGAGCGCACGTGTGCATGCATGCCTTCTGTGCTTTTACACCTATATGTCTGAAAAAGGATATATATATATATATATATATATATATATATATATATATATATATATATATCTGAAGCTGAGATTCACATACACTTCCTGTACTCCTCAAACCTCATACTATACTAGTAGTACAACCTCATTATATACTAGTAGTACAACCTCATACTATACTAGTAGTACAACCTCATTCTATACTAGTAGTACAACCTCATACTATACTAGTAGTACAACCTCATACTATACTAGTAGTACAACCTCATACTATACTAGTAGTACAACCTCATTCTATACTAGTAGTACAACCTCATACTATACTAGAAGTACAACCTCATACTATACTAGTAGTACAACCTCATACTATACTAGTAGTACAACCTCATTCTATACTAGTAGTACAACCTCATACTATACTAGTAGTACAACCTCATTCAATACTAGTAGTACAACCTCATACTATACTAGTAGTACAACCTCATGCTATACTAGTAGTACAACCTCATTCTATACTAGTAGTACAACCTCATACTATACTAGTAGTAGAACCTCATACTATACTAGTAGTACAACCTCATTCTATACTAGTAGTACAACCTCATACTATACTAGTAGTACAACCTCATACTTTACTAGTAGTACAACCTCATACTATACTAGTAGTACAACCTCATTCTATACTAGTAGTACAACCTCATACTATACTAGAAGTACAACCTCATACTATACTAGTAGTACAACCTCATACTATACTAGTAGTACAACCTCATTCTATACTAGTAGTACAACCTCATACTATACTAGTAGTACAACCTCATTCTATACTAGTAGTACAACCTCATACTATACTAGTAGTACAACCTCATGCTATACTAGTAGTACAACCTCATTCTATACTAGTAGTACAACCTCATACTATACTAGTAGTACAACCTCATACTATACTAGTAGTACAACCTCATACTATACTAGTAGTACAACCTCATACTATACTAGTAGTACAACCTCATACTATACTAGTAGTACAACCTCATACTATACTAGTAGTACAACCTCATTCTATACTAGTAGTACAACCTCATACTATACTAGTAGTACAACCTCATACTATACTAGTAGTACAACCTCATACTATACTAGTAGTACAACCTCATACTATACTAGTAGTACAACCTCATACTATACTAGTAGTACAACCTCATACTATACTAGTAGTACAACCTCATTCTATACTAGTAGTATAACCTCATACTATACTAGTAGTATGTACTGATTTGGCCAAAAAGTAGTATGCAGTATGCGAACAGAAGCAAAATCAACAGTATACCAAAAATACCTGGATGTCGTACTGATTAGTAAAAAACCTCCAGTCTGCATCGGATCAGTCTACCTCTCCTTCTGTATCCCACAATGCAAAGCGCTGAACCGCTACAGGCTACGGTTACAACAACAACAGCAGCCAAAAACGGCTCGTTTTTTTACATTTATCTTTGCTATTTCATCACTAAATTCACTTCTGAAAAGTTTTGAGGCGAGAAATCAACTGTGTAGATTTAGAATATCGACAGTTTTACGATATTAGACGGTGAATCGAACATTTGCTCCACCGTTTTCGGAGTTTAGAAGCTCCACAAACTGCCGCGACAGCTAGCTACAGCCTGGTCTAGCATACTGCTGAATACATCGCTTTAACCATTTCATACTGCATACTACAGAGTAACACAGTATGCAGTATGTACTGTGTACAGTATGTACAGTATGTTCGTCAGTAGTATGTAGTAGGGGGTTTCGAATACAGCATATCACAACACTCAAAACTCAGCTGTTCAAACCCTCCTGTTCACTGTGTGCTGCCTTAACAACATGTTATGTCATGTTTTGCTGTTTTTATCTCTTCAAGTATGTTTTTATGCTTTGTAAGGTGTCCTCAAATAAATATTATTATTATTATCATTATTATTATTACAGAGATGACAAATCAGACAGTAACAGATGATTGTGTTTAAGTCAGATGTGAAATGAACAGTCTGATCCAAAATCCTACAGAGCAGCTTCACAACAAGGAACCTAACGGGAAGTTTGTGCTAAACGATAGTTTGTTTATTTGTCCCACTCATTCACACAGTTTGGCGTCTCTAAACCATCACCAACATGTGATGGATGCTTCAACACAGATACTTCAACACAGATCACTGTATACTGATATTAATGTTCGTTTATGTGTTTGTCTTTTGGAAGCTTGAAACTTGCAGAGCACACAGACTCTTCATCCTCCAAAACACAATGAGAGTCGACTGGAAGAATCCCAGGTGTAGAGCGGTTACACAGCACAAGCTCACCATATTCAGTGAGTTTTGGAATTGCTAGAACTGACATGGTAAGACTGTTTAACCGATGAGTAACTGCTCTACATGAGTAGCACCTAGTCCAGATAGCAGAGAACAAAATGCTGCAGTCCCAACCCTCAACATTCCCTTCAAACCCTGAAACGTAAAGCTTACATTACTTTAGAAATGCCCTGCTCCTGCGTAGACTACCCAGCACATATACAGAGGCATTATTGTGGTCTCTCATCTCAAGTGTGAAATAGTTTACTTTAAAATGAATCGCAGTTAATTAATGACGATAACATAACGAGCCTTAAGTGGGAATTCAAAAGTTTGTCCTTCAAATCTCCTGAGCAGACTGAAGCTGCCTTTGATGAGTAAGAGGAAAACTTTTAACTATGTGTAAAGAAACTACCAAAGAAACTGAAATAGTTTAGAACTATCTAGAAATTAATTTACTGCATCTTCAGAGTTTTGCTTTCACTACTCAGACAAACTGAAGTGCACTTCAACATGTACAGTGTTAAATTAGTGATTACATTTCATAGAGGCAGATTTTTTAATTCACTACACATTTATGACCTTTATGTCCACGAGTACCTTCCACCCACCTTCTAAAATAAACACTTTACAACAGACTGAGACCCGATAGTGGAATGACTGAGAGCACAGTGGATTCCTGCAGCATTGGGCCACGTCTTTATTAAGCTGATTGCTCTTTAAGCCCTTCAGCTCTGACATATTGGCTTTTCTGTGTCAGACCCTCTCGGAGTCGTTACCATCGCTCTGTGAGGACCGAACTCCTCTCCAATTCTTGTGATCACCCTAAAAGTAATTTACCTAATGGATGAGTGTCATTACGTAATGACAACAGCCGTATTATGGACGTAACAAAGCAGGGACTGTAGTTCATTAGAGGGAAGAGAATTGTTTGGGCGGCGTGAGATAAGGAGCTGAGGAGTGAGAATGGGTCCAACGTTGTTATTTATTTATTTACCCTACTTGACAAATGAGCTAATAATATGGGATAGGGAGGTACCATATTGGATTTTTGCCGATATTTTCCGACTCATTCTGGCCGCTTGCAGATGCTGATATACACACATTTAGTCGATCTAGTTATCTAGTTAAGCGGCGCAAAGAGAGGCGGCCGTAAGGGGAAAAGAGGTTGTATTTACTCTCTTAATAAATCATCGGTGTGTTTTGGGTATAACATGAATTAAACCAATCAGAGTGTCGTCTCCCATCACCTTTAAAAGCCAGGTATGCAGGCACATTGGAGAAGCGAGCGGTTTTCTGCTGAGGAAACAGAACTGCTGAAAGTGTGCGAGCAGATATATGTGGTGCGGGAGTTATATGATAAGCACTCGGCTAAATATGAAGAACATATGTTGATAAAGAATGAGGCGCTCGGACCAGCTGAGCGGGAGCCTCCAAAGCTTCATTACCGTGCGTAATGAGGCTCGCAGCTGGGCGATGGACATTTATTTACAAATCTTAATTTTAGGCTTGAAATCCACGTGGTCGTGAAGACGTCACATATACCATTTAAAATGTAGGGCATTAATAAAAACATCTTCTCACCTGTCTTTGTATCGAGGGTTCAATAAAGTGGCAACCGAGTAGAGGGGATCACCTTCGATGCTGATGAACCGTTGACTTTTCATTTTTTTAATTCCGCTGTCGGTACTATTCTATATATATATATATATATATATATATATATTCTATCCTCCCGGGCAAGCAGCCGTTTTAAGACGTTGATGGCTGGGATTACGTTGTGATATAGTTCGGGTACAGCAGTGATATATATTTTCTGGATGGAAAACTATACCTTGGGTCCATCAGGCTGCGAAATCCGACATTTTCCTTGCCAGATAGTGGTTGATAATCGAGTACGAAGGAATCGAGCAACTTCTCTGTATTCCCTTCAGCCTTTGCATCGTCTGCTGGAAATATACGCTGAGCCGTCTTATTGGTTAGCTAGCATGAACTCCTGGTGTTCCTTCAGTGATGCTTTTGCAGATGCTTAATTAAAGTGGTAGTATTGTTTGACCCCTTGGGATGTTGGCTTTACACACATTACAATTTGCCGTCTTGCTTTTCTGTGTTTCGACTAAAATATCTCCAAACTACCGACGTGTTGAGATAGCATTAGCAAACTACAAGCTCACTTAGTTGCAGTCGGCTGTCTCATTTACGTTACGGCTTCCGGCGCTGTATGTCTAAACTCATAGACTTTTGGGAAACAAAAAAAATACCAGGACTTATATATTTTTAGATACATTTTGGCCATGGGCTTAAAATGGTATTATTACATATTTAAAATTCATAAAAACATCAGATCAGAGGTCGTCCTTACCATAATAACAATACTTTAGGAGTCAGACGAAGGCTGGCGGTACCACGGGCTTTGCACTCTGCGGCTCTCGTTAGAGAGAGAACTACGGTGGCGTTTAGGTAACGGAAAAACGTGAAAGTCCCCAGTCCGTTCTGTTCCTTTGAATGCTTGACATGTTGATGTGGCATCCAAAAAGTATATTATAAATGTAATAATAAGGGGACCAGATAATATGGTTGGATGGCCAGATTTGTCCAATATTCGCTGCTATAAACTACAGTGCATGTGGTTGTAATAAACGGCCTAGAGAAATGGATAAAAAGACTGTGGAGCTTGAAAGGAGGAATTAGGGGAAAACTCAATAGCTTTAACAACATGGCGGAGTTCATCCAGACAGCAGCCATAGCAACATGACGAGTTCACACACGAAGCCTTCTAGCCACTCTGCGCTCAACTTAGATCATCTGCTGTCTTCTCTTCTCCACCTGCCAAGTGGATGACAGCTCTCAGTGGACCCATTTTAACAAGGAGGGCCTCGGGGCCCGATGGGAAAAATAAGTGATTCCAGCAGATTGCAAGTGGACCCCGTGGGAAACAGCAGCAGTCTGCTTTCTTATCCCCACAGCATCCAGCAGCCTCAGTCTCTAACTCTATCTGGACCACCACGTTCCAACAAAGTTACAAGTCAAGATAAGTCTCAAGTCCAGTGGGAGAGGAGGGATGGAGGCACCGTGATTAAGTTTGTGCTTCTTTATCACCTTGGGAAAGGTTGAGTAGGAGAAAAAGAGAGAACACACACACACACAGAGTGAAGGAAGAAAAATCCCTTGTTTTCCCAGGAGTAATCAATTAATTGTAGGAAAGTTGCCAGCAATTACTGATCAAAGGAGGAGCTGAATTGCAGTCCTTAAGCTTTGAAGAAGTTTAATAAGTCACCTACATGCCTAACAGTCTAGCCTGCTTATCGTTTTAATTTAAGCCTTAATGAGACACTGAGATTATCACCTCCTCACTCAGCTCCCTGGAGAGAAAGTAAATATGGAGGACAGACATGGAGGAAAAATCACAGCGTAGAATATTCACAATAAGTCACTCAACTGCAGTCTATTCCTTCACATGTTAGATAACTCCTGTTTCACTGCTGCATAGATCAGTGAAGTCACAGCCAGTAATGTTCTCATTAGGTTTTCAGTTTTATCACCAGCCTCATTAGGCTGGGAGATATTTTTTTCAGCTCTAGTTAGGTCTGATTTCTTGCCAGGAGGACAAGGCACATACTGCATGATGCACATGATGCATAATTGTATGATAATTCTTTGGAGGTCAGTCCGAAAGAGAGAGACGGGGGGGGGAAAGCGTCTGTCACCTCTCCAGCTGACCCTGTCACTTTCCCTCCAGAGCTGAACTCCACTTAACCCTCAGGTGATGCCACATCTCCGCGCACACGCCTCGGCCACACTCCGGCTAATTACGGATGTCACAAACTGACGCCTGCAATCGGGAGACGGCCATTATGCTGGGAAGCTATAGATGCTGATGCTGCAAAAGCGTGCGGCGGTGGTGTTGAGATAGCACATGTGTTTCCCCAACAGGCTGTGTAGTGTGGACGTCACAGTCGACTGATGCCGCAGCAGAACACATACATCCCACCCATCAAATCTGACAGGCATCTAGCACTGCAGATGTGCTGGTAAAAGAAAACGCATTAGGACAAACGGCACATACCGGCATGTATGTGACAAGCAGGGTGACGAGTTAACCTCATGTCTGTTTCAGGAGACGAGGCCCTGTGAGACTATACAGCCTGTTGACCATGTGAAGTGTAATGATGGTGTGTGTTGTCAATCTGCCATGTGCACAATCTGGAGAATACTGATCATATGGCTCCAAATTCAACTGCAATTATTCAGTTTTTGAAGCATTTTTGTCCTCCTGAAACATCGTCCTTCTGGGCATACAGTCCAACGTACGTGGACACACAAACATTATTTATGGTTGAACATTTTGTTCCCAAACCGTGGGCATAAATCTGCCTCTATAACAGCCTCCACTCTCCTTTTTTTCAGGCTTTCCACCAGATGCTGGAACCGGGCTGCAGGGACTCGCTCCCATTAGCCACTAGAGCATCACTGAGGTCCAACACAGATGTTTGGTGATGAGGTCTGGCTCGTTAATCCCAGAGATGTTGGAGGGGGGAAGGAAGGCCATTTCTTTACGGATGTGGCTTTGTCATATTGAAACAGAAAAAGGGCCTTCTACCAACTTTTGTCACAAAGTTGGAACGTTGGACTGTTGTCTAAAATATAATTTTAGTTCCCTTATTGGAACTAATGGGCCACATCAGGAGAAACAGTCTAAGACCAAGAGTATAAAAATGTGATAACTGATAACGGGCAACAGTAGAAGTATTTTATGAACCAACAAGGATGTTGGCAGAAGTAATATGTGATATTTAGACACATGTAGAGTCGTTTTAACCACTGAGCCACAGAGGCAAACAGGAAGTGATAGTTTGCTGAGGAGAAGTCTAATTAGCCAAACACCAAACATCATTAGGAGCTGGTAAGTTGAGCCAAAGCTGAAAGCTGTGATGGAAGAAATGCTCCGTCATGCCACTGATTGGAAAAAAAAAGTACGATTCACGTGTTCGATTTGATTCATTTATCTGTTAATTAAAAAATGCAAATAAATAAAAAACTGCAGCGTGAAATGACATGTGATTAGTATCTAAAAAAAGAGCTTCAGCATGACGGTTCTGGCTGAGCTCGGTCCCGTTCTGCTCTTCTGTCGGTCTGATAAACCACACAACTCTGAGGCGATCAATGCTATTAGCATTCGATCAGTAGTGCTCCCTGAAAAATGGAAGTAAGATTATTTCCACCGTCGGTTTTCATCTCCTATATGTGAAACCTTAAAGTTGATGACGGAGAACCTTCTTGCAAGTTAATTCCTCTACAGCAGTGACTGCTAAAACTGGACACGCTGTTCAACACTAGTGAACACTGTGGGTTTTCAAGCTGTTTTGGTAAAGATCTTAAATTTAAGATAAATTGTTAAAATGCTACCATGCATGTCATCCATGTTAACTGTCCAGATTGAACTCTTTTGGTGGATTTACACTTCTTCCTCCTGTGCTGAGTAGCAAGAGGAATTTACACACAATGTGATGTTTAATATCTCTGTAAAGTAAAAATATACTTCAGCACACATAAATCATCTGATGAAAGTAGTTAACTGCCATCTGAGGTGTTCAGGGGAAAACAGACCCTTAATTATTCACACAGCGATTCACCTGCTTTTATCAGATGACCTCTGTCTCTGGTGGTCGGAGTTATCAGGTCACAATTTCATCTCACACATTATGCAAATGACAGATTCACACAAACACAGAAGACCTCTGCAGTCATTCCAATGACATGAGGTCCGCTGGTAATACTGCTCCAGAGTGAACATGGTCAGATATGTAGAAACTATTGTGAAGCTCTCTGCGACAATATGCCTGACAGCGGCGTGAGATTGAACAAATGGCAACCTGTGAGTAAATAAAGAAGAAGAGACTGCAGGAATACAGAAAAGAATGGAGGGAGGAAAACCAACCCACGATGTCATGTTATTTTATTTAGTAATTTCTCTTATTTTGCACTTGCACTTTCATTTTATGTATGAGCTCAGTGCTGCTTGATGTGCACATGTTCCTATTGTTTATACAGTTGATATATGTACATTAATCTAGAAAGAACTTTGAGTTTAAGTTTGACAAGTGTAAATTATTATTATTATTATTATAATTATTATTATTATTATGAATGCACTAGTTAGCTACTTATCTCTACTTTCTTATGTAAAATAAAAAACTACAAAAAACATGTAGTAATGTTGCTGGTATGATGTCAATATACAGTCAATAGAACGTTTTCACTGTCTGTTGTTGCTGAGAACCGCACGCAGCACGCGGAAAAAAAATAGGCAACACATTGAATCTCTAGAACACGGACGCCGAAATAAAAAACAACAGGTTGATAACAGGAGGTACTCACCATCATATTTTAGACATTGCATTGCTGAGTCTATATGAATGAAATTAACATGAGAACATTCTCCATGCACACACTAGCACTGTGCATGGCGATTGCACGGTTAAAACATCATCTTAACAGTTACTTCTGCTTATCTGCATTAGTCTAACACACCGCAGCTTATTGCTTGGTGGCGAGCAGCCTCCTGGGGAGAGAGGGAAACGTGGCTCAGGCTGGTTGTGAGGTAATTGACAAATGCGTATCTCAGTAGGAGGGACTCTCCGAGTGTTGAGGAATAGTTACCCATGTGTTTCTTTTCCTGGTGGCGCAGGTTACTGCCTGTGTGCCTGAAACCTCATTAAGCATCCGCTGTCATCCTCCATCTGTTAAACAGTCAGCCGGCAGAGCCGAGCAGAGAGGGGAAGCAAGCTGTCTGCTAACTTCACTCTTCATCATTCTCTCCTGTACTAACTTTATACATCCGCACATCCTCTACGTGTTTTTCCTGCATCCCCCACTTTTCTCTTTATCGCCTCTGTACCTTCCACCACGGACTCCTTTCTTGTTTTTACTTTCAACTACACTGATAACTCTTTTTGAGGGCAGCAGGACTGAGTGCTGACAGTTTCTTTGCCACCATAAAGAGAAGAAATAATGCGAATAGAGATTCACATTATGATTATGGCTTGTTTATGACCGTGCTCACAGCGGTTCCAGTGCCTGCCCCGAAGGTACACAATAAAAAGCAAGCGATTCTTCCCCACAACGGGCGTTTTAGAATTCAATTTCCTGTATTGAGGATAGCTCGGCGTTATTGTTTAGCATTGTGCTGAAGGCTTTCTGTTTTACCACCTCTGTTAAATCAGTTAAAAATTCTTCATGCAAACTGTTTATCTAAAGAAAACAAATTACACACTTCTTCTCTTCTGTTTTCCTAATTTATTTGTCATTCTCATTCTTCTTTCAGCCGGCTAGGTGCAGAGAGGATAGAGAGAGAGAGAGAGAGAGAGAGGTGGAGGTGGAGAGACAGATAGAGACAGAGAGATAGCAGCGTATTCCTCCTCTCGCCTGTCTGAGCGGGGTGTAAATAGACAGGGTCGGCAGCTTGGGTCAGAGTTTCCGATGAGAGTTGATCTCCGGAGTCTACCGCCTCGGGGACTCCGAGCTCCGTCAACCTCTGGCCCCTTCCGGGCTCCGCCAGCTGCCCCCCGTGCCCCTCCAAACTTTTTAATGAGGCAGTTAGCCGTGCAGTGGTGGCCTTTCAGTGACGTTCGCTGACCGAGCGCTCTGATGAGAGGGAATATTGATAAAGCTGTCGGGAGGGAAAGCTCTACCCGACAGCAGCTCTCTCTCTATGTGTGTGTGTGTGCGTGTGTGTGTGAACAGTCTTAATAATTCCCTCCCTGAAAGCAGTTGCCACCCAAACCCAAATAAACAGCACTTACATTGCCAATAAAAGTCAGCAGAAAAATGAGCCAACCAACCCTGAACTGGACCGGAGAGAAAAAGTACATTCCTAAAGCACACATAATCATAATCATAAACATCGCTGCCCGTCCCTGAAGATGTGGCCTGTACGTGTCTATTAAAGGCCTAAAATACATCATTGTCTGTACTGATGAGGCTGATATTATATCAATAACCTGTCTGTAGACTTCAGATTTTGGTGAAAAGATAGGTGATTTTTATTTAGTGCAGATCCAGGATGTTTGTTTTTAATAGCAGAATATAAATAGGGAACCAATTTGCTATTTTCTCATGACTTGCTTTAATAAAACAAATCCCATGATCACTTGATGACTCTGTGTATTTTTATGCAACTATGGATGCAAATCCAGATTGAAAATATCAGTATGACATACTACAATATCTCAGATGCTAATGTATTAGGTGTTATATTGTGTTATCACACGGCTGTGTTGAATACTCGATTCCGATTGGTCAATCATGGCGTTCTGTGGTCTAGAATTTCTGTATAACAGACCATTGCTATGTATAACAGACCGTTGCTATTTATAACAGACAGTTGCTATATATAACAGACTGTTGCTATGTATAACAGACCGTTGCTATGTATAGCAGACCGTTGCTATGTATAACAGACCGTTGCTATGTATAACAGACCGTTGCTATGTATAGCAGACCGTTGCTATGTATAACAGACCGTTGCTATGTATAGCAGACCGTTGCTATGTATAGCAGACCGTTGCTATGTATAACAGACCGTTGCTATGTATAACAGACCGTTGCTATGTATAACAGACCGTTGCTATGTATAACAGACCGTTGCTACGTATAGCAGACCGTTGCTACTTATAACAGACCGTTGCTATGTATAACAGACCGTTGCTATGTATAACAGACCGTTGCTACGTATAACAGACCGTTGCTATTTATAACAGACCGTTGCTATGTATAGCAGACCGTTGCTATGTATAACAAACCGTTGCTATGTATAGCAGACCGTTACTATGTATAACAGACCGTTGCTATGTAAAATAGACCGTTGCTATGTATAGCAGACCGTTGCTATGTATAACAGACCGTTGCTATGTATAGCAGACCGTTGCTATGTATAACAGACCGTTGCTATGTATAGCAGACCGTTGCTATTTATAGCAGACCGTTGCTATGGTTGCAGCTCTGATGTCAGACTCTGGAGGATCATTTTTGTGTGTAAATATTGATTTCTTCAGTAAGTAGCCGTGTAATAAGCAGGATAATGTACAGCATTGTTGTGAAAGAATCCCCTTCAGGGTGATGAGAGAGACCAGCAGCATCACCCTGAAGGTGATTCTTTCACAACAATGAGCGGCTCGCTGTACATTATCCCTTACTTATGTTTCTAATTTACATTTAATTTATGTTACACAATACACATATTTTTGTATGGCTGTGTAAGTACTGAATCATTCTTCTCATTGAGTCGGTAGTTGTAGGTATTTGAAGCAGTTATTTTTGAAAAGAAAAAGAATCTTTTTCATTTGTTAAAGGTTGTTTCATAAATCTGTATGATTCAACACTGTCTGTTTGAATGAGCACATTCAAGGACAGTGTAATGAAATGTTGAATGACTTTAAAACAGCTCAGTTATTTTTTTAGAATGAAAAGGTTTTTGTTTCCTTGGCACAAAAGGAGAATAAATAACAGCAAAAACAAAATAGACATTGGCTATCGGCCAACTTGTTATTTGAAACATTGGTATCAGTATCAGCCCAGAATCTCACAATCTGTGCCCCACTATAGTGAAAACATTGTTTTGGATGGTTCAGCTGTTCGGACCAATTACAGGAAGTTCTGTTCAGGCTACCGTCATGCTAGTAGCGTGTAGCTCCTTTAAGGAATAGCTCAATGCATCTTGTGTGTGTAGCGAGTGTGTGGTCGAGAGAGAGAGAGAGAGATGTGGTGAGGAGGTGTTGGCGACCAAAGCAGAGGCAGAAAGTAGCAGCAGTTGTCAAGTAGAACTAAATGTACAGGGTGAATGTGCAATTTGTCCATGAATAAACACTGCAGCTCCTCAAAGCCCAAGTAAATTCCCCCAGTCTTGCTTCCCGGCTGCTGGGTAAATTGAATGGAGTTAGCCCCAAAATGAGCATCAGCTTCGGCCTTCGAGGCACAACAACGTCTCCCCTGATGCGCTGTGTGAAGCAGGAATGGTTAACAGAGCTGGGAAAAGGAAACGCAACAAAACAAAACGAGACCACGGGGAGAGGAGGAGACCCGATGTTTAACTTTATCAAGAGTCATTTAGAAAAAACTTACAAAAACCTTTCTATCATTTCCCAAGAGGATGAGAGAGAGAGGATCCAAGAGGTGGGGAGAGCCCACCTACCAACCAATCAATCACGTAAAGTATACTGAGACGCAGCTCACGCAGGTGGTGACGACAGGATGTAGGTACAGTATGTCATGCAGAGTTTGTTGGTGCGCTCCCATTATTGCAATGTGAAACCAAAACTAACCGGATCAAATGTATACAGTGGGTTCAGACTTTCAGGTGTGAAAAGGCCCCGAGTCACAGGAAACCTTTCTGATGAAATCAGTTATATAACACATTCAGGTTATGATAACCTAGGCCCCAGGTCCGTGTACGCTCAGGCAGTTCTGCTTTTTCGTTTTTTAGCCAAAAAAGGAAAACCGGATATACCGTTGTTTTCTCGTTTTTTTGTTTTAAACAAAAAACGGAAAAAAACAGAGAAGTCTTTCCGTTTTTGGTTTCTGAATTAAAAAAAGGACAAAACCAAATTTAAAAAAACGATCCAATTTAGTTTTTTTGCCAATTCTGACTGAAGAACGGCAGACAAGTGACCCGGAAGTAAAAGTAAACATGTCAAAATAAAAGCCAAGAGGAGAGAATTCTATAAAGGTGTAACATTTATTAATGCGAGCGCAGGATCTATACCAGGTGCACACGCATACACACGGCTTAGAAACGGAGATGTTATCGAGCTTTTTAACCAGAAAAACCGCAGCTCTCCTGTTTACTTGTATTTGTTTACAGGCCAGTAGAGCCTACAGCGATGTTGACGTATCGCCATAGCAACGGGCCGTCACAGAGCAACCTATCGTATTACGTCGTGTCTAGATGAAAAGAGCAAAACAAAAAGGATCTTTATTTATGTTGCCTATGTCTGCATATATTTATTTATTTAGCCTAGATCCTGTGCTCGCATAATATTATACACCATCTCTCCTTTTAGGCTTTTATTTTGACATGTTTACTTTTACTTCCGGGTCACTTGTCTGCCGTTCTTCAGTCTTCAATTCAAAATGGAAAAACGACAAAAAGAATTGGAAAAAAAAAAAAAAAAATTGGATCGTTTTTTTGTTTTATTTGGTTTTGTCGTTTTTTGATTTAGAAACCAAAAACGGAAAAACTACTCTGTTTTTCCGTTTTTGGTTTTTGGCTTCAAACGGAAAAAGTGTAACTTCCTGAACGTACGCGGACCGCCCCAGCATTTGACAGCTGGAGTAAAATATGCATGTTTAAAATAGCACCTAATATGCAAGAAGAGGTCAGACGATGTTGAAAAAAACTAATACAAAATAGTTGTGATGAATAGCAAGTTTAATTTTAGGATGATTAAATCACAGATTTTGGGGGTGTAAAAGGTGTCGAAAAACTATATGAGAAAAATCCCAAACTGCAACACGGACAGAGCTGCAAAACATATGAAATAAAGCCGAAGTTCCCTCTTCCCTGTCTTTAGTAATGAGCCTTCCAGACCCTCAGAGAGCTGACACTGGTGAGCCTGAGCTGATGAAGGCTTTACACCACTGCTGTTAGTGCCAAGTTAATGTGACGTCTCCCTCTCATTGGCTGTCACATGTTATTTTAACAGCCATGCTTATATATTAGCAGCGTTGGGAAGGAGTCATTAATAATTCAGTGCTGAGCCGTCCGTCGGCCTGCTGGGAAGCATCAGATGTGAGAGCAGATGAAGACGCCCTAAAGGTATTAAAGATGCTATCTAGACCGTAAGCGCCTACCATGCTAGCTAAAGCTCCCCAACACACACACACACACACTTCCATGTGGAGCAGGATTACAGAAGAAGCAGGTGAGAGGTAGGAGAGATCACAGACAGGAGGTGGATTTGATCTGCTGTATTAAGAACAGTGATAGAGAGATAGAGATAGAGATAGAGGCTTCAGTGCTCGCTGGGTGAGGACTCACGTCTTCAAAAGCCTGATGGAAATGAGAAGGCTGGCTTTGACTTGACTCACTGCGCTGCGTGTTATACTGTCAAGGTGTGTTCAGATACTTCACACAGCAAGTAGAGTGTGATTAAAGAGTCGCTTTTCACTTGGCAACTCCAGTGTATCAATATGTGGAAAAGATGACGTCGAAAGAATTCTTTATGTAAAGATACGGTGAGTTACTGGAGCTACAAGTCACATGAGGAGAGAGTTTATGTCATATGAAGTAAAACAACAGGTAGCCAAATGGAAACCAGAACGTCCACGTTCTGCTCCAGATATAAGAAAAACATGTGTAACTAGAATGGCACTCGGAGAGCGCAGACCTCCACCAAGGTGCGTGACTTTAAGAACAGATCCCAGCTCCCAGCTGGAGGTACCGTGAGGTGGTCGGCTTATTATTATCACGGTGTGTTTCTGTGTAACGTATCGGAGGATGCCTTTCTCATTCAGCAGCCTTGTTCTGTCTGTATAACGTTACACTACGTTGTCTCTCATCCCGCACACACATCCACACACGTATCTCTGCTCTCAGAAGGAGGCGGGGTCACACATCATCAGCTACACTGCACATGTGTTTTATACTCTGTGGTCTTAATGCTCAGGCTGACCGTGATTCTTAAAAATATTCCTGAATCCGGATCATGATCCAGATCGCCTCCAAAATCTAATGGATTGTTCACTGGACCCTCCAAAACATTCCTTCAAATCCATCACGAACTTTTGGAGTAACCCTGCTAACAGACAAACAAACAAACCAACAAACAAACAAACCAGCGCCAAGGCCTTGGTGGAGGTAACGATGTAAAATACAACAACAGCATCCTTGGAATCTAATGTTACTCAACAGTAAACCATCTAATATCGGTGTTAATTTAATATTTCTGTTTTTAGCTGCCTTTAATGAACACCATTTTCCAGGTGTTCATCGCAAGACCATCACAGGTTAAACATCACAAGCCGAAGGAGACGAGGAGACGGGGAGACGAGGAGACGAGGAGACGAGGAGACGAGGAGACGAGGAGGCACAAAATGGAGAAATGAGAAAGACCCCTTGTTTCCTGAGTAATGCTCATATGGACACCTTTAAGCCAAGTTCACACCACTTGACTTTCAAACTCATCAGATCTCAGTACTGTTCTACACAACTGACTGTTTTGTAATCTGGAGCCTTTAAAGGTCCCATATCGTACCCATTTTCAGGTTCATACTTGTATTTTGTGTTTCTAATAGAACATGTTTACATGGTGTAATGTTAAAAAAAACCTTTATTTTCCTCATACTGTCTGCCTGAATATACCTGTATTCACCCTCTGTCTGAAACACTCCGTTTTAGTGCATTTCAACAGAATTGCAACAGAATTGCAATGGAATTGCGTTGCTAGGCAACAGCTTGGGTCCATGTTTACTTCCTGTCAGCTGATGTTATTTACATACAATGCAACAGGAAATAAACTGGGACACATTTAGAATGTTTATGTTTAAAACCGTGTAACGGTCTATATATTGTAGATTTGTGACATCACTAATGGACAGAAATCCAAGCGGCTTGTTTCAAACGCACAGTTTCTGAATACGGGCTTGTGTGTATTTCTCCTTATATTGAGCATTTTGATAGTTTAACAGTATTTATAAAGCACTTAAACCTGTTTTATAATATAAAAGACATGAAAATCTCACTTTTTACAATATGGGACCTTTAAGTCATTGTGGTTTTCTCACTGCACGACTGAGCGGCGACAGGAGGTCGCACACTACAAGACCTTTCAGCGGGAGGATTTCCAAGATGAGGTCTCCAAACTACGTTTAGTCACGACCTGCCTCTCGGCTCGCCTCTTGAGCAGCTTCACACATGGCGCCGACGTGCGAGCGAGGATTGTTCCTCTTTGTCCGCGAGCTCGAAAAACTGTTGGTGTGCAGAAAACCCGGAGTGAAGTGGTGTAGTGTGAACTAGGCATTACAAGTAAGCAGTAGTGTGTGAACAAGGACAACAATGGATGAGGTCATAGTAAATAATGATTCATGGCCATATAACAAAGGAACACAGACGGGCTGCATTCAAATCATTGTTCAGTCCTGTAGTCAGTTAAAGCCATGGTTCGTCAGTGAGTTAACTGGTGATGTGTTGCCATGGTTACCTGCAGTGTAATATATTACACCCATGTAGACTGCTGATTATATTAACTGGAAATACAGTATGAGTAGTGAGGAGTACTCCATACCGTATTATGGGACGTCTAAGAACTAATCCACGATAGAAGTTAGAAACAACTCATCCTGTATATTCAAATGTACGAAGAGGTGTCAACTGCATGAAGATTCAAATGAGCCTACATGTTTTAATAGGTATGAAATTATAAAGGTGGAATAAAGCAACACATTCAGATACGATCTATATTTCCATCTAGCTTTACAACCGTGAGACCAACAACACGATGTTTGTCTTCGTGTTTCACTTTCACTTTACAAACACGCTGATTGTAACCTATGAGATCTATGATATTGTATTTCATTGATCCTGTATGAGTTTTACCTGTTTTACAGCTTGCACTTTACTTCTAAAGCACTTATAATGTCGTACAGTGACGATGAGCGTGACTTGGTATTTTATGAGGTTTTAATTAATAACTTTTCTATCAGGATCAACGAAATGTTTTAATAGCAGCTCACTTTTTATATCATATTTTTATATGTTCTTAAAGTTTGCCTTTCTAAATAAAGATTTTCCTTATAAACAACACTTATTTTGTATATTTCACATACAGATATATATATACTTTATACTTATATATTTAATACTAACCCAGTGCCTGCATTGTTTGATTTTTATTCTATTTACAGCACTTTTATAATCCTTCTGTAGCACTTGTATTTATTTGTTAGTACTAACCCATGGTGTGCATTATTGTTTTGAAGTGTCTGTACATATTTCCTATAATGACTAATGACTATTTTTATTCATATTCTTTTATTTTTCAGGTTTTAGATAACTCTCTTTATATATTTATATAATCATTTATTTATTTTATCCAACTCTTTGGGCTGCTATTTTAACATTTGTTTCTTGATTTTAAAGAGTTTATGGAAACCGTACAGCTTTTTTAACCTACCTCTCTGTTGTCCTTCTTGAGTAAGTGAATTTTAGCTATCTTCAAAAAACATTTAATGATTCACCTACTCTACATTCTGTTGCCTAATTTAAACTGTTAACAATACAAGGTGTATTTTACAAGCATGGCATTCGCTTTGTTTCTAAAATAGTCTGCAGAGTAACAACTACAGCCATCGAATGAACACAGCTGAGGTAACATATTACATCTCACAGCATGGAAGTACTAAACTTAAAGTCTCAGTATCTCAAAATTGTATTTCAGCTCTTGGGGAAAATGCACTTATACTACCTTCACACGTCAGCTTTATCCACACAATGTTTTATAAAATGCGACATCTCTGAATGCCGTACGGGGACTATTCACAATCCTGTATTCACAGAAACGATATTAAAATATGAGAATGGAAGTATGATATTATTCATCGAGACACATAATGCCATGCATTGCAACACCGAAAGCTGACGTGTCAAAAAATTCAATATGATTTCAGGAGTAACAAGGATTACTTTAGAATGGATGTTCCTGCAGGAGACCCTGTTCTTACACATCTCCCCGTTCCAAAAGTCATTTTCACTTCCAGTGCAGGATGCATAATGTATGACGGGGTTAATCAACTTGAGACAAGGAGGGGGGGGAACAGCCTGCCCTCTATAGGCGCAGCACCTCCTTTCAACACAAGTCTCTCTCTGCACCCTCTCTCCTGTCCTTCCTCTCTTTGTTTGACTCCAACATTAACCCCCCCGCCACCTCCTCGCTGCACAAACTAACCTCACTTCCAAAAACTAGGAGCTGTTTAACACGGGGACACCCCCCAGCAGCCATCAATCTTCATGTTCTTCTACAGCCACAAATTATTTGTATTGTCTCAGTCAATTACTCTCCCATTCATCTTCCTGCAGAGCTGTGGCATTTCTCTCTCTCTGTGTGTGTGTGTGTGTGTGTGTGTGTGTGTGTGTGTGTGTGTGTGTGTGTGTGTGTGTGTGTGTGTGCATGCTTGCATAATGCACATATGTCAGTGTTTGTGTGGGCTGCCTTGTCCCTTGTAGTTGTCCTCATTACCTCTGATCAATACTGCCTAGTGCCAACTCCACTAATACACACACACACACACACACACACACACACACACACACACACACACACACACACACACCGAAAAACGCTCATTTTTAAAAACGATTGCAGCCTTGAGATTTACTCGGTGCTGGTGCTCGAGTTGGAAACGCAGTAGAAAAAGAAATCAGCTTTATTGTTTATGACTACACATCATCCTCCTCATACTGCTGCAGCGGATAAAGAGAGACACAGGTGAAGGCACACACACACACACACACACACACACACAAAGAACTGAGAAAAAGAAAAATAGGCAGGCTGGAAAGTGGAGTTGATCTGCCGCGGGGCCCCGGGGCCGCGTTATGACGAGGGTTTTGCAGTAGCTGGGAGAAGTTTGATGGGGAAAAGAGATGATGAAGGGATGTTCATCACAGCAGAAGTAGAGCCATCATCCTCCTGGAAGGAGCGCTGTTACATTACTGTCAGTAAATAAAGCTGTTCCCTCACTAATGATCCCCAGAATACTCGTCCTCTGTGGACACAACTTTAATGTTCTGGTATGCGCAGCAGAGTAAACAAGTCGACTGATGGTGGCGGAGACGCGGGCGACCTCACAGCCCGCACAGATCTTCAGATATCAGCTGTAGGTCAGAGGATTCCTCTTAGAGATGGCAGATATTAAAATCCAATCATTCCCCACAACGCTATGATAGGACTCTTGGAATGCAGACGGAGGAAAGATGTGTTCACAGAGGTTCTGTAAATGAGACTAAAGGCCCAAAAGTCCACACATAATAGGAGTAGGCTACTTCTCAGTTGGGGTTTGGAATCAAGCCATGTTTAATAGAGGCTGCATTATAAACTGGGGAGTTTAACAAAAGGCACTATTAAGTCATATTAATGGAAGTATTCATCTTATGTTCTGGGGTAACCCGGGTGTCAGCGGAGCATTTACGATTGTGGTTAAACTTCCGGGTCACAGCGAATCACCGGAAGTTGTTTAGTAGGAGCATGGATGTATCAGAAGAACTTATAATATATAATAGATCTACTAATGTTTCAAGATCTGATCAGCTGCTGGGGTATCAAACGCTGAGGATTGATCAAATATTACCCCCAGAGTTACGCAGGTTGGAGTGGGCAGCAGAGGGAAAGTGGCCCAATATTTTGCATAATCATGGAGGGCGACCTTTTCTGGAGCAACAACCAGAACCTCCGTCTCATCAGCATTGAGCTGTAGAAGGTTTTCTGGAGATGTGGAGCTGGAGATCATCCACATATAAATGAATCAGTTTGTGAAGCTGCTCCTGCAGAGGAGCATAATCTGAATGAATCTGTCAAAATAAGATTTATTTAAGCGTAACATAAATGAACTACATGGTTTAAATAGATTGTAGTGTGGTAGGTCCAAGTTACACCGTAAAGTATCTCTGCAAACTGAATGATATCCACGATTCTGATTCACAAATGGGCAGTTTGAGTGATTCCTTTAATGTGGTTTTAATACTACAGTTAAACTGCAAATATCTTTTGATCATTTGATGAACTCCAATATACTCGTATGACTAGCGGAGTTTCCAGTCTCACCAGTCTCAGCATTGGAGTCGATAAATAAAATGATATCATAACCTATAGCAGTGGTGAGCAAAAATGATGAAGACCCAGAATATATATATATATATATGTATATATATATATATATATATATATATATATAAAGAAATATTCCTTTAGATGGGGGTGAGAGGAGCTGATTTCATTGGCCATTATTATTGCCTGCTCCGACTCCACCTGCTAATAAAGTATTCCTCCCAGGACGCAGCAGATTGATTGTGCTCCAGCCTCTCTCCCAGTGTCCACAGCTTATTACCCGACCAGCAGTGTTTAGTTTGTGCTGTTTTATTGGCTTGTCTTGGACAGATCAGTGTGGATAATTGTTGTTTTCAGATGTGTTTATGATTCTATTTCATTAAGATGATAGTTTGACTACGTTTATCCTCCAAGTGCCTACAGGACATTATAATATTCTGTCTGTTTCTATAAAAAACAACAGTGATAGTCTTTTAATATTCCTATGATATATCTATAGTGCTTTCTATGTTTATTTGTTATCCATACACCAGGTGAAAGGATAATATTCTTGCTATATTCCTCAAATATGATTACAATATCCACTACAGTTTTCTTTGTCAAATCCAAGGAGAGGCGATATTAACAACAAAAACGTTGTTTCATAATAGAACTGAACCGAATTGAAGGACATCAATGTAATAACTGTACATTCATTTTTCTCATGTATTATTACCTCCGCCAAGGCCGAAGATCTAGGAAGGAGGTTCTGTTTTCACCGGCGTTGGTTTGTTTGTTTGTTTGTCTGTTAGCAGGATTACTCCAAAAGTCTGCGATGGATTTGAATGAAATGAAAAGGTCTGCGCTCTCCGAGTGCCATTCTAGTTGTTTAGTGAGTAGATTTATTTTTTTAATAATGTTTCATGTCAAAATACTGCTTTGCTTATGAAACCAGGTCTAACAAAAATAAACCAGAAGCATAACGAGTTCTGTTCAAGCTACGATATTTCGGCTTCTGCTGCTCAAGTTCTGACCGGTCTGTTTGTAACGTGAATCTGTCTCTTGTGAGATCCTTTGTCTCATGTACTACTGTACTTCATGTTATACTAAAGCACTAAAGTACCCCTTTGAAAAGAGAACAGAAAAAAAAGCTCAATAGCTCTATGTGAACTCTGCCAAACACATATGTGACTGTGTTACTGAACTGTTCAGTTAGCCACGAGCTCACAGCTTGTTAGACAGACATTGTGGATCTTTGTGGCTCCATCTTTGTTCTGAACCAGCCTGATGAAGGCCATGTAGCTGCAGCCGTTTGGGAAATAAACAGCGTAGTTGGGAAGAGCTGTGTGACCTGTTCATCTGTTACATCTCTGAAGTGAACCGTGTTGGATTGAGGAGGACACCCAGTCTCCGAGATACCAGTAACATGTTGTTCACCAGATCCTCGCTGAGTCTGGATGCCAACGCTACAGTTAAACTAACCTTTTATGAATGTCCAGCAAACCCTGCATAGAGATACTTTTTGGTTCAACTTTGACCTGCTGTATATGTTGACAACGTCTAACTGGCAGACCGGCGTGTTTCTCTGTTTACTTGGTGACAGATTCGGCAAACGTTGGGCCACATTCCTCAGAACCATCAGCAGGATTTGGCGTTATCGAGGTCACTTCAGGGTTAACCCTTCAGTGTTTTCAGTCCTACGACGGTGGATCACTTCTTACCGGGGTAGATCGCCATGGTAACTGATGCTGAGCAGCTAACCTGCTCCGGAGCAGATAAGAGATCAACTCCTATAAAAGCACCGCCTACTGACCAATCAGTGCTCGGTGCGCGGATCGTTTCATAATATTACACAAATACAAAGAAGTCATAATCCAGGCTAAACGCAACACAGTTTAAATGGAAGGACAGCTGGCTGTTTACCGCTTTGAATTATGTTTTTATATTTATTTCCCACCGCCGTAGACGGGACGCAGCTGAGAGAAGGCTGAAATAGTCACACACACACACCATGACAATTCCAAAAGTCATAATGAAATGTAATCTATACATCCATTATATTCTGAAAGCTGTTTATAATATCACTGCCCCATCAAGACGACTATATCTGACTTTTGAGTGTTCCGTTAAATTAATAAGTCTGTTAATTTACGTATTCACACATCAGGAGTTTTTTTTCTTTTGCCAGCTGTTCTTCCTGCATTTGGCAGCTTCAACTGTGTTACTTTTAATCTGTGTAATTATGTGTTTAACTGATTCTCGAGACTAATATTATAGTTTGTTCTTCGTTTGTAAAATGTGCCGCTCTGCTGACAGCAGACTTGTAGATGTCTGTGATTGGTCACATGCTGTAAACCCCGCCCCTTTACAGTATATATAATTCAACAAATCATGAAGTGGGCGTATTTGAAACACCAATGGGTTTAACTGACCGGCTACATTAGGTTCCCATTAAGCCCTAGATGCCAGACTTTGGACATATTTTGACAAATTAAAGAATGAAATAATTAGAAATTGGTATAAATGGATTATTGACACTTCAAATGACAGATTATACTTTTAACTAAACTGTTCTCCCTTTTTTATGGCAGTATTTATTAAAAATGTCTGTAATTGGTGGGATTAATAGGGACGTTTACATAACGTATTAAAAGTGAAAGTACTAATTTTGAGTAGCAGATTAAGTTAACCTTTAATACTATTACATCAATAAGTAAATATTATATTGCGTTTCTGTTATTACTGTTGCATTAACATGTAACAACAACAAGCAGCATTTTTCCATCTAGATGTAGTGGAGCTAAATTAAAATAGTGAAATTCAAACAGAATTCTCCTCATGCTCACTCGGTGTGTGTGCATGTAGGCTTCACATGTTTATGCATCAGTTACTTGAGCACAATACATGAAAATATCAACATACAAAAATCTCACACATGTCTTGTTGTCATTGGGATAAATATATTAAGTAGAGGCATCCGGCAGCAATGAAAACAAGTGATGAGTTTCTTTCCCCACATGACGTAGTGGTATTTACCCCGGTGGCTCCGTAACGTGCCTTTGCATCCTAAGTAGTGATGTGTATTCTCCTCCCCAGACACAAACACCAACACACAGTCTGATGAGTTATGATCCAGCTTCTACCAGCTCTCTGCTGCTAAGATAACACTTACTAAACTGCTCTAATTCTCCTTCAATATTCTCTGTGGTGGCTCCACAATATCTGTCTGAAAACAACGTGTCTCAGAGAAAACACACAATAAAGGCTACAGGCTAGAGTTAGACGTTAGAGACGTTAGAGTCCAGTCATGTCTATCATCACCAGTTGACTAGTGTAGCATTACATCAGCACGTCACAAAATCTGGTGAATCTATCTGCTGATAGCGGTGCTTTCCTACGCTGTGAGAAGAGTGTGTGGAAGAAGCATCGAGTTGTTTAATTTTACTCATTTAGCAGGCGGCTAGCTAGCTAGCTTGCTCATTCCACCATGCTTTTATGCTACAGTTACAGAACATAACCTTTATCCTTTCAATTTACGGTGACCAGATGTCCAGCTTTTCTCGGAACAGTCCCGGTTTTCAAGCCGGGTGTCCCAAGTCCTGACAAATATCTGTAAAACACTTAAATGTCCCGGTTTTCAACAGTCACTGACAAATGATCACTCTGTCAAACTGTTCCACTCATTAATTAATTAGTGCGCATGAGATAAGTATACAGCACAGCGCACCGCTGCAGTCTCTAACTAGAGTGATTATGCAAGCTGTTAAGCCACAATCACACACGGACACACAGATCTGCTGGTTACATTGAGCGTAGTTTTGAACCACAGAAGCCTCCGTGCTGATGTGCACATCTAACGTGTGGTTTTGATTTGACAAGCCTTTCTCTCGTCTTATAACTCCCTCAGGACCGTTCCGTCTTTCACCCGGTGTCTCCATCCTGGACAAAATGTCCTCTGAGCTCCACAATGTTTATTATAATATCCTGAGGCTGTAGTGAGCAGCGTGATGTGATAGAGATGCTTCGGGTTCACACTAAAGTTGAAAAATAATTTCCGTAGTCCCAGACAACAATAAGTTTCCTGTGAGGGAAACTCTCTGCAGGACATGAGGAGGAGAGTCTGTGATTAAAGGGGGAGAAAGTAGTGAATGTGATAAGTCATGATGTCAAAGACTCTAATGCACCCCCCCCCCCCATAATAACGCCTTCTCTCTGATCCCACTCCGTACTCAAATGCACCACAGGTGCGCCACGTTAGCCATCCTGATGAAAACGCCTATGGTGCGTGCATATTAGCGCATGTGAATGAACGTGCGGTACACTTAAGGGTCTCGGTTTGGGGGTTTGAAAATATGGTCAACCTATTTCAATTAGCTTATGCTAATCAATAGTGCTAATTGCTAATGCTAAGTGATTAGCATTAGCGCTAGCTATGCGTATACTAGAGATTAGCATAAGCGATTCACAGGCAGAGACTGTATGTAGTCTCCATGATTCACAGGCAGAGACTGTATGTAGTCTCCATGATTCACAGGCAGAGACTGTATGTAGTCTCCATGATTCACAGGCAGAGACTGTATGTAGTCTCCATGATTCACAGACTGTATGTAGTCTCCATGATTCACAGGCATAGACTGTATGTAGTCTCCATGATTCACAGGCATAGACTGTATGTAGTCTCCATGATTCACAGACTGTATGTAGTCTCCATGATTCACAGACTGTATGTAGTCTCCATGATTCACAGACTGTATGTAGTCTCCATGATTCACAGACTGTATGTAGTCTCCATGATTCACAGACTGTATGTAGTCTCCATGATTCACAGACTGTATGTAGTCTCCATGATTCACAGGCATAGACTGTATGTAGTCTCCATGATTCACAGACTGTATGTAGTCTCCATGATTCACAGACTGTATGTAGTCTCCATGATTCACAGACTGTATGTAGTCTCCATGATTCACAGACTGTATGTAGTCTCCATGATTCACAGACTGTATGTAGTCTCCATGATTCACAGACTGTATGTAGTCTCCATGATTCACAGACTGTATGTAGTCTCCATGATTCACAGACTGTATGTAGTCTCCATGATTCACAGACTGTATGTAGTCTCCATGATTCACAGACTGTATGTAGTCTCCATGATTCACAGACTGTATGTAGTCTCCATGATTCACAGACTGTATGTAGTCTCCATGATTCACAGACTGTATGTAGTCTCCATGATTCACAGACTGTATGTAGTCTCCATGATTCACAGACTGTATGTAGTCTCCATGATTCACAGACTGTATGTAGTCTCCATGATTCACAGACTGTATGTAGTCTCCATGATTCACAGACTGTATGTAGTCTCCATGATTCACAGACTGTATGTAGTCTCCATGATTCACAGACTGTATGTAGTCTCCATGATTCACAGACTGTATGTAGTCTCCATGATTCACAGACTGTATGTAGTCTCCATGATTCACAGACTGTATGTAGTCTCCATGATTCACAGACTGTATGTAGTCTCCATGATTCACAGACTGTATGTAGTCTCCATGATTCACAGACTGTATGTAGTCTCCATGATTCACAGACTGTATGTAGTCTCCATGATTCACAGACTGTATGTAGTCTCCATGATTCACAGACTGTATGTAGTCTCCATGAATCACAGGCATAGACTGATGTAGTCTCCATGATTCACAGGCAGAGACTGTTTATTATATATATATATTTTATATATTATGCATACTGGCCTGATGACAACGTATAAACTTAAACATACAAATTGAGTTTCATCCACAACAGCAAACAAGACAATCTGTCTGCGCACCTGATCAGAAAACAAGGTAAAGCTGGTGTTCCTTTATGGATAGTGGTGAGAATGCCTTGACATCTACTTCCTCTAGTGAGTATAACACAAAGAGTGTGTCAGGATGCATCCTGCTGCACATATCTACAGGAAAAATCCATCAGAGAAACTCTAATGCCAGTGACTAGAAACCAAAGAACGAGGTCAAGCTTTTATAAAATAGAATAAAAGCAAAGTAATGAGTAGTGTGAATACTTTCCACGTCGTGAAATTAACTTTTATTAAGAGTATGATTATTAATATGACGGGTGACGTTTTCTGAGAGGAGAAAAGTTTCCTCGATTACATTTTAGTAGATATATTAATACTACAAAGGTTTCAATGGGAATGACTTTAAGCCGTCTGTACAATGTGCATCTTTTAACCCACTGTATTACAGATATTTTACATCACTGCTCACCATGTTCTAAATCGGGTTTGGAAAGCAATCAATATGTTTGGGATAAACTTTTGTTGGATGTTTTAGATTTTTAAATGTGTTAGTCAATCCATCACAAATGTTGTCATATTTCCCTGCCAGGAAAACACATTTATTTATTCTTTGCCCTATTTTAATTTTTTTTTTAATTATTAATCTTTTTATTTAGTTATTAATTTATTAATTATTTATTAATAAAAAAAAATTATTATTATTATTAATTATATTAAGACCTGTTTGATCATTAATAATTATTATTAGTATTAATACTATTTATAATTATTATTATTAATAATACTATTATAATAATGATAATAAAAAATATTATTATTATTGTTATTATTATTATTATTATTATTATTTATTTATTTATTTATTTATTTTAAAACCACTCCCCCAATTGTCTATCTACACTTACATGCACACGCACAAGAGTCCTACACAGCAGAATGCCCACACACACCCTATGGTAGGATCAAACCTTTGTTTTTTCTTTTACACTCTACCCAATGTCTTGTCTTGTTTCACTGAATAATGATAATAAAAAAGGGTAAAAAAAATAATAAAAAATATAAATGAATTTACAAAAACACATGGCTTGATAGTCAGCAGTTTACAAACCAATCTGCACTTGAATTGAAGAAATAAAAAACATTAAAGGTAATGTTGTATTTTATACATGACACATAATATCTGAATCATTTCAATTATCAATCAATTATAGAGATTTCCTTGAAAGAAAAACTCCATTTAAACCCAGATGTTATTCTCCATATGTTAAGTTGTATGTTTGCCTGTGCAAGTTCATTTAAGTATTATTAGTAGTATAACTTAAGTATTATTATGGAATAATAATAACAATGTGTCATACAGTATTGAACTGAATGGAAAGCAGTGTTTTCTATCTCAGTCTTCAGTGGGGGGTTTTACTCTCCAGAGTATTAAACTGTGCAGGTCACCTGTGGTTAACATTGTCCTTGTTTAAATCCAGTGTAATTAGTGTAAGAATGGAGGTGTGACCTGTAGTGTTACCCAGAGCTGCACGCTGCCCTCACATTGTCTGGCCACAGTAAATAGCCGGTCCCATGATGATGATGATATATCTGATGACCTGTGGCGCTGCTGACAGGAAGCAGGCTTTTTAGCATGGAAGTCATTACAGCGCTCTGACCTCCTCTCTAATGACAGTGACACCGCTGTGCTGCACGGCTCATCTACATGCATCCAGGGTGAGCGGGCGACCCGAGGTCAGGGAGAACACGGCGAGCTGCCAACACGCCGCCGCTCCACCAGCTGCTGACCCGGGTTAATGTTCTGCACAGCCTAAACCCGACCAGCAGAACGGGCCGCAGCAGATGGGTGGAGCCAGTGCTGCAGTCACATCAGAGCATCCAGAGCGCCAACATCTGGCTCCGGTGTGGAGGGAGAATTAGGAATCAGCTGTGCTGGTCTAAACATAGACATACTGTACATGTCTATACAACCCAGCGTCACGCCAAAGTGTGCAATAGATGATAGATGGATAGATAGATAGATAGATAGATAGATAGTAACTTTATTGATCCCGAGGGAAATTCAAGTTTCCAGCATCACAGTTCCATAGTGCAAACATATTAGTAAAAACGTCACAGGTAAGTAGTACACATGTTAGTAAAAACATCACAAGGTGAGTAGTACACATATTAGTAAAACGACACAAGTAGTAACAAGACACATGTAAGTAATACAGAGTATAAAACAAAATATGCAATGTGCAGAAGAACTGTTAAAAATGAATATAGTGCAGGGTAAAAACAACTGAGATACAGGACTATTTAAAGGAAAAGTGAATGTAGTGCAGAAAGTGATATAGTGCTGGATAATAAAATATAGGAGAAACAGATATTAAGAAATGTCAGATATGGAATATAATGCAGGATAAGACCAGAGGACAGCGTGTCAGTGTCACGTTTGGCCTCGCCGAGGCGGGAATATTACGCACGAAAGGTGCAGCACCAGCAGGGGGGGGGGGCGGCAAAACCTCTCGCTTAGGTTTAGGTAAAACATCATGGTTGGCCTTAAAATAAGTATGTCAACTAAGAACAATACGTATGGATACAACGTAACATAAGTACAGGAAACACATCACAAACGTCACTAACTTACAAAACACCGGTATCGAACAGCGGTCTTTATCCCCCCCCCCATCCACCATCAGCAGTCTTTCTCTCTTCTTATTCTCCGTCACCAGCTCTGAGTGTAGCACATTCACGCTGATGCATTTACATTGCAGTCAGTACAGACTACATGGCGTACAAAAGCAAGAAAGGCGTTCTTATTGCACGCTTTTGCCTTTTGCATTATCACGACGTCCGTACGCCTTTTCGTGCAAATGTCTAAACTTCCACAAATATTCAACATTTTACAGATAAATTCACTGGAGTAGCTAAGTGTGTGGGATCAGGAACATTTCTAGATAATGTTCGTTTACAATAATAGTAAGAATTGTGTAAATACATTGAGGTCACCGTCAACAGTAAACTGTTAAATTATGCAGAGAAAAATGTACTGTGACTACCGTCACTGCTCACATCACTGTTCTATATAAGTCTATATTGTTTTTTGGAGAAAAAAAACACAATCTAGATGGCATCGCGTTTCATCCAAAACATATTTCTCTGTAACTGCACATTTGGACTTTGCATAATATCTGGTGCAAACCACAGTGTGCAACATGTGGGATACATCCAGCATTATTTGACAGACAGATGTGGAGAGTTCACAGCTGAAACATTTAACTATGTAGATGACCTTTGAAAGAAACATGCATTTATTACGAGGAGAAATTGTGCAGTGGCCATTATTCTTTGGCTGCTGTTATTATGGGGGAAAAAAAAAAGTAATTATACAGTTTTATACTGGCTGTTTCAGAGAACTGCTTGTTAATGAATAAACTTTCAGTCATTTAACATTGTGGCCTTCCAGTGTTACAAGCAAGGGCTCTGTCTTACAGTTATCAGGTAACCTATTGTTTTTGTAAAGACTACTATTATTATTATTATTATTCTGCTGCACAGTCACATTTTTAAGGGAAGTGATGCTCGAAAAGGTACGAAAATCGGCACACGCCTTTAAGCTGCACAAAATCTCATGAAACTTTGCACATACATTTCAACCTAGTAATTATTTTTGATTTGATGTCATAATTAGTCGTCAGCTCTACAGCGCCCCCTATCACTTTTAGTCTTCAAACATATTTTTGACGCCGAAATGAAACGTGGCTCACACATCAAAACCTGTGAACATTGTGAGAGTGTACAGCGATTAGGTTCATGTACGTTTAGCGGGCTCCATAGCGCCCCCTAAAGCGTGGAAGGCCTTAGTTGGGACATAGTTGCTCCGATATTCACAATAGTTGGTGCCCACACTGCTCTCATCATTTCAGATATATTTCTACAAACTTTTTCAAACTCCTCCGAGACCAGAGGTCAGCCACCTTTACTATCAAAAGAGCAATCTTAGGCAAAAAAAATCTGCCTGGAGCCGCAAAACATTTGATCATTGTGATGAAGGTAAAACAGTTTATAGTCTAAGTATAAAGAATATAAGTCTAATACAGTGAGGGCCAAAGTGTTAATGTACTACGGAGTATTAGGTTCACATTGAGGGAAAAAACATCTGAGATTTACAGAAAAAAGTCATAATATGACGAGAAAAGGTCATAACTTTACGAGAGAAAAACTAAATAACACGTAAAATTACTACTACTAAACTACTATATATACTAATAATATGACTTTATTATGATAATATTACGACTTTTTTTCTCATAAACCTATGACTTTATTCTCGTAATATTATGACTTAATTCTTATAATATTATGACTTTATTCTCGTAATATTATGACTTTATTCCCGAATATTATGACTTTATTCTCGTAATATTATGACTTTATTCTCATAATATTATGACTTAATTCTTATAATATTATGACTTTATTCTCGTAATATTATGACTTTATTCCCGAATATTATGACTTTATTCTTGTAATATTATGACTTTATTCTCGTAATATTATGACTTTATTCTCATAATATTATGACTTAATTCTTATAATATTATGACTTTATTCTCATAATATTATGACTTTATTCTCGTTATATTATGACTTTATTTTCATAATATTATGACTTAATTCTTATAATATTATGACTTTATTCTCGTAATATTATGACTTTATTCCCGAATATTATGACTTTATTCGTATAATATTATGACTTTATTCTCGTAATATTATGACTTAATTCTTATAATATTATGACTTTATTCTCGTAATATTATGACTTTATTCTCATAATATTATGACTTTATTCTCGTGATATTATGACTTTATTTTCATAATATTATGACTTTATTCTCGTAATATTATGACTTAATTCTTATAATATTATGACTTTATTATCGTAATATTATGACTTAATTCTTACAATATTATGACTTTATTCTCGTAATATTATGACTTTATTCTCATAATATTATGACTTTATTCTCGTTATATTATGACTTTATTCTCGTAATATTATGACTTAATTCTTATAATATTATGACTTTATTCTCGTAATATTATGGCTTTATTCTCATAATAGTATGAGTTTATTCTCGTGATATTATGACTTTATTTTCATAATATTATGACTTAATTCTCATTATATTATGACTTTATTCTCGTAATATTATGACTTTATTCTTGTAATATTATGACTTTATGCTCTAAATCTCAGATTTATTTTTTCCTCCATGTGGCCCTAATACTACGTCGTACCATAGACCTACAACAATGATAAATAAAAATGAAAATGTAAACAAAGAACAGTTAGTAATTTCCTCTAATATTTTTAAAAACCCACAGGGAGCCACTGGAGAGGAGCTGAAGAGACGCAGGTTGCTGACCTCTGACCTCTGGTCTAGAAGGTTTATTGGATTTGTTTCTAATGTGGCTGGTATAACCCTCCAACTAGTGTGATGCTAAATTACGACGGAATAGTCAAAACCTTGGATGATGATGTCATAGGTCATGTGGCAATATGCCATTTTAGGCATTTTATAGGTATTGAACTTTTCAAACCTCCTGGAATCCTCCTACAGAATTCAACAGATCCATTTCAAAATGTTGTCAACAGAATTTCAAGACCTTCATAGCGGTAAATTGTGAAGCTCTCGGATTTTCGTGGAACGGCGTTTTCGTGGAACAACGTTTTTCGTGGAACGGCGGTCAATTTGCATGTATAGCCATGACACAGGAAGCTGTTGTAACTGGACTTTACATTATCCAATCTGCCCCAAATTTCACATTGTGGATAAGAGTCCAAGCCTGAAGACATCTACACGCCCATATTGAGTTATAGTCATAGCGCCACATACTGACAACAGGAAGTCAGCCTTATGTAACAAAGATCATCTAATTTACATGGTATGGTCTAAACATGACATACAGCAACTTTATATATATATATATATATATATATATATATATATATATATTTATAAATACCACCACTTTTGTACATAACAGTCCCGTCTATTTCTCACCTTTATTTGTCCCTGGCTGTTTAACTTTCTAAAGTATGTTTAGAGAGATGCATAAAACCGGAGTCAAATTCCTTCATGTATGTACTTAGCAAATAATTCTGATTCTGATAAGCAACTACATGTATTGTTTCTGATTACTTTAAAGGTCCCATATTGTAAGAAGTGAGCTTTTCATGTCTTTATTTATTATAAAGCAGGTTTAAGTGCTTTATAAATACTGTTAAACTATCAAAACACTCAATATACGGAGAAACACACACAGCCCGTATTCAGAAATTGTGCGTTTGAAACAAGCCGTTAGGATTTCTGTCCATTTGTGATGTCACAAATATACAATATATTTAGGCCATTACAGGGTTTTAAGCATAAACATCCTAAATGTGTCTCAGTTTATTTCCTGTTGCAGTGGATGTGAATAACATCAGCTGACAGGAAGTAAACATGGAGCCAAACTGTCGCCTAGCAACGCAATTCTGTTGCAATTCCACCGAAATGCACTAAAACGGAGCGTAATAAATAAGTAAAAATAAATAATGTGTTTTTTGAACATGTTGTTTTCTTGCAAGAACAGTCCTGATACTTGTATTGGTGTCTGAATCTGTGACCTACATCCAATGATACAACAGTGATGTTACCAAATTATGCAAACCTGCTAAAAAAATGAAATGATTTGATTGGTTAAAGGCGAATAAGGTCTCTGTCTACATGGACTAGTATACGCTAAGACAGAGGACGCTGTCGTGAAATCAAATAAATAGAAAACATGATGATGATGATGTGATTTACAGAGCAGTTTTGTAAGCTGTGGCAGAAAATACTAAACACATTTCAGTCGGACTAGTAAAGGACCAAAAACGGAACTCCAAAACCAACTTTTATACTTTATAAATGACTGGTATTAAATAGGTGAGGTAAAACGTCCCTTACGTCACCATTCTTGCAGTCAGCTGTGCTCAAAGCAGTTTTTAAGCAGGTAAGAGCACTGGTGAAGAGACAGCAGCAGCTTCCATTTATAATTATATTACATTCACTTGTCTGTCTTTTGACAAATGAGAGATTATTGTTGATGAGAGATCGTTTGAGGGTTTTTCTGCTGTCATATCTGGGCTCAGTCGAGTAAATATAAATGTCTCAAAGCTTTGAATAAAAGCTTGAAATCATTTTCCTTCTTTGTCTTGTCAAAACCCTTCCACCCTACCAGCTGCAGCTTTGAGTCCTCTTTGTTTCCCGTCTCTCCATCGCCCCCATTATCTGCTAAATAATAGCTAAGTGAGCAAATGTTGTTCTTTAATTTGGTATCATACTTCCCAGGGTTTATGATCAGCTTATCACAGGATACACGCAGTAACAGCTCACCACTCGCAGAATGGGTTTAGTCCAACGGGGGCATTACGCCATTTCAATGCCAGAACTATCTACCAGCAGACTGGGTGGGGGGGGGTTTCTGTTTGCCATCAAAACAAACAAGAGGACCCACATGGGTTGGTGGCTCACTTCGTCCTATCACCAGCACAGGTTGACTAGTGCGCACACACACACACACACACGGGGACGTAACTATGTACGGAGCCAAAAGCACGGAGACTTTGTTCTTCCAACGACAAAGTTTGGAGATGCAGCTCAAGTCACGCTGGCTGATATGTGAAAAGTGCTCATGTATGGAGCTTCAAAGGCAAATAATTCAAATGGTGTTTTGTTTCTCAGCATCTCCCAGATGCTCATGTTTTTCTGGGTGGATATCAAAGACTCCTCTTTCTTCTGCCACTTGAAAGGAAACGACAAAATCGAGAAGAGAGGACAAATAGAAAAAAAAAAAAAAGAATCAATAAAAAAAAGTTACTTCATTATCGGCTTCCAGTCGGAAAAAAAGTTGCACCGTTCTAACACTTTGAAAAAAAGTGCCCGATTAATTGGCAACTGCCAGTTTACACACAGAAAGACATGAATTGTTGACAGTGGTTGTAAAAAAGATAGATATCGTACATTACTGACAAACTAGGATGACTTTGAAATCCACGCTTGCCATTTTCAAATCCTGTGAAGAGGCGAGTGCCAAAAACTGCCGTTGCCTTGCTCTCATAATGAAGAGGGATTATCTTGTATTACACAGCGCTGAGACTGAGCAATTAACATACAGTTGGTATTCTGAAAAACACGTGGCTCTCTGATAGGAGTCTATTTCATCTGTTTATCGTGAAGACAAGAGGCACAAACACACTATTTGGAGCGAGGTATTAAAGGTATTACGTCGAGGAATGGGAACAATCATACCTCTCACTCCAACACAGTAAACTGCTGCGTCTATCAGACGCTGGCTTTATACGCCTCCTTCACATGTCAGAACATTTGAACATGTTTTCTTTGGAGGAAAATTATGAGCTTTGATGCGGAAACAGTGGAGTTGTAACTCATGCTGACTTCAATCCTCAAGAACATTTTTGCACACTTCAGCTGGTTGTCGGTCAAATTCAACTTAATATTTATGCTATGAATCATCTATAAATCACATTGCCTTTAGTGCACATTACCTGGAACTATTATGTGATTAGTATTTGGATATGTGATCTGAAATGTATCAGATAGTGTTATACTGATACTAGAAAGGTATCACAATAACCTGCCGTCTTATTAGTACTGCTAGTGGTTTTCTAAAGTTGGTAACTTTGAGCAAATATGATAAAAAAAGGTTATTTTTTCTATATCCTGACAGTAGTGCATGAGACCGTCATTCACATGAACGGAGGAAGGTTCTCATAACGTCACCAGCTGCTGTAACAAACAGAACAACAAATAAACCATTGCTTTGGTATCAGCTGTGTATCGACCGATACGGCTCATCGATGATCTGCAATCGTATCGGTGGTAAAAAACCTGATCGGGGCGACTCTAATTGTTTCTTTCTTCTTAAATGCACAAGTCTTCAATGCAGGTTTGAAGCTACAGTTTATTCACCGTGTTTTCTTTTGTCTTAATTTACCCGGAGCACATGATACATCTTACTAAAGATAGTCTAGGATTAAACGACTTCATGCAACTAATCAAATCTAAGCATAGTGATGGAGTTTTCTTTGTGAATCCAGCCTTAATGAGTCCGACTGTGTGTCGGAGGTATGAAAGAGAGGAAGATCTTTATGACCAGAGGAAGAGCTCCAACAGGAGCACAGGTGGAAAGTCGTTAAACTGGAGCAGGGACATTAAAAGAAAAGTTTGGAGCCCTCTGGTGATACAAGTTATGACCCTCGGCTTCATCCATAAAAACCCTAATTACACGCTGATGTAGTCATTTTAATCAATACTACACAGCCAGTCTGTCGAGCAGGAGCAGTACGAGTACTCGAACTTCACCAGAACGGGGGCGTTGGTGTCCTAAAGGTTAGAGAAGGATGGAGCAACATCACCCCGAAGAGTCTCTGCTCACTATGCAGCGACAGACTCATATCTACCGATTTCTTGAGAACCACAAAATATTAGGAGTGAGCGTGACTTCTCTTCTTGACCTATCTTTGTAAGTACTTGCTGACCTTTACGACAGAGGTTGTTCGCTTGTCCACATACATACGTGGCCAGAGGATGCAGGGTGAATAAAGGATTCCCTCTCCAACTGGTGGGAGGCTCCAACCGTTGAACAGACACTTTCCCCCAAACACTTTTAGTTTTGTGTGTGTGTTATTGGTGATAAATGTAATCTGAGTATTGATCAGTACTATAGGGACTTTACTGAAGACTGCATGAAGCCACACAAACATCAAAAAATAACCTAAGTGTAATGACTCAAGCATCGGAGACCGAGAGCAGGTGATCAAACGGGTAGAAACTTGCATATCTACAGCATATCCAAAAAACTCAAACAGAGTTCTCTCTTTAAGAGATCTGGTCGTGTGGTTCCATTAAAAATGGCCGCTCTGTGTGAATAAGGTGTTCCACCATGTGTCACCGTCCCTGGTTAAACCAACAATGTGCAACTTTTCAATAATGCCTGCATCAAAAATATGGAAGATTTGAAATGCCTAAATTAAAAGAAATCAAACAAATTAAGTGACTTACAGTACACGTTGTATGTGTTCCTGTTTCATGTATGCATTCATTGTGTTATAATTAAATGGTAAATATGTTAAAAAGACAGTTATTTAGCGTTGTGTCTGTGTGCTAACTACTTACTATTGTGACATGAATGTTCCAATGTGCCCCAAATCCCAACACAGAAAACAAAGTGAAGAGTTGTTAAACGTTTCAGTGTCCAGTAGAGTAGCGTAGACCTGCATTTACTAACTACAGAGCACGGATTCCTTTCCACGAGGTGCAGCGGAGCTTTTTCTTTTTTTGAGATTGATACACTGTCCATGCCAAAAGGAAAAACAGGCATCTCATCTCATCTCATCTCATCTCATCTCATCTCATCTTCAGCCTCTTATCCGGGGTCGGGTCGGGGGGGCAACAGCTCCAGCAGGGGAGCCCCAAACTTCCCTTTCCTGGGCCACATTAACCAGCTCTGACTGGGGGATCCCGAGGCGTTTCCAGTGTGGAGATATAATCTCTCCACCTAGTCCTGGGTCTTCCCCGTGGCCTCCTCCCAGCTGGTCGTGCCTGGAACACCTCCCTAGGGAGGCGCCCAGGGGGGGGGGGGCATCCTTACTAGATGCCCGAACCACCTCAGCTGGCTCCTTTCAGAAATTTTTAAGACTGTTTTCTTTTTCGGACATTTTTCAGATTTTTTGTCTTTTGGATATTTTTCAGACATTTTTTCCGACTTTTTTTTTCAGACATTTTTCCGAGTTTTTTTTTCAGACATTTTTAAAACTTTTTTTTCCGTCATTTTCCGACTTTTTTTTTCGGACATTTTTCCGACTTTTTGTTTCGGACATTTTCAGACTTTTTTCTTTTGGACATTTTTCAGACATTTTTCTTTTAAACATTTTTCAGACTTTTTTTTTTCAGACATTTTTCAACTTTTTTTTCAGACATTTTTCAGACTTTTTTTTTTTCGGACATTTTTCAGACTTTTTGTTTCGGACATTTTTCAGACTTTTTGTTTCGGACATTTTCAGACTTTTTTCTTCGGACATTTTTCCGACTTTTTGTTTCGGACATTTTCAGACTTTTTTCTTTTGGACATTTTTCAGACATTTTTCTTTTAAACATTTTTCAGACTTTTTTTTTTCAGACATTTTTCAACTTTTTTTTCAGACATTTTTCAGACTTTTTTTTTTTCGGACATTTTTCAGACTTTTTGTTTCGGACATTTTTCAGACTTTTTGTTTCGGACATTTTCAGACTTTTTTCTTTTGGACATTTTTCAGACATTTTTCTTTTAAACATTTTTCAGACTTTTTTTTTTCAGACATTTTTCAACTTTTTTTTCAGACATTTTTCAGACTTTTTGTTTCGGACATTTTTCAGACTTTTTTCTTTTGGACGTTTTTCAGACATTTTTCTTTTAAACATTTTTCAGACTTTTTTTTCGGACATTTTTCAGACTTTTTTTTCCGGAACTTTTTCAGACTTTTTCTTCAGGACATTTTTCAGACTTTTGTTTTCTGACATTTTTCAGACTTTTTGTTTCGGACATTTTTCAGACTTTTTGTTTCGGACATTTTCAGACTTTTTTCTTTTGGACATTTTTCAGACATTTTTCTTTTAAACATTTTTCAGACTTTTTTTTTTCAGACATTTTTCAACTTTTTTTTCAGACATTTTTCAGACTTTTTGTTTCGGACATTTTTCAGACTTTTTTCTTTTGGACGTTTTTCAGACATTTTTCTTTTAAACATTTTCCAGACTTTTTTTTCGGACATTTTTCAGACTTTTTTTTCCGGAACTTTTTCAGACTTTTTCTTCAGGACATTTTTCAGACTTTTGTTTTCTGACATTTTTCAGACTTTTTGTTTTCTGACATTTTTCAGACTTTTTGTTTTCTGACATTTTTCAAACTTTTTTTTCCAGAACTTTTTCAGACTTTTTCTTCAGGACATTTTTCAGACTTTTGTTTTCGGACATTTTTCAGACTTTTTGTTTCGGACATTTTTCAGACTTTTTTCTTTTGGACGTTTTTCAGACATTTTTCTTTTAAACATTTTTCAGACTTTTTTTTCGGATATTTTTCAGACTTTTTTTTCCGGAACTTTTTCAGACTTTTTCTTCAGAGACATTTTTCAGACTTTTGTTTTCGGACATTTTTCAGACTTTTTGTTTTCTGACATTTTTCAGACGTTTTTCTTTTGGACATTTTTCAGACTTTTTCTTCAGACATTTTTCAGACTTTTTTTTTGCAGACATTTTTAAAAAAAAATTTTCCGTCATTTTTCCGACTTTTTTTTTCGGACATTTTTCCGACTTTTTGTTTCGGACATTTTCAGACTTTTTTCTTTTGGACATTTTTCAGACATTTTTCTTTTAAACATTTTTCAGGCTTTTTTTTTTCAGACATTTTTCAACTTTTTTTTCAGACATTTTGTCAGACTTTTTTTTTTTCGGACATTTTTCAGATTTTTTTTTCGGACATTTTTCAGACTTTTTTTTCCGGACCTTTTTCAGACTTTTTCTTCAGGACATTTTTCAGACTTTTGTTTTCGGACATTTTTCAGACTTTTTGTTTTCTGACATTTTTCAGACTTTTTTTTTCAGACATTTTTCAGACTTTTTTTTTCAGACATTTTTCAGACTTTTTACCAGATGCCCGAACCACCTCAGCTGGCTCCTTTCAACGCAAAGGAGCAGCGGCTCTACTCCGAGTCCCTCACGGATGACTGAGCTTCTCACCCTATCTCTAAGGGAGACGCCAGTCACCCTCCTGAGGAAACACATTTTGGCCGCTTGTACTCGCGATCTCGTTCTTTGGGTCATGACCCAACACTCATGACCATAGGTGAGAGTAGGAAGGAAGCGTGACCGGTAGATCGAGAGCTTTGCCTTCCGGCTCAGCTCTCCTTTCGTAACAACGGTGCGGTAAAGCGAATGCAGTACCGCCCCCCCGCTGCTCCGATTCTCCGGCCAATCTCACGTTCCATTGTCCCCTCACTCGCGAACAAGACCCCGAGGTACTTGAACTCCTTCACTTGGTGGTAAGGACTCATTCCCTACCCGGAGTAGACAATCCATCGGTTTCCTGCTGAGAACCACGGCCTCAGATTTAGAGGTGCTGATATTCATCCCAGCCGCTTCACACTCGGCTGAAAAACAGTCCTTCACAGTAAAACCTCTTCCTGTGGGACGGCCGTGACTTTTGACTGTACATTTGGTTAAATTTATGACTGACTGCCTGCAGTTATAAGGGATGGATTTTAAGATGGAGACAATAAGTTTGTATTTGGGCATTTAAATCTTCTACTAAATATGACGGTATTGGTCGTGCGTTTACATTTTCAAGTGACTGTTACTCTCAGAAGTAAAAGCGCCCAAGTAGCTCTAATGGATGAGGTCAGAGTAGACGGTATCCTGACCTCACCTGAACATTGTCAGATTTTGACAGATTATTCCAGATATGTGCACCATAGTAGCAAAATGCAGCTTCATGACCCGAGTGATCTGGAAGGTTCATAAGAAGAAAGCATGTCTTCGATATGATTAGGTCCTATAGACCAGGAAGTGATTGGTAAACAAGTAACAGTATTTTAAAATCAGTTGACAGAGATTTGAGGAAAGGTGTGAATGTGTATATGTTTCACTATTTAACAGTCTAACCTTTCACAAGCACAGAGCTCATATTCACTGTGTTCAAATGTGGCCCGGTTGTCTCGGACCAGAACACATTTCTAAGTAAGAGGAGTAGAGCGCACCGTTGGCTCCAATTTAATTTGACAACAAGTAGTGAGATGACCAGCGGTTAAAATGGACCAGAAGGATCCGGAACAGCCGAGTAATAAGTCAAATAAATCTGATTCAAGCAAGTTCATTTTTCGTGTGCTGCAGCCTGGCGTTCCTTCCAGCTGATGCCTGAGATACTCACTTAACAAATTGGAAAGTAATGTCACCCCCCTCCCCCCGGTCATCTACTACTCCGGATCTTACTGGGAGTCCCCCATTGGAAGCAAGACACAAGCGAGACGTGAGCGGCGCCCACCGTAGTGAGTGAGGAGACTCCAAGACAGACTGGGAGCCTTGATCAATCAATGTAGATATGATTAAAGTTCAAAACACACAGAGATACAGATATTTGTGTGATTTAAACAGCTGTCTATGCAAATTACGCCATTTGAAAAGGTCTAGAACTGAGACGCCAATGCGTTCTCTTCCCAACTTGTCACATACTGTCAGTGAAGTAAATAAAAACCCCTGCTTAGGTTCAGGCAATAAAACCATTATAGTTAGGTTTAGGAAAAAAACAACATGGTTGGGCTTAAAACTACGACGTTTGTACAGTGAAAATGAAACTGAACGTTGTGAACACGGGACACAAACAGCGGTCTCCTGGACGAAAGCTTTGTGTTTGTTGGGTTTGTTGGGTTTGTTGTGTTTGTTGGGTTTGTTGGGTTTGTTGTGTTTGTTGTGTTTGTTGGGTTTGTTGGGTTTGTTGGGTTTGTTGTGTTTGTTGGGTTTGTTGGGTTTGTTGGGTTTGTTGTGTTTGTTGTGTTTGTTGGGTTTGTTGTGTTTGTTGGGTTTGTTGGGTTTGTTGGGTTTGTTGGGTTTGTTGGGTTTGTTGTGTTTGTTGGGTTTGTTGTGTTTGTTGGGTTTGTTGGGTTTGTTGTGTTTGTTGTGTTTGTTGTGTTTGTTGGGTTTGTTGTGTTTGTTGGGTTTGTTGTGTTTGTTGTGTTTGTTGGGTTTGTTGGGTTTGTTGGGTTTGTTGGGTTCCCCACCAGCCAAATCCCACTTTAACCCCTGCTGAGGACTAAAGCACTGACTATCAAGAAACTTCTACACAGACAATAGTTATTTTTAATGATTTCCATAAAATAAACTGTTTTGTTTTCCCCCGTATTTTACTTTTGGTTTTGTGATTGTAAAAATTGTCATATTGAAAAAGATGACCCTTGATTGTGTTTTTATGACTATAAATGGAGGTTAAATTGAATTCCCCTACTGTGTTGCTCCATTGGCTTCAACACACAATGAGCTCATAACTCTATGTCCCAAACATAAAACAATACAATGTACACACACCCAGGATGTAAAACTACTTGCACATATAGAGTCCCAGTCTTTGCTTGCTCTGTTTGTGTGAGTGATTAAAGTTCATTAGACGAGTCACACAGTGTACACTTAGTAGGCGTCACATGGATATGATGGAATAAAAGCTGAGGATATTGCCTGCTGCACAAATAAAAAAATGAGTCACACATGCTCTTACAGCGTAGGAGGGTAAATACTTGTGAGAAGTGCTAAATCTAATTAACTATTCATCTTCACAGGGTTATTCATTGATACAGGAAGTGCTACAAGGTACTTTAGTCTCCCACACAGTATCAGAAAAGCAGAAGAATCACATTTTTTTAACAGTCTTGGAATTACAGAGGTGACTTTTTATTTGCATACAAATCAGCCAGTCTCACTTACACAGATTAACACACAAACTGCTCCATGCTGTTTTATAATTAGTAAATAAATATGCTATAATAAAAGGCGAGGACACGTCACTCACAGCCACTGCTTCTAAAGGTGTAATCAGGGAAATATATGCAAGGAAAAAACAAGATGGTGCATCTCAAGGCCATTAATGCATCGATGCGACGCACGTGCTACGAGAAAATCGGTCTGCACGATGAATGAAATGGCGGCGGTAGCATCCGTGTGATTCGTGTGTTTGAGGCAGAGCTATGCTGTCAAAACAGTCTCACAAGTATTCACAAACAAATGTCATGTTGTGTACCTTGTAAAACACAATGCACAGATACATACAGAGTGATTTGTATCTGTGAAACTATCTGTATCTGTGCCTCTAACTTACAACTCGTATGTCATCATTTGTACATCAACTTAGCATTTTTCAAAGGAAATATATTTGTGAATCTTCACCTACTTGTGTGGATTCTTTTGAGACTCTGTTACCGTGCTGTTGCACACAAAATCCACAAATGCAGGGAGCGTCGTAAAATGTCATGTGACTTGTGTCTCGTAAAACACAACGAACAAATAAATGCAAACTGATTGGTATCTGTAAACCTGTATCTGTATCGGTGCCTCTAATTTACAACTCATATATCGTCATTTGTAAATAAACACAAAGTTGTACAAATACATTGTCATATTTTTTAGTATTTTTAGTAACATCCCCATTTACATCTATTAATAACATTCACAACCCTTATATTCATTTGTGAATTATCAATTTAGCATTTTAAAATGAGAATGTATTTGTGAATCTCAACGGATTCCTGTGGATCCTTTTGAGACGCCGTTGTGGGTCAGAAAAAAATTCACAAATGCAGGGAAGAACCAGCGCTCTCCAGTAGGTGGCGCTAATGCAACATTTATGAATGCCAACCGCTGTTAATATAAACCGAAGAAGAAAAGAAGCCTTCGAGGTAAACGGAACATCAGGCGACGGTAAATTCTAACGTTATCATGACGCGTTCAAATGTAACCTTGTAAAATGTAGTTTTTGGTTTGAAACTTGAATGAATCCAGTTGTTTGAAGGAGATGTTTTCACAGCGATATTAAATAGATAATTATGACCTGTTTAACTTTAACTTTAAGGAATATATAAGTACATGGGATTTATTGTTTTACCTTTGTTTTATACCAACGTTCTCATGCGCGATAAAGTCTGCATCACAAGGAATCTAATGATGGACTAATACTTATGATCATTAACAGATAAAAAACAAAATAAATCCTCTTTCCCACCACAGATCCTTGTGTACTACACATATACAGCCTGCATCCCAGCAAGAAAGAGGAAACACTACAGTTTAAACATTAAGTTTAAACTGGTTTTATCAACTGATAGTTTTAATAATACCTGGTTTTCGGAGGTGCTGCAGCCTCCTCAGCACCTCCTACTTCCATCCAGTCTATCTGCATAAATAATAAGAATAAATAAATAAATTACATAGGCCTATATTTAAAAACAATGTCTGCATTATTTCAATTCTATATTCCTTTAAAAGATCATTGAAAATGACTTTTTAAACTGTATTTTCGTCCCCCAATACAGAATTTGAAGAGTCTCAAACTACAAAGGACATATTTTATACTTTTATACTCGTGCTACAATTCTGTGGCCTTTGCAACAAAACTTTAAATCTCTGTAGCACCACTGCTATGTGCAAAATAAGTTAACGTACAGCCCTGATTAATGCTTTACGTTTTAAGTACATCTCAATTCATTGAATAACCAAAAGGCCAACAGCAGTTCAGAAGACCTGATTTTGCATATCACCACAATCTATAATACTGCTTCTCATTTAAAGGTGCAATTAATACAATGAATGTAAACATGACCTCTCCTCAGCGTAGCACCGACCCTCCGGTTCCCCCTCAGCTCAACACTTATCTCTGTCAGTACTTTCTCCGCTGTTAGCACTGTTAGCACCGTTAGCTCGCCGTAGCCAGTCAGTGTAGAGTTACGAAGCACTCGTTGATTCTAGAAGTATTTTTCTCACAGTAAATATGTTTTCTGTGTTCCTAAAGATAGAAACTCAGGATGCGTTTAGGTTTTATCCATTTAAATAACGATATAGTTTTCAGTTGATATGGTGGATAGCTCTTAATACTATGATACCCATGAGCCTCAGCTACTGTTGCTATGGAGAAGCTGTTGTGTAAGTCAACTGAGAAACTGAGAACACCCTGTACAGCTGCGTCCTATAATAACTCTTATAATAAGCATACCTGACGCCACTCTCATGATTTTTCGCTCTCTAGTCTGAGTCCTTTTTTTTGTTCATTCTTTTGTTGATTCACAAGAGTCTTCCACCAAGGTTGGATACCACAGCTTTCTAACGGCTGCATCACAGATGGTGGCGATGCAGAACGGGACGCTGAGACTGGGATATTCTCTCCAGTTTTGCAGCCTTCCTCCTCCGTTCATGGGGGGTCAAGGAGGTGAATTTTTCCTCTCGGCAGAGATCCAGACCTTGTTACAGAAACAGGCTGTGTCTGTCATCCCCATGCACGACAGACAGAACGGGTTTCACACCACGTACTGGTTCCTGGTTCCCAAGAAGACGGGAGACTTCAGACCCATTTTGGATCTCCGCAGCTTAAATCAACGAATTGCCTGCAAGACGTTCCGTATGCTGACCATCAAACAGATGCTGGAACTGGTTCAACCGGGAGACCGGCTTGGGAACCATAGTTCCAGTCCCTGCAAGGACCAAGTACGGATTGTGGACTGGAGAGGTGCCAGTTCACCTCCTGGGCACTGCCAAGGTGCCCTTGAGCAAGGCACCAGACACCCAAACTGCTCCCTGGGCGCTATATAGTAGCTGCCCACTGCTCCTTATACTAGGATGGGTGAAATGCAGAGGATACATTTCACTGTGTGCTGTGCTGTGTACAATGTATGTATATGTACAATACAATGTGACAATAAAAGCTGATTTACTGATTTACAGATACTGTGGCATGAGGGTTTACTTTTATCTAGACAACCTCATTGACCATCATGACCAAGTCCAAAGAATCGTTGATGTTTCACACGGCCCAATTCATCATCCCCGAGTATCGGCGGGTTGTACTCAATGAATACAAACTGCAGGCTACTCTGTTAGAACACATGCGGCCCTGCTGCAGGCAGATAGACAGATAGACAGATAGATAGATAGATAGATAGATAGATAGATAGATAGATAGATAGATAGATAGATAGATAGATAGATAGATAGATAGATAGTAACTTTATTGATCCCGAGGGAAATTCAAGTTTCCAGCATCACAGTTCCATAGTGCAAACATGTTAGTAAAAACGTCACAGGTAAGTAGTACACATATTAGTAAAACGACACAAGTAGTAACAAGACACATGTAAGTAATACAGAGTATAAAACTAAATATGCAATGTGCAGAAGAACTGTTAAAAATGAATATAGTGCAGGGTAAACAACTGAGATACAGGACTATTTAAAGAAGAAGTGAATGTAGTGCAGAAAGTGATATAGTGCTGGATAATAAAATATAGGAGAAACAGATATTAAGAAATGTCAGATATGGAATATAATGCAGGATAAGAACTGAGGTAGAGAAGTTTTGAAGTGTGCAGAATTAAAGTTGAGGCTTCAACCGGAGGTGGTGAAGCGGATTTGGTCCCGGTTCGGGAGAGCGGAAGTGGATCTGTTTGCCAGCCGACGCAACACCCACTGCCCGCTATGGTTCTCCCTGGCACGGCAGGACGACCCATCCCCCGGGGGTTGGACGCTTTTGAACATACTGCCATGGCCATGAAAGGCCAGCGCTCCATCTCATCCCCCCCCTACCGGGGAGAGTGAGGCGGGAGCAGCTGTCAGTTATTCTGATAACATCAAGTCGTCGCTCTGCGCCTTGGTTTGCAGAACTGACTCAGATGTTGGAGGCCCGGCCCTGGACCATCCCCCGGTTCTGGAGGTTGTTCTGTCTCAGGAGGCGGGGGCAACAGGCGCGAGCGTGATCCACCGCTGCCTGTTACAGGGCAAAGTGGTTCCAACGCTGGTGCGAGGAGAGAAGGCTAGATCCTCTGTACTGAGCAGTCTGGTCTAGTCTCTCCTTTCTACAGTGTATGATGGAGAGAGGTCTGTCTTATGCCTCTATTAAAGTGTATGCAGCAGCAATTTCTTGCTACCATGAGGGTTTTGGACCCTCTCATGAAGCGGTTTCTGCAGGGGGGGTCAGGAGGCAACGACCAACGGTGCTACTCTCAGACCAAACACCTCCTTTGTTCCTGAGAAGGAGTTCAGAGGAGGAGGAGCTTGCCTAAATGTCACTTTTAAAGCCCTGCTTACCTCATGTGGTAAAATATCAAAGTCTGTTTGTGTATACTGCTTTCAAATTATAAAAAGATAAACATTTAATGCAAGCCTCCATTTATAAAAACGTTATCTTTAAAGAGAGAGAGGCCGTGACATCTTTGTACCATTATGCTAATTTATTTATCAAATGAAACTAATGATTAGAAAAACTTAATTCTGCTGGCGTTGCAAATTTTTCTTCTCTCATAAATTATGTGAAATAATTACTAGCCACACAATAATTTCAGTTTCTAGTGTTTCACAGAGATTGTTAGTGGCGTTACAATGAAGTAGTAGTAGTAGTTGTATATGTGAGCAGTTTCTTACATTTCATTTCAATGCACACTGACATTATAGCGACGACAAAGGTAAAATGCAGCGCTGAAACAAACAATCGACTGAGGCGTTCATAAAACCGAAAATTAAGAGACCATTTCATAATGAACATTTTGCTAATTCGTCAAGCAAAAATGCCATTTGACATTTTCTAGTTCCAGCTTCTTTGAGGGATTTGCTGCTTTTCTTAGTCGGATATCAGAGTAAATTAAATATCTTTGGGTTTTAGGCTGCTGATCAGAAAAGAACAAGCAATTTAAAGATGTCAGCTTGGGCTCTTGGAACTTGCAATGTGCACTTAATCATTCATTTAAAAAAAAAAAAAAAAAAAAATCAACTGATTAATCAGGGTCAGACAACCGGATGCTTTTTGTCCTCCATCCCATGCAGAAGACAGGGAGGCAATGCTGGATCTGCTCTGCCCTGTCTGTGCGTTGGCATTGTTATGTTGAATGCACGGCCCCCCCATCAGGCGAACAGCTGTTTGTGTGCCTTGCTGATGGTGTGGCCGGAAAAGCCCTTTCCAAGAAACGCCTGGCGGGCTGTTTGTTGTCGACCCCTTTAGGGTTAGACCATGGCTTTACCCAGATCAGTTGTGTACTATCTGAGGTGGCTAAGGTCCCCTACTTCTCTGCTGCGGAGGTCTAGGTTATAAAGAAGTAGGCGGGCTGTGGTGTCTAATCCTTAGCCGGTCTGGATCGGTGTGGTTGGGTCGATGTGGTGGTGTAACAGAGTCAAAAATGCTTATTATTAAGTCTGATTTGAACTTTACATTTGACAGTTTTATTTCTTTTATTTTGATTATGTTGAGTATTTGTGAATTTTATTTCTATGAGTTATTTTTATTTACTGTAAGGTTTCCTTTTGGAAATCGCCTTTTGTGCACTGCGAGGCTTCTGTACCTCCTGGCTTTCCGTAGCTCCTTCCGTCCGTTCCTCACAGTGATGTTTTGTACTGCTGAGGGTAGGTTATATGTGGAAAATACGCTGCGCTATTTTATTATTTACGTTGAAAATATAGTCGTTAAAGTTATAACCGTCGATGTATAATATTCACGTTGTGTTCATGTCATGTTACCCAGTTGGTTGGTTTTGTTTGTGACGGTTTAATATAAGTTTAAACTATGTTTTGATGCGCCGTTTTTCGCGCCATTTCTAATACAGCGTATCGCTGTGTCATGTGACTGGAATAGCGCTGCGGGGATTTCCGTGTATAAAATCTGTTGTTTTGCATGTTTAGGGAGCTGAGGTACAGACGACAGAGACTGGAGGACAGTTATAGAGTATATAACGCATGTATTCGGTAGGCACGTCCTGATTGGCCGGCTAAGTTTATGCAAATCTCGGTGGGCAAACGCGTGCATGTGATTGGAGGAGAGTATCAACCATAGAGTCCAGCAGAGGGCATTGTAGTAAACTGGTTTATTATAAAACCTTTTTTTCCCTTCAGCTGCTTTGTACCACTGACCATATTTCTGAACAGAGGTTGGCTGATATGAAGTGTTTTAACGATAACAACATTGACTGCACAGCGAGAGTAAAGCTTCTGTAATAAGAGATTACGCAGTTTTTCACTAACAGTGGAAATATGTCAAAATTTCACTGATATTTTTGCTGTCCAACTTTGGAAAATTAAGCCTGATGAAGACTACACCACATGAGGCCGCAGACAATTATTATTTTAAAGTGCTAAACTATGTGTTGCGTAATTTTAAGCCTTTATTACAGACAGTGGAAAGACAACAGAAATGAGGGAGGGCAAGATGAGAAAAGATCCCTGGGTGGAATCAAACACACCCCGTCTCAGACGGGAAGAGTTTAAAGTCGGAGACAAGTCGGCACATAATCTGTTTGTGCATATCACAATGAATTTATATTGCATATTGTTATAATTTGCCCCAGTGGAAGCTCTGTCCAGTTGGAATTATCGTACATTCAACAGAGATCACTTGTGTAGTTTATGCATTCCTGCTAATGTCGTTCCAGAGCAGCAAAAATGCAGACTTCTCTTTGCTGAATGAGTCAACAGCATCAACAGAGAGGGCCGGCTCGCTGCTGTGACTAACTGCTGGCCCGGCGGGCGGAGGAGTGAGAGAGACTGGGTGAGAGAGCTGGAGCTGGGGAGACAGATTACGAGCTCTCTCTGCACTGACACTATCAAAAAGACTCAATAACCCCGGGTCTTTCTGCTCGGCCGAATCTCCCTGCTGGTGACAGTTGACAAAGATGCTGCACAGACAGCTCACTCACTGTCTAGTTGATGATAGGAAGCCACAGGGCGAGGCCGTCCGCCGTCAACAACACTGGGCAGGGAGTTAAACAAGTACACCTGCAAGCAGGGCCAAGACACTATATATGATTCTTATAATATATTACTTTAATTATTAGGAGTTAGAGCGTCTCTAACTGCTGTACTGTGACGATTCTCACAGTGAAACGGAATATTTGGGTGGTGTAAAGTTACAGGAAGGATTTAAACCAAATGCTTCACATTTGACTGGGCTGTTAAAAAGTGGTGGGGTTTAAAGTTTAGCTGGATACGCAGCTACAGAGCTACAGAGCTACAGAGCTACAGAGCTACAGAGGACTGTTGGCTCCTATCCACACTCATATCCAGATCCAGACACCTTCTGAACATGAGTATCTTTATGTCAACCACAAGGGATAACATTAAATCATTGTTCAGATTGCTTAGGACGACAAGATGGCCTAGATCTACCCATAATGCACGCATCCTCTGGGAAAATGCTTTATACCGGGACTTAGAGGCTGGCAGAACTGAAACTTAAACTTTTATTAGATTCGTCATATACACACAGGTACGTACATGACATTTGACTTCTGCATCCAACCCATCCTTAAACGGGTCAAATAAGGATTTAATCATTTCACCATTTCAGTTCTGTTTGATTTAGAATTTCTATTTGAGTGAAAACAATGGACTTGTGCTCAGAGTTCAGCAGTCTGGAGACATGAGCCGGAAAAGAATAGAAAGATTATATTTCTGGCTTCGTCCGACATCACATACTCTGCTCTACATACTCAACAGGTGCACCATCGTTCTACATACTTTAGTGTGAATAAACAGCAGTATGGATCTTTTCGGACGCAGTGAGCAGTAATTTACGTCGTCACTTCCTGAGAGCCTCCTCGCCAGTTGGACACGTGTAACCATGGTAACCTGTACCAACCTCATGTCACCATAACGACGGTTTGTGAGAATCAAAGCTAAGTGAAATCTTACACTTACAGTTAAATCGAAGCGTTGTTGATGTTACAGAGCTGTCCGTCCGTTATGAACGCTATTGTTACTACTGCTTTGCATTGTGGGATATTTATGCCCGCGTAGTGTCCAGCGTTTGCATACTGTGATATTTCACCGGACACAGTATGAAATTCACGCACTATTGGTTTCGTACTAAATAGCATGTTAGTGTGGACTATCTCTGACTGATGGCATGAAACATCACATTATTGACCGTTTCAACGGGCTTGCATTGCTAGGCAACAGCGTGGGTGTGTGTTTACTTCCTGTCAGATGATGTCATTCACATACATGGCAACTGGGAAACATCTGGAATGTTTACGTTTACAGCTGTGAGATGGAATTTAACTCCAGCGTCTCTGCGACTTCATATTAGCTACTTAGCGTTAGCATAGTGTGTCAGTTTTGACAGACAGAAGGACTCTCCGACCAGTGTGCAGAGTCTGTTTCTGCCCAGTAGGCTAACTGTGAGGAGTCTGGATGTACTGTTTTACATTTTGTCAGTCTGCAGTCATGCTGGGACGTCACATACTGTGAAATGATTCAGTTTAACCAACAGAAATGTGTTTCTGTCAAACATCTACAGAACTCTGTACAGACAGCGACGCAGCAGCCCAAAACCAGCACCATCTGACTCTAAATGGGACCATAATCTACTAAATGAACATCATGCTGTATTGAAGAAGACTTGAAACTAGTGATTGAGACCATAAACTCATGTTTACAATGTTTACTGAGGTAATAAATCAAGAGAGAAGTAGAAGCTCATTTTCTCATAGTGTCATGGTCTGCATAGAGTGTTTCCTGTTTTATTTTGAAAGTCAATCCTCCTGTGTCTTGTCTAGTTTTGCTTCCTGCCTTTGTTTGTTTTCCCGCCTTTTTGTGATTGTTTGCCCCGCCCTGATTCGTTCCACCTGTGTGTAATCTCCTGGTATATTTAAGCCTGTGTGTTCCCCTCTGTCTTTGTCGGTTCGTTGTCGTTGCTTCCCTTTGTTGCGTGTCACCAGTAGGAAACTCTAGTGTTTGTTTTTTGCATCTTCTTGTGTTATTCTTTCGAGCTTTTTGTGGATGGCATGCCGGACCAGCTGCCTTTTTGTTTCTCTAATAGTTTAAATAAATCCCTGAATTATACCTGTAGTCATCTCCTCCTCCTCTCTCTGCATTTGCGTCCACCTAAAAAACTTAAATCCTGACACATAGACTTCTATAGAACCAGAGGAGTCGCCCCCTGCTGGCTGGTAGAGATAATGCAGGTTTAAGGCTCTTCAACATTGACTTCACTTCTCAGAACCGGAGGTATAACCCACTGATCACCATGTTAAACTCTTGACCCTTCTTGCCCGTTATGCTGTCCATGAATTGCCTTCAAATCATTACACTATGCAGTGTTGATCCATCTACAACCTCCCACAGACACATCGGGGGGGTTGATAGTTCAGCACATTTAACAACCTCTAAATGTGGAAGAACGGCTCCTTTAGACCCGTTTATGGACAAGTCCAGCTCATTAAAAAGCCTAATTATCTGCAGTATTGTGTTTTGGGGGTTTTACACATTGATTGCTGCAGATTTGTGAGTCTATGTTGAGCGCTCCCAGTCAGCGGGTTCATTATGATGACTAGAATAACCAACATCTAATTTGGGACTCCATTACAATGGCTGGTAGTGTTGGGACCCATCAGGAAGCATATTTATTCAAGGTGGTGGCGGCGGCAGACTAATAGAATGTGCAGTAAGTAAGGACCTCATGAATACAGCCATTTCTCTCATTCTTCATTTTTAATCACATCATTATAATTGTCTGTTTAATGAAAACCTGCATCCAGTGGGACCTCTTGTATTTTCCAATATTGGAAGCCTAGTTTTGAATTCCACATCTGAAAGTACTCCATACTGTCTCTCCATCTCTAAAAATACACCGACAGAAACGTGCTGCCTCTGAACTCAAACTATAAACACATTTGTTTCGGGTAAATAACACTTTGATGAAATGTGTTTTGTCATGAATGAAGGTGATGTTCACTTTAGCAGCTGTGAAGAGAGAGGCCATATTAATGAACATAGAGCCACGTCACTTTCAATTAAAACACACAGCAGCAATCACACATTAAACAATGCTTCACAAATGAATGTAATCTAAATGCATTACTCTTATTGATTTTACATCATTGCAATGGCAACTTCGATCAAAGACATAGCGTGAATACATTATGTTAGTTAGCAGTGCCGGAGAAGCATAATAACACGCAAAGGGAGCTGAAACTTACACGAGGAAGATGAGTCACTAAATGAATATTGAGTGATGTCGTGATGCTGCAGAGAAACTAAACCCACCAATCTGTCACACAGTTCATATCCAGTCCAAAGGCCAAAGTTTATTTAGATACCTTCATATTGCTATACTGCCCGATAAGATGAAGGATCTACGTAGTGACTTCAATTTCGCTTCAGTTTATTTAGTGACTTCCATGTATTTGCATGCAGCAAAGTTAAAGGGGACATACATTATGCTCATTTCCTTGTATTTTGGGCTTCTACTAGAACCCGTTTACATGCTTTAATGTTCAGGAAACACGTTTTTGCGGTCAGATCAGTCGACGCATTTCTCGGGGCGTTAAAGTTCGAATTGTGTTCAGATCTCATCGAGGTGTGAATGTAATCCATAAAGTGTGACCACATTCTTATGAAACAAACTCTGCCCAGCCAAGTTCAAGGGTCACCTAATTCCACCTCTTCCTGCTACCTTAAAGGTCCCACATTGTAAAAAGTAAGATTTTCATGTCTTTTATATTATAAAGCAGGTTTAAGTGCTTTATAAATACTGTGAAAATATCGAAATGCTCAATATACAGAGAAATACACACAACTCGTTTGCAGAAATTGCGCATTTGAAACAAGCCATCAGGATTTCTGTCTATTTGTGATGTCACAAATATACAATATTTAGACCATCACACAGTTTTAAATGTAAACATTCTAAATGTGTCCAGTTTACTTCCTGTTGCAGTGTGTGTTAATGACATCAGCTGACAGGAAGTAAACATGGACCCAAACTGTTGCCTAGCAACGCAATTCCGTTGAAATGCACTAAAACGGAGTGTTTCAGACAGAGGGTGAATACAGGTATATTCAGGCAGACAGTATGAGGAAAATAAAGGGTTTTTGAACATTACAGCATGTAAACATGTTCTAGTAGAAACACAAAATACAAGTATGTACCTGAAAATGAGCATGATATGGGGCCTTTAAAGGAGTCATATCATTATACTTGTATTTTGGGTTCCTACTGGGGGGTCGGCGATTTGATCTAAAATGTATATCACGGTATTCCTTTGTTTTTTGCGGTGACGGTATTATATCACGGTATTACAAAATTAAAAGGGATATTCCACTCAAAACACGAGTCTACCTCTTTTCTTTCTATCGGCGATGTAAGGGGACATATCTTAAGAAAGAAAACACATATGATTATTGGCTCTAAATAAGATTAGAAATGAGTTATATGCCTACAAGTAGCCTGCCCCATAATGTAAATATAATGTGATTCATTCAGAGTTAATAATAACAGCCATGCAGTTGTTTTCAGTTGTGAGTGAACTATAGCTGACTGCAGAGCAACCTGATCTCAGCTATGAAGAAACACATTTACTGTCTTATTATTTCAAAGTTTTTTTCACCTCTTTTCACCACAGCCAAACCGGGAATCACATTTAACATCATCTCTGAAGAAACCTGAAGCTGACGTAACCTTTTACATCTTAACACACATGAAGAAAGAGTCTGAAAATATACAGCGTAGAGTCCAACGCTGTTGAACCGGTACGTAACCATGGACAACCTGTGTAGGTGTGATGTAGTCTATCGGATGTTGTATCTCTCTTGTGTGTGTGTGTGTGTGTGTGTGTGTGTGTGTGTGTGTGTGTGTGTGTGTGTGTGTGTGCTAAATCAAAACGGGTGTGTGTTTATCACGTTATTTCGGTTTATTCTAATGAGCTGTCTGTGACATAGGAAGGGGAGCCAGATGTGATTGGATGGTTGAATCCCATGTTGTCTGATCTAGACATCCCATAATAAACTGACTGGTTGTGTTATCTCGCAGTCTGTGTGTTTGTAGGAACTCCAGATACTCAGATGGACGTGCACGAGCACTGACAGAGAGAGTTTTTTCGTGACGTGTCCCCTTTAAAAGATAAGTCTGGAGATCTTCTATATTTTTCTTATTGTCAACAGATCTCATGTTCCCAAACCAACAGTGAATGTATCCAACTAGCATGTATTGTGTTCGTATCAAAGCCTGATTTCTTTCCTTCCTTTGTGCCATAGAACAATGAGCCTCACTGTGTCACTGGGTCACATGTTCCTTCATCCCCATGAACACAATCGATCCCACACACACCGTCCTGCTGCCTGCAACACTACAGCACCAAATGTGGATTAATCCACCAATAAATATGATCCCCAAATAGACCCCAACAGATGCACTATTTCCTCCTGTTTGAGTAACTGTTGATACTACTACACTACCCAACTATTAAATTGTTTTTTGAGAAAAAAGGAACAAAAATGCAAAAAAGCGTAATTGTTATGTAAGGGATAATGTACAGCGAGCCGGTCATTGTTGTGAAATAATCCCCGACAGGGCGTTGCTGCACCCCGATTCGACCCCTAAATCTTGTCAGTTAACGGTTAATAAATAGTTAACGAGGGTCAGTTATCGGTTGAGAATTCTTTTCAACATTAGCCTCCCTAGATCCCAAAGAGGAGAACCGGGTAATATTCTGCTCGTGGCCCCAAATCGTCTTGTTCTGGCCCCGTACAGTGTCTCACATCACATGTATCAGCAGCCCAGCTTTTCACTCAAGGACAAAAAATGACACACAACCCCGAGTGCAAAGCACGGGCAGACAGATGATCTCTCTCGTAAATGTCACATTTTCCATATGAGCAAGTCTGAAAATATTGAAAACTGTCTGTGCTGCACACAGTAGAGGACATGAAAGGAGGGAGGCGGGGGGGCGGGAGGGAGGGGAAGGGTGGACTCGTCCCTCCACTGCCACTGGGAATAAATACTTCCAGCAGCGTGACTGCTTTTCATGACAATAGAGATGGCTCATTTCTGTCTGCTGGCGAGGTATCCTCCAACGCAATTTCTCAATTATGCTGAAAATGTGGAAAATAGGAAATAAATAATGTAGTGGTGTAAACAGGCGGCGCTGGCCAAGCACATAATGGATGGAGCCGTGAACACAGGCTTCCTGTGGAGCCAAGTTAGAGACACACAAGTGAGCTGCTGGCCAGAAGAAACCAACTGTGAAACAACACACTTCCTGAGCCATGAATGAACCTTCCACAGTAAATTAGTAATGTGTGGAAATCTAAATTTAAGGCTTATAAATCACCAAGTGACCACACAGAAGCAGAGAGGATACTGACATACTCACGGTGCTCAGTACTGACTATACAACTGGGTTAGTAGACCTCAGCCAGGCTTGTACAGTGGTGCTTAGAGCTAAATACTAACATCAGCATGCTAACAATGACAATGTTAACATGCTGATCTTTAGCAGGTATGATGTTCACCAGGGAATCTAGAGCTCAAACAATTAGTCGATAAACAGAAAATCAATTAGCAAAAAATGTGATCATTTGTTAATTGTTAAAACATGAAGATTTGTGGCTTTTCTTTGTTTTCTTTGAAAATATAATAACTAGAATGGCACTCGGAGAGCGCAGACCTCCGCCAAAGTGCCTGAGTACGATTTCCCCCCCCCCTCTCCGTTCAGCTTGCACCATCATCCACGTGTATTTTTGTTTATGTTGAGATCAGCTGTACGTAGCGCAGCATCGTAAAACACTTCATTCAAACTGGACAGACACAAAATAAAACTCACCTAAACCACAGTCGTTACTCTTTCCAACAATCACCAAGTGTGCTTTGGTCCAACTCAACTGGAATTTCACCGAGTTTAATGTGGAAAAACGCCGAATCTACAGTTGTAAATATTAATAACAAGGGACGTAAAGGCAATTTGAATATATCATCTTCCATTCTGGGAGATGTTATGGGCATATTTCACTATTTCGTCATATTTTCGAGACAAAGAATAATTGATTAATCTAAAAAAAATAGCATACAGATTAATCAATAATGAAGTGATGAATGATGGGAATGTGATACTTTTTCAGGTATTTGTTCAGAAAACAAAGTTGTTTGACACGTTGGGATTTTGACCTGATGACGCTACAAAAAAGGTTTTTACAATTGATCTCTTGGAGAACATGAATGTCTGTACGAAATTTCATGGCAATCCATCGGAACTTTGACTCATCAGTTGGACATTTGTCACCTCTGGGCCTCCATAAACCACAGAACAAGAAAAACAACAGAAGTCCTTAATTTCCTGCACAATTTTGTCATTGTCAGGTTTTTTTTTTTTTTAGATCAGTGCTTCGAATAACAACGAGGTATGCATGTGTAAATGATCTGTAGAGTCAGATCTACAGGGATCACATACAGCTCAGAGGAAATTGAAGGTGGCAGTGCCGACACGCACAAAACTTTGTGACATCCGAGCAGGTCTGAATCTTCAGATATCACCAGCAGACTGTTGACTGATATACCTGGTATGGATGTGGAATATGTTTAGACTGTATATACACAGGCTGAGGATGAAACTTGAAACAATATGTTACGAGTACGGACTGAACTGTGCCAGTCGGCTTTGAATGCCGTCAGATTTTTTAGTCTTGTTTGCTTATTCTTTGATTAAACATTACCTGATTTTAATCATTATTTTAATATTTTAAGGCAAAGTTGTTTTTTTAATGTCTTTTAATGGAGGTAATAAGACAATACGCAGCCATGCATTTAACAAGTTTGGCTTAATGCTTTTCAATGAAATATAGCAAAGCCTGGTGGGACATTATCTATATTATGTATTATATACTGGGATGAAATGAGTATCCAGTACACATAATGTACTTTTTAGGAGCATGAGTAACATAGCAGTAAAATGTGTCAATATCATGATGAAGGATAATCCTCACTGGGTACTAACTGTGTCCACTGTCCACTGTCCACACACACACACACACACACACACACACACACACACACACACACACACACACACACACACACACACACACACACAGAGGGAATAACAGCTTGTAACTCTCAGTGCTTCCACACCGGTTGGGTTTTCTTCCATCTGATTCGGGCTCACTCCTACCTCGGTTTGTAACATATCTGAAGTCGGCCGAATTTCTTGGAGTACTTGGCTCGCAATTCCAGCTCGTGAATCTCGCTGCTTCTGCCAGTTAAAATATCTAAAGTCAGGCGAGTGCTTTCTGCAAGAATACAGTCACAAGGCTGAAAGCATATTTCCATGTTGGATTGCCAACACAGGCACAAATCATCCTGCTTCACACCGTCAGTCAAGGCCGGAGTATCCACTTGTTGGAAATGTTTGGATCACAGGAGTCTGAGACACTCGCAGCCACCATTTGAATCTAATTCTACTAATAGTATAATACTAATAAATAGAGTAGCCTGATCTTTATCAGCAACGGTTCCGGTTTAAACAGAATGAATGGGGGGGGGGGGGGGGGCCCTCTGGGAGCTGTCCTGTCTAAAATTAGTGTGCAGTCTGTGCTGAGGCAGGAAATAGTGCGATGCTATTTTGGCACAGCTCGGGGTGTTTGGTGAGTGTACTATACTGTTGACTTTGATCCTAGAGAGTTGAGTTTGTGTCCCCCCTCTCCTACTGCAACAACACGACAGTGCTGGTTTCCTTTGTTCCTGACCACCATCCCCGCCGTACCTTCGGCCTCGGGCTGTGTTCAGACCAACAGCACCGTCGTCTCAAAAGCCGAGGAAACGCACGCAATCACGGTAGATTACACTGAAACACGATCAGGGTGTTTCTACTGTGACGTAGTGGCGTCTGATATCTCCTTTCAGCTTCTCACCTGTACCTCAAGCAACACGCCCCATCTAACCCGCTGCGTTCTTCAGTCAAACACTTGCTTAGAGCAATCAATACCTTGTGAGAGTTGTATCTGTTAATTGCAATGAAATGTCACACATGAATACAGTTGAGCTCATTGGATCCACCAGAGTCTCAGCTTTACACTGATACACAATGTATGGAATTCAACACTGTTTATGGACCCCAGTATGCAGAAATATTCAAATACACCATTTTTAGAATAGGAGACAATAACAAATTAATACTGCATGTGATTATCATACAGTGGGCATATCTGTAAAGGGGAGACTCGTGGGTACCCAGAGAAACCATTTACATGCACATATCTTGAGATCAGACGTCAAGGGACCCCTTTAAAAAATTCCCAAAAGTTTTTAAAACTCAACCAAAAATGTTTTGGCCCTCACTTTTTGGAGCTAAAACTTAAAATGGGGAACGCTTGGAAACCGATGGATTGTTTGGCCGTGTCTTCTATCCCCGTGTCCCGACTGTAAACTAAAAAGCTCTACAAGAGCAGAGGTAAATATTTAAAACCTGAGAAGTGGACAAAAGGAAGTAAAATGGTTTAAGCATTGAAACCCTTATATTTGGGTGGTAATCTGGTTGGGACCGATTCCTCTATCCACCTTATCCAAAGCCCCAACCTTGCTAATTAGCCAATTTCCGGGGTTGACTAAACAGGAAGTTCCAACTAACCCTTAAAGCACTTTTTTAAAAAATTAAAAAAGTGTAACACCAATTACCCCCAAAGGTCATTTTCTTTCTGCCTCCACTAGGGAGGGAGACGGGACGACCGAAGGGGCCCAAAGTACTTTAAATTTTTGCAGTTTTGACTCCGTTGCACAGAGGGTGAATTTAAAATCTGACAGTAGTATTCCCAAGTAACAGGTTTAGTTTTCCAAAGTGTTCACCTTTTAAAAACATCAGCTTGTTGCCCTGCAGTATGAAGTTCCTTACTTTTTAAACTGAAGTTCCCTTTTTTCAAACCCACCCCACACTGAGAGCTCCGGTTGGCATTTTGGACCTGATTGCTGTTTTTGAAAAATTTAAACGTGCAAACTGTATTCTGAAAACATCATTACTCTCAATTACTTAATATTGCATCTAGCTGGCTTATCAAGCCGGCCGACACTGATCATTCAAGCAAATTGAGGTTTTTTTTTGTCCTGCGAGGAAAGAATTATTTTGTGTGTGCTTGTTTGCTGGTTGTCTGTTTTTGTGCGAGTGTGTTTGGGTGTGTTACCATCTCATTTCCTCCTGTGTGTGTGTGTGTGTGTGTGTGTTTCCTCCTCCTCCCTCCCCATCACTCTCCTCTCCTCTCCCACAGACAGACATGACGTCGCTGGTTGCTGGATGATTCACAGCGCCCACCCCGGGAGCTTATGTGTAGTAACGGCAATAATGAATTTACGAGCACTAACTGCGTCTCCGCTACTTGTAAATTCTAATTCTCCGAAAGATATACACTCTGACCCCAACCACCACCCTCGCTGGCTTTGATTAATATCAGGGGCTGAATACCACATGAGACAGCGCTGAGTGTTTTATTCTTTGAAGCTCGGGTGGAGCTGGAGGCTGTTACGGCTGAATTAGACTAATGTTTTGACACACGGCTGCTGGAGGATAGCGGGGAGGCAATGGGCCCTTTACCGATTGGCTGAAAGATTGTGGTAAAGACAGCACGACTCCCCCGTAGGCCATCATCAGTTGGATGTGCAGTAAAGAAACTTAGAGAATATGTCGAGTTAATGTAGCAGCATAGCATTTGAGATAAGAGATGTCATATAGAACAACAGTTTAAGTGACCAGTGTGAAGTCCAGTCACATTCATCATGATGCTACATTGTTTCCTTTCTGTGGGGGTGTGGTTTAGTTGGAGTTGATTATGTTTTTGTCGCAGACTGTGCCCGGATGAACGGAACACTGTACCTGAGACAGAGTTGAGGATGAGTTATGGTGTGTGCACACAGGAAGTGATGTTCAGTCGTCTGATGGAGGAGAAACGCTCCTGTTTTAATCACTACATCTGTCTACACGGGCTGCGTAACGGCTCGCTTTCACCGCTGCTATACACGCTTCAACGTGACCCAAAGCATCTTTTCATACTTCAGTGTATTTTCTTCATTTTAACATAACTACAGTGATTGTGTTTGGCTGCCAAATGTGGGTCAACTACACTCAGTACTTTATCTGAACACATTTGTGTAGACGTATGGAGGACTGAAGCTTGACGACAGGAACGCACGCTGCATGGTGGCCGCGTGGCGGCTGCGTGATTGACACGTCGGTTATCCAAACCAGCTGCGTGTCTGCTGCGTTTCTGCTGCTGCTTTCTTTCTACATAGAGTTTTCCTTTCATAATAGCCATTTCATTTCATTATAAATATCATTTATATTTATTTTAGACAAAGAAACGTGTGGTAATTTGTAAATAATAGTAATAAAAAAAAAAAAAAAAAAAAAAAAAAAAAAAAAAAAAAAAAAAAAAAAAAAAAAAAAAAAAAAAAAAAAAAAACTATATTCTGAACACTAACTATATTCTGAGACGGGACAAATGACAGGTTCAAAGGGGTTTATTTAAACAGGTTTAATATCCAGCATGTTACACACTCCGGTACAGGAGGAGGCGGCATGCACCTTTAATGTTGTTAGTCTGACATAAAACCAGAGAAGAAGAAGAAGTAGGTCGTACATTTCACTCAGTGTCCATATATGAGAGAGCGTATGCTCAAATCGCTTCTAGTTGAAAATCTCTGAACTTTTCAGAAAGGACTGTGGTTAATTACAGTTGTCACCGTCACTCCTTTTCAGGCAACCAATCATACATTAGATGGGGTGAGACGCATCACCCTGGTAACCAAGAAAATGGAGGAGAAGCTTGTTCTGGCCGTGTCTTCTATCCCCAGCTGTACGACATGTCAGACACAAACTATCACGAGAGAGACAGAGAGCAGGAAGAGGAAGAACCAGGTGAGAAAGTGGACAGATAGTGAAGTCAAGAGTAGGTTTAAGACTTTCCTCTTTTATAACGCTTATAGTTAGGGCTGGTCCAAGTCTGGCTCTGCCTTGGACCAGCCCCTAGTTCTGCTGCTATCCACCTTATTCCTAGCTCCCATGATGCCTTGCGTAAATTATGTCCGTAACTTCCGGCGCGTCGTGTCACTAAATTGTTTTCCATGGTAACGTTACGCTAATCGTCTCTCCTTGAGCGACTGTATTAATAAATCTAGTAAAACATGTGTGAACACCAGCTATTACAGCTCCAACAGGATAATGTGATCATATATCTGCCTCCTACTATGGAGGGATGGAGGACGACCTGAAGAAGTGGCCTCAGATAGCCTACACTAGCATATTTAGCTACGTTATTGACTCCGTTGCTACAGACGGTGAAGAGATGAACAATCTGAAAAGCTCTGAGGCAGATCAGTACTTCCACAGTAACAAGGTTTAGTTTTCTACACACAGATAACCGTACTTAAACTATCTTTAGTCTAATGTTGCCCTGCACTCCGTGCCATAAACTTCCTTACATTTTAAACTGTACAGAAAATAGTCAAAGCAACTGGCTGTTATTAAACAGACGTTACAACGCTGAGTCTTCCCTACACATGAAATCATACCTGATGTTCTCCTGGCTCTGCTGTCAGTCCTTTAAAGGACCTGACGTCTTTTCTCTGCTGCTCTTTATAGACCAACTAACGTACACTAACTATATTCTGAACACTAACTATATTCTGAACACTAACTATATTCTGAACACTAACTATATTCTGAACACTAACTATATTCTGAACACTAACTATATTCTGAACACTAACTATATTCTGAACACTAACTATATTCTGAACACTAACTATATTCTGAACACTTACTATATTCTGAACACTTACTATATTCTGAACACTAACTATATTCTGAACACTTACTATATTCTGAACACTAACTATATTCTGTACACTAACTATATTCTGAACACTAACTATATTCTGAACACTAACCATATTCTGAACACTAACTATATTCTGAACACTAACTATATTCTGAACACTTACTATATTCTGAACACTAACTATATTCTGTACACTAACTATATTCTGAACACTAACTATATTCTGAACACTAACCATATTCTGAACACTAACTATATTCTGAACACTAACTATATTCTGAACACTAACTATATTCTGAACACTTACTATATTCTGAACACTAACTATATTCTGAACACTTACTATATTCTGAACACTAACTATATTCTGTACACTAACTATATTCTGAACACTAACTATATTCTGAACACTAACCATATTCTGAACACTAACTATATTCTGAACACTAACTATATTCTGAACACTAACTATATTCTGAACACTAACCTATATTCTGAACACTAACTATATTCTGTACACTAACTATATTCTGAACACTAACTATATTCTGAACACTAACCATGTTCCCCACAGAGAACATATTCCGCCGATCTCTGAATAAATACTTCCAAATCGTGCATAATTTATATGTGTGTATCCTCAGCCCCCCCTTCTCTTCATTCCGACCACAAGCCTCCACCATTGTTTGTTAATATCAGGCTGAATACCACATGAGACAGCGCTGAGTGTTTTATTCTTTGAAGCTCGGGTGGAGCTGGAGGCTGTTACGGCTGAATTAGACTATGTTTTGACACACGGCTGCTGGAGGATAGCGGGAGGCAATGGGCCCTTTACCGATTGGCTGAAAGATTGTGGTAAAGACAGCACGACTCCCCCGTAGGCCATCATCAGTTGATGTGCAGTAAAGAAACTTAGAGAATATGTCGAGTTAATGTAGCAGCATAGCATTTGAGATAAGAGATGTCATATAGAACAACAGTTTAAGTGACCAGTGTGAAGTCCAGTCACATTCATCATGATGCTACATTGTTTCCTTTCTGTGGGGGTGTGGTTTAGTTGGAGTTGATTATGTTTTTGTCGCAGACTGTGCCCGGATGAACGGGAACACTGTACCTGAGACAGAGTTGAGGATGAGTTATGGTGTGTGCACACAGGAAGTGATGTTCAGTCGTCTGATGGAGGAGAAACGCTCCTGTTTTAATCACTACATCTGTCTACACGGGCTGCGTAACGGCTCGCCTTTCACCGCTGCTATACACGCTTCAACGTGACCCAAAGCATCTTTTCATACTTCCAGTGTATTTTCTTCATTTTAACATAACTACAGTGATTGTGTGTTGGCTGCCAAAATGTGGGTCAACTACACTCAGTACTTTATCTGAACACATTTGTGTAGACGTAGATGGAGGACTGAAGCTTGACGACAGGAACGCACCGGCTGCATGGTGGCCGCGTGGCGGCTGCGTGATTGACACGTCGGTTATCCAAACCAGCTGCGTGTCTGCTGCGTTTCTGCTGCTGCTTTCTTTCTACATAGAGTTTTCCTTTCATAATAGCCATTTCATTTCATTATAAATATCATTTATATTTATTTTAGACAAAGAAACGTGTGGTAATTTGTAAATAATAGTAATAATCCACAATTAAAACCGTACTATATTCATTCATGGAGCTCTCCAAGTCACTGCATGTTCCACAGCACTGTCTGCACATATTTCAGAATAAAAGCCTTGTGTTAACAAATGAAGGAATTCTGTCCACAGAAACGCGCGTCTCACGCGGCATGGCTGCTCTAACCTGTTAACACTGACGCCGAAATAAAAAAAAAAGGTTACGCAGCCGCCACGCGGCCAGTGCGTTCCCAGCGTGACTGCAAACATCACAACAGCGTTCACACGACACTGAAGCGACTGTCTACACCGAGCATTTCAAAGTGCTGCAATGGAGCTGCCAAACTTCTTGTGCAGTGTGCAGTTTTCCTTTGATATGTGTGAGTGGTCCTGATCAATTTTTTCCATCAACACTGATGCATTTATTATCACGTAAGTCATTCATAATTACACTTATTGAATTACATTCAATAATACACTCAACCTGACGGCTTTTAGTTAGTTATTAGTTATTTTCATATTTTAATCTGTTTACATAACCATAGACTACTGTTGGCAAAAGCAATTTGATAAAAAGTTGAATAATTAAATTGTAGTAATGTAGTAAAGTAGTCCTGTTATATTGGGCATCAGGTTTATGCAGCTATCAGAGACGTGAGCATGGAGCCGCCACAGACAGCTCTATAGATTAGAATCAGAGTGTTTCTGTTGAGTGAGACGAAAAAAAAAACAGTGAGAGAGTGAGACGATTAAAAAAATGCAGTCTAGACACTCTACGCTTCCTGTGTAGACACGGTGTTATGCTTCACTGTGTGTTGCATTTGATATTCTGGAGCTGCCTACAGATAAGGACTGTAGTCAGTGGAGGATTGTAGGACGTAGCACCTCTGCAGGACTAGAGGGACTTTACCAGGTAGTCTCATGCAAACTGGAACTGTGTTTGCTTTCTTTTTGCTTTGTGATTGAGAGTGACTATCATGGTGAGGTGAAGGTTTGCACTGGGAATCGATTCTAAGATCAGACCCATACTTGGGTGCTCCCAAAGCAACTGGCTGTTATTAAACAGACGTTACAACGCTGAGTCTTCCCTACACATGAAATCATACCTGATGTTCTCCTGGCTCTGCTGTCAGTCCTTTAAAGGACCTGACGTCTTTTCTCTGCTGCTCTTTATAGACCAACTAACGTACACTAACTATATTCTGAACACTAACTATATTCTGAACACTAACTATATTCTGAACACTAACTATATTCTGAACACTAACCATATTCTGAACACTAACTATATTCTGAACACTAACTATATTCTGAACACTAACTATATTCTGAACACTAACTATATTCTGAACACTTACTATATTCTGAACACTAACTATATTCTGAACACTAACTATATTCTGAACACTTACTATATTCTGAACACTTACTATATTCTGAACACTAACTATATTCTGAACATTTACTATATTCTGAACACTAACCATATTCTGAACACTAACTATATTCTGAACACTAACTATATTCTGAACACTTACTATATTCTGAACACTTACTATATTCTGAACACTAACTATATTCTGAACACTTACTATATTCTGAACACTAACTATATTCTGTACACTAACTATATTCTGAACACTAACTATATTCTGAACACTAACCATATTCTGAACACTAACTATATTCTGAACACTAACTATATTCTGAACACTTACTATATTCTGAACACTAACTATATTCTGTACACTAACTATATTCTGAACACTAACTATATTCTGAACACTAACCATATTCTGAACACTAACTATATTCTGAACACTAACTATATTCTGAACACTAACTATATTCTGAACACTTACTATATTCTGAACACTAACTATATTCTGAACACTTACTATATTCTGAACACTAACTATATTCTGTACACTAACTATATTCTGAACACTAACTATATTCTGAACACTAACCATATTCTGAACACTAACTATATTCTGAACACTAACTATATTCTGAACACTAACTATATTCTGAACACTAACCATATTCTGAACACTAACTATATTCTGTACACTAACTATATTCTGAACACTAACTATATTCTGAACACTAACCATGTTCCCCACAGAGAACATATTCCGCCGATCTCTGAATAAATACTTCCAAATCGTGCATAACATTTATATGTGTGTCATCCTCAGTTCCCCCTCTTTCATTACCGACCAATCAGAGACCTCCACCATTTGTTCCTGTTAGATTTCAGTCAGTTTGTGAGGTGCTCCCACAGCGCCCACAGCGCCCACAGCACCCACAGCACCCTCAGCACCCACAGCACCCACAGCACCCACAGCACCCACAGCACCCACAGCACCCTCAGCACCCACAGCACCCACAGCGCCCACAGCACCCACAGCACCCACAGCACCCACAGCACCCACAGCACCCTCAGCACCCACAGCACCCACAGCACCCACAGCACCCACAGCACCCACAGCACCCACAGCACCCTCAGCACCCACAGCACCCACAGCGCCCACAGCACCCACAGCACCCACAGCACCCACAGCACCCACAGCACCCACAGCACCCACAGCACCCACAGCACCCTCAGCACCCACAGCACCCACAGCACCCTCAGCACCCACAGCACCCACAGCACAGGAGATGACTAGAGCAGCCAAAATGACATAACATTTAGACTTAATTAATGCTTCTCACAGTGCTGTAGTCTGTATGAAATGATTATTATGCTATCACACGTTGTTAAATATATCACCTTTGTTGAATAAATGCTTTAAAACGGACATTTTTAACATCAATGGTGCTCACGGACTGCAGCAGCAACTCTGTCAACACAGACGCTGTTGGCACGTAATCCTGCACCCAATATTAATGTTGCAGCAGTGTTATTTAATAAAACATAAATAAAGTTAACGTTTATTACATCAATTGAATATTTTGACATTTAAAATTGTTATTAATCGCCGGTGAAATCATGTTATGCTCTCTGTACGGAACACCGTTAAGCTTAATGATCTCCCTATACGGAGGTGTTACTTTTCAACACTTTTCTCAAAAACTGTTGGTCCAAAAGACATCAGTCAAAGTGTAGACTGTCTAATGTCTGGCCCTCAACAACAGAGGAGCGCTGCCTGGCGTGGCGCTGACGGGCGTAAAGTGTACGGAACATCGTACCACAGCTCCGCAAGGACATTTTAGAAAATGCATTTACAGTAAATATTTTAAAATAAAACGTTTAAAATGAAGGAATTCTTTTCAAAAAAGCGCGTAATGTGGTTGCCTAACTTAACATAGCAAATGGTTACGCAGCCGCCACGCGGCCAGTGCGTTCCCAGCGTGACTGCAAACATCACAACAGCGTTCACACGACACTGAAGCGACTGTCTACACCGAGCATTTCAAAGTGCTGCAATGGAGCTGCCAAACTTCTTGTGCAGTGTGCAGTTTTCCTTTGATATGTGTGAGTGGTCCTGATCAATTTTTTCCATCAACACTGATGCATTTATTATCACGTAAGTCATTCATAATTACACTTATTGAATTACATTCAATAATACACTCAACCTGACGGCTGTTTAGTTAGTTATTAGTTATTTTCATATTTTAATCTGTGTTACATAACCATAGACTACTGTTGGCAAAAGCAATTTGATAAAAAGTTGAATAATTAAATTGTAGTAATGTAGTAAAGTAGTCCTGTTATATTGGGCATCAGGTTTATGCAGCTATCAGAGACGTGAGCATGGAGCCGCCACAGACAGCTCTATAGATTAGAATCAGAGTGTTTCTGTTGAGTGAGACGGAAAAAAAAACAGTGAGAGAGTGAGACGATTAAAAAAATGCAGTCTAGACACTCTACGCTTCCTGTGTAGACACGGTGTTATGCTTCACTGTGTGTTGCATTTGATATTCTGGAGCTGCCTACAGATAAGGACTGTAGTCAGTGGAGGATTGTAGGACGTAGCACCTCTGCAGGACTAGAGGGACTTTACCAGGTAGTCTCATGCAAACTGGAACTGTGTTTGCATGTTTCTTCTTTGCTTTGTGATTGAGAGTGACTATCATGGTGAGGTGAAGGTTTGCACTGGGAATCGATTCTAAGATCAGACCCATACTTGGGTGCCAATTCTATATGTTTTGCAAGTATTGCAATTCAATATTTTTTGTTAACTTTTTTTAACACTAGACCATGAAGGGAAAAAGTTGAATCATACACTTCTAGGGACTTTTATGTTTGGAAATCATCTAAATTGACACAGTAAAATGTTTGATTTTCAGCATGTATGTAGTCAGAGATGTCCTGAAGTCAAATATATCAGGATCATTGTCAAGAATTATTTCATTAATTTTGTCCAGATACCCAAAAATTTCCCTCACAAATTAGTGGTATTTTCTTTTAACATGTTTTATACTTCTGGTGAACATAATCCAATCAATCTTATTTCCATATATGTATTCTGTATATACAGTTACCTTTGTTAACACCTTATTTTGAAAACCGGACGTAGTCAGACGTGTCTACTTCCTCTAGAAAGGATATGACACAACCAGAGATGTGATGCACAAGTTCCTGTTCACCTGGCTGTACTGCAGCCTCCGGAGGCTTCCTCTCAGTCTCAGCTCTTTCAGACAGAGAGATCAGATCTCAGTCGGTTCTCAATGTGGACGCTGGAGACACATTAATACCAGGTGTAAATGTAATCAGGTGAAATCATATCTAGATTCAATCTGGATACGAGACACATTTTAATGCCAGGCGTAAAGGACATTCTTTAGTCGTGGACAGCCCGACCCTTATGAAAGCCAAAGCTACCCTTTAAAAAGTACTGCATGGACAATATAACCCTAACTTGTGTAAGAAATGTCTTTATTAAAAAAAAGAAAATTCCTGACAATCTGATCTATTTGACTTCAAGTCATCTCTGACTGCATACATGCTGAAAATCAAACATTATTACCATATCAATTTAGGGATTTTCCAAAGTAAAAGTCCCTAGAAGTGTATGATTCATCTTTTTCTCATGGTCTAGTGTTAAAAAAGTTAACAACAATCACAATAAAATTTAATATTGAATCGCAATACATATCAAATCAGCACCCAAGTATCGTGATAGTATCGATTCGGGCGTATCGCGTGTATGTTCTTCTTTGGCTTTCTAAATCATAATTACCATCATAATGAAGTCATAACTGGTATTTACAGTAACTCCCACATGACATGAACACAGCAATCTCATAATCAAATGGGCAGATTGTCATGAAACGTACTGCACCGAGCACATTCATGCTCCCCACTGGATCAGCTATTTGATTTTGTTGATTTTGTAGCCCTACTGGTAACAATCAAACCCTCAGTTTGTGGTTCTGTCCAAGTAAAATGTTTGATCACATACATCCGAGAAATATTCGGATCTTGTAAATATTCCAAATGTCATAACATAATTTCCCTCAGTTCCCCCTCTTTCATTACCGACCAATCAGAGACCTCCACCATTTGTTCCTGTTAGATTTCAGTCAGTTTGTGAGGTGCTCCCACAGCGCCCACAGCGCCCACAGCACCCACAGCACCCTCAGCACCCACAGCACCCACAGCACCCACAGCACCCACAGCACCCACAGCACCCTCAGCACCCACAGCACCCACAGCGCCCACAGCACCCACAGCACCCACAGCACCCACAGCACCCACAGCACCCTCAGCACCCACAGCACCCACAGCACCCACAGCACCCACAGCACCCACAGCACCCACAGCACCCTCAGCACCCACAGCACCCACAGCGCCCACAGCACCCACAGCACCCACAGCACCCACAGCACCCACAGCACCCACAGCACCCACAGCACCCACAGCACCCTCAGCACCCACAGCACCCACAGCACCCTCAGCACCCACAGCACCCACAGCACAGGAGATGACTAGAGCAGCCAAAATGACATAACATTTAGACTTAATTAATGCTTCTCACAGTGCTGTAGTCTGTATGAAATGATTATTATGCTATCACACGTTGTTAAATATATCACCTTTGTTGAATAAATGCTTTAAAACGGACATTTTTAACATCAATGGTGCTCACGGACTGCAGCAGCAACTCTGTCAACACAGACGCTGTTGGCACGTAATCCTGCACCCAATATTAATGTTGCAGCAGTGTTATTTAATAAAACATAAATAAAGTTAACGTTTATTACATCAATTGAATATTTTGACATTTAAAATTTTCATGAATCGCTGTTGAAATCATGTTATGCGCTCTGTACGGAACACCGTTAAGCTTAATGATCTCCCTATACGGAGGTGTTACTTTTCAACACTTTTCTCAAAAACTGTTGGTCCAAAAGACATCAGTCAAAGTGTAGACTGTCTAATGTCTGGCCCTCAACAACAGAGGAGCGCTGCCTGGCGTGGCGCTGACGGGCGTAAAGTGTACGGAACACCGTACCACAGCTCCGCAAGGACATTTTAGAAAATGCTAATTTAACGTTAGTTAAATATCTGTTAAAAATAAAACAGGATTTTGTAAAATGAAGGTGAATTACTTTTCAAAAGAAGCGCCGTTGGTGGTTAGCCTATGGGACTAACTAGCTTACTGCTCCTTCCGCTACCTCACCAGAAGTTACGGACATAATCATTTCTACAGTAACGCCCTGAGAATAAGGTGGATAGGCCTAGACTGCCGGGACACACTGAGCTCCTCTCTCCTTCTCCTTCTGTACATATTAATGTTCCATTTCATTCAAGTTACTAACTTGATTTCTTCCCCGGAGTCTTTGTGCTTTCTCGTCTCACAGGTATCCATGGATCTGGGTTACACCTGGATCGGGGTTACGCCTGGATCTGGGTTACGCCTGGATCGGGGTTACACCTGGATCGGGGTTACGCCTGGATCGGGGTTACGCCTGGATCGGGGGTTACACCTGGATCGGGGTTACGTCTGGATCGGGGTTACGTCTGGATCGGGGTTACACCTGGATCGGGGTTACGCCTGGATCGGGGGTAACGCCTGGATCGGGGTTACGCCTGGATCGGGGTTACGCCTGGATCGGGGGTTACACCTGGATCGGGGTTACGTCTGGATCGGGGTTACGTCTGGATCGGGGTTACACCTGGATCGGGGTTACGCCTGGATCGGGGGTAACGCCTGGATCGGGGTTACGCCTGGATCGGGGTTACGCCTGAATCGGGGTTACGCCTGGATCGGGGGTTACACCTGGATCGGGGTTACGCCTGGATCGGGGTTACGCCTGGATCGGGGGTTACACCTGGATCGGGGTTACGTCTGGATCGGGGTTACGTCTGGATCGGGGTTACGCCTGGATCGGGGTTACGCCTGGATCGGGGTTACGCCTGGATCGGGGGTTACGCCTGGATCGGGGTTACGCCTGGATCGGGGTTACGCCTGGATCGGGGTTACGCCTGGATCGGGGTTACGCCTGGATCGGGGGTTACGCCTGGATCGGGGTTACGCCTGGATCGGGGGTTACGCCTAGATCGGGGGTTACGCCTGGATCGGGGTTACGCCTGGATCGGGGTTACGTCTGCTGCCTGCTGGACACCCACTGCTACCATCATAATTATCAGGCTTTATTTTATTATTAGTAGTAATCATATATATATTATTATTACAGCTGTCATTACTGATATTTCTATTATCACTCTATTACATCCACTGCTATTGTTTAATGTTATTAGTCCTATCGTATTACTACTTATAGCTGTTGTGCTTTTATTGTGGCTTTCAAAACCCAACCGGTCGATGGCAGACATATATATGCAGAAATATTCAAATACACCATTTTTAGAATAGGAGACAATAACACATTAATACTGCATGTGATTATCATAAAGTGGGCATATCTGTAAAGGGGGGACTCGTGGGTACCCAGAGAACCCATTTACATGCACATGTCTTGAGATCAGACGTCAAGGGACCCCTTTAAAAAATGCCAGTTTTTCCTCACCAAAATGTTGCCTAACTTTGGAGCTACAAGCTAGAATGAGGAATGGTTGGTACCGATGGATTCCTTTGGTTTTCTACTATCGTGTGATACCTGTACTGTCACTCTAGCTCTACAACTGCTAGAGGTTAAATATTTAGACCTGAGGGTGGCACTAGAGGAAGCTCATGCAGCATTGAAACTGGAGTGGGTCTATTATTTGGGGAGGATTACCTCAATAACAAACCTAACAAACTGCTCTTAGCAACTCATTGACTGAAACAGAGATCAACTAACCTGAACACATTTATGAAGTGTAACAAAATGGCAAGTCAGTCTTCAGGCGACAGTATGAGTCAGACAGACAGACCGAAGGGAAAAGTACTTTTAAATGCAGTTTCAAACCTTTCACCACGTCTTTTGATCTGACAGTAGTGATTCAATGTTTGTCTCTCTTGTGTTTCCAAAGTGTTCACCTCTCCACATCAGCGTTGAGCCTCTACAGTATGAAGTGTCCTCCATTTCCTGAAGTCCTCTCAAACCCAGCACACTGAGAGCGTACCGTGGCAGTGACGGATCACTGCTTGCAAATTACATGCAAACTGTATTCATGTCAAAAAGCATCATTACTCTCAATTACTTAATATTGCATCTAGCTGGCTTATCAAGCCGGCCGACACTGATCATTCAAGCAAATTGAGTTTTTTTTTTGTCCTGCGAGGAAAGAATTATTTTGTGTGTGCTTGTTTGCTGGTTGTCTGTTTTTGTGAGTGTGTGTTTGGGTGTGTTACCATCTCATTTCCTCCTGTGTGTGTGTGTGTGTGTGTGTGTGTGTGTTTCCTCCTCCTCCCTCCCCATCACTCTCCTCTCCTCTCCCACAGACAGACATGACGTCGCTGGTTGCTGGATGATTCACAGCGCCCACCCCGGGAGCTTATGTGTAGTAACGGCAATAATGAATTTACGAGCACTAACTGCGTCTCCGCTACTTGTAAATTCTAATTCTCCGAAAGATATACACTCTGACCCCAACCACCACCCTCGCTGGCTTTGATTAATATCAGGGGCTGAATACCACATGAGACAGCGCTGAGTGTTTTATTCTTTGAAGCTCGGGTGGAGCTGGAGGCTGTTACGGCTGAATTAGACTAATGTTTTGACACACGGCTGCTGGAGAATAGCGGGGAGGCAATGGGCCCTTTACGGATTGGCTGAAAGATTGTGGTAAAGACAGCACGACTCCCCCGTAGGCCATCATCAGTTGGATGTGCAGTAAAGAAACTTAGAGAATATGTCGAGTTAATGTAGCAGCATAGCATTTGGAGATAAGAGATGTCATATAGAACAACAGTTTAAGTGACCAGTGTGAAGTCCAGTCACATTCATCATGATGCTACATTGGTTTCCTTTGTGTGGGGGTGTGGTTTAGTTGGAGTTGATTATGTTTTTGTCGCAGACTGTGCCCGGGGATGAACGGGAACACTGTACCTGAGACAGAGTTGAGGATGAGTTATGGTGTGTGCACACAGGAAGTGATGTTCAGTCGTGTGATGGAGGAGAAACGCTCCTGTTTTAATCACTACATCTGTCTACACGGGCTGCGTAACGGCTCGCCTTTCACCGCTGCTATACACGCTTCAACGTGACCCAAAGAATCTTTTCATACTTCCAGTGTATTTTCTTCATTTTAACATAACTACAGTGATTGTGTGTTGGCTGCCAAAATGTGGGTCAACTACACTCAGTACTTTATCTGAACACATTTGTGTAGACGTAGATGGAGGACTGAAGCTTGACGCCGGGAACGCACTGGCTGCATGGTGGCCGCGTGGCGGCTGCGTGATTGACACGTCGGTTATCCACACCAGCTGCGTGTCAGCTGCGTTTCTGCTGCTGCTGTCAGCCCTTTCTTTCTACATAGAGTTTTCCTTTCATAATAGCCATTTCATTTCATTATAAATATCATTTATATTTATTTTAGACAAAGAAACGTGTGGTAATTTGTAAATAATAGTAATAATCCACAATTAAAACCGTACTATATTCATTCATGGAGCTCTCCAAGTCACTGCATGTTCCACAGCACTGTCTGCACATATTTCAGAATAAAAGCCTTGTGTTAACAAATGAAGGAATTCTGTCCACAGAAAAGACGCGCGTCTCACGCGGGCAGTGTGGCTGCTCTAACCTGTTAACACTGACGCCGAAATAAAAAACAAAAGGTTACGCAGCCGCCACGCGGCCAGTGCGTTCCCAGCGTGACTGCAAACATCACAACAGCGTTCACACGACACTGAAGCGACTGTCTACACCGAGCATTTCAAAGTGCTGCAATGGAGCTGCCAAACTTCTTGTGCAGTGTGCAGTTTTCCTTTGATATGTGTGAGTGGTCCTGATCAATTTTTTCCATCAACACTGATGCATTTATTATCACGTAAGTCATTCATAATTACACTTATTGAATTACATTCAATAATACACTCAACCTGACGGCTGTTTAGTTAGTTATTAGTTATTTTCATATTTTAATCTATGTTACATAACCATAGACTACTGTTGGCAAAAGCAATTTGATAAAAAGTTTAATAATTAAATTGTAGTAATGTAGTAAAGTAGTCCTGTTATATTGGGCATCAGGTTTATGCAGCTATCAGAGACGTGAGCATGGAGCCGCCACAGACAGCTCTATAGATTAGAATCAGAGTGTTTCTGTTGAGTGAGACGGAAAAAAAAACAGTGAGAGAGTGAGACGATTAAAAAAATGCAGTCTAGACACTCTACGCTTCCTGTGTAGACACGGTGTTATGCTTCACTGTAGAGGTGTGTTGCATTTGATATTCTGGAGCTGCCTACAGATAAGGACTGTAGTCAGTGGAGGATTGTAGGACGTAGCACCTCTGCAGGACTAGAGGAACTTTACCAGGTAGTCTCATGCAAACTGGAACTGTGTTTGCATGTTTCTTCTTTGCTTTGTGATTAAGAGTGACTATCATGGTGAGGTGAAGGTTTGCACTGGGAATCAATTCTAAGATCAGACCCATACTTGGGTGCCAATTCTATATGTTTTGCAAGTATTGCAATTCAATATTTTTTGTTAACTTTTTTTAACACTAGACCATGAAGGGAAAAAGTTGAATCATACACTTCTAGGGACTTTTATGTTTGGAAATCATCTAAATTGACACAGTAAAATGTTTGATTTTCAGCATGTATGTAGTCAGAGATGTCCTGAAGTCAAATATATCAGGATCATTGTCAAGAATTATTTCATTAATTTTGTCCAGATACCCAAAAATTTCCCTCACAAATTAGTGGTATTTTCTTTTAACATGTTTTATACTTCTGGTGAATATAATCCAATCAATCTTATTTCCATATATGTATTCTGTATATACAGTTACCTTTTTCGTAAAGGACATTCTTTAGTCGTGGACAGCCCAACCCTTATGAAAGCCAAAGCTACCCTTTAAAAAGTACTGCATGGACAATATAACCCTAACTTGTGTAAGAAATGTCTTTATTAAAAAAAAGAAAATTCCTGACAATCTGATCTATTTGACTTCAAGTCATCTCTGACTGCATACATGCTGAAAATCAAACATTATTACCATATCAATTTAGGGATTTTCCAAAGTAAAAGTCCCTAGAAGTGTATGATTCATCTTTTTCTCATGGTCTAGTGTTAAAAAAGTTAACAATCACAATAAAATTTAATATTGAATCGCAATACATATCAAATCAGCACACAAGTATCGTGATAGTATCGATTCGGGCGTATCGCGTGTATGTTCTTCTTTGGCTTTCTAAATCATAATTACCATCATAATGAAGTCATAACTGGTATTTACAGTAACTCCCACATGACATGAACACAGCAATCTCATAATCAAATGGGCAGATTGTCATGAAACGTACTGCACCGAGCACATTCATGCTCCCCACTGGATCAGCTATTTGATTTTGTTGATTTTGTAGCCCTACTGGTAATAATCAAACCCTCAGTTTGTGGTTCTGTCCAACACTTTGAAAATGAACATTGCAGATTCTATGTGCTGCTTGCATTCCTGTTGGTTTTGTTGTTGTTATAAATGTAACTTCAGGAATCTTAATGCGAGCTGGAAGACGCTGCAGAGACTGCACAAGGTGGGATGTACTAAAACAAATGCGCTTTGTGACCAAGACTCCCTCAGTTCAAGCTGTCCGGCTGCATGTGCTATTTCTCTGTAGCACAGAGGAGGCTGACGAGTTCAGCAGCACATCTGGAGCGGGCCAATGGGAGATGAGCTTTTAATTATAAAACACAGTCTCAACTGAAGAAAATGAGGCCACCACTCAATCGCCTGGGTGTGTGCTGCTTCACTTTGCATTGTCCTTACATGCAGTCAGTCTGCACACAAACACAGAAGCTAAACCACGACGCCCACAGACATGCATAACAGGAATGTGCATCACATTTAAGCACTTTTTTACAACGACTGCAACAACTACTTCGATTAAATCAATTAAAATCGATTGTAAAAATTGTTGGCAACGACTTTGTTCATTGATGAGTTGGGTCTATGTTATGAAGCACAACATACGCTGTGGCAACGTCTCCATGACTTTGATTTTATAGCTCAGGAAATATCTCCTTCATCTCTGGAGTAAACATCTAAGAAGCGTTGGAGGCAACGACGACCAATACGGCGGAGAAAAGTGCTGAGGCGAACGCACGGTATCAAGTTCTAATTTTAAACCAAACATAACGACCAGATACTGTATACCGTTCGTCTGTTTCCTCTACGTCTTGTGATGGATGAATGTATCTGGGCGTTGTTAGTGTTAGCTTCAGGAAAGCTTAGAGGAATATAGATATAGATATATCTATATCTATATATATATAGATAGATATATATATACATAACAAAAAAGGTCAGAAAAAATTAATTTAATTTAATTTGGAGGACTTGTTGTGACAGAAACTATAAAATGAGAATTTTGATATTTTTTAACTTAAAGGGACAATATGGAAGAATCAGAAATTTCTTGTTAACAGTGACAAATGTGAGCATTAAGTCAACGACAGTCAGCGTCCTGTCGCTCGCGCTTGTGCTTGCACTACGTAGACGTGAGCGAGCATTGTTGGCGTTAGCGAACTCCGTTTGTAACCGAACATTAGCTTTGGTTGCACACTGTTAGCCCTATAAGCGGAGCTGAAAATAAAGGCACTCGCAAGAGTGCAAGTGATCACATCCGTTGGATTTTCCTTGAAAAAACGGCCCGGATTCTTCACATTAAAAGCAGTCTACAGGCGGATAAAGGAAACCCAGACAGTTGCGGAAGGTCTCATTTTATAGGCTAAGTTACAACCTGTTAACACATTGGCAATAAAAAATAATTAAAAAATGTTTATACGTATAAAAACTTACATACAGTCCCTTTAAAAGATATAATATGTAACAGTTGTCTGTAGGTGTCTGTAAACACGCCATTCAAAGTTGGCTCCTCTTCCTCAGCTCAACGAGCAAGAGAGCAGCGATGGTCAAGTGAGCTATAGAGTGACTGAAGAGAGGGAGCGCCTAATGTTCTCACTAATGTTCTTAGTTAGAACAAAGCAGTTAATCAGAGAAATAAATGTATTAATTCATTATTTTCTTATTGTTTCACGGCGGTTTTACATTCTAAGGTAGGGATGCACCTTATTTATCAGTCGAACATCGGTATCAGCTGATATTCGCCTTATTGACTGCCATGAACTACTGACACACTACTGACAAACATCGCTGTAGTATCACTCTGCACACAGCAGAGAGAGACAGAAACTGGGAAACAGCGATGTAACAAACCCGCTCTCATCTGTGAAATGTGGCCGCTTTGTATCCGACAGAGCTAAAGGGGGACTTGTGCCTCGGTATCAGACGTCGAGGGGCGGGACAAAGCGGCGGTATTTGGCGACCTGAACGGGCTGCACACCCTGCTTATTGGCTGGGGATTGTTTTACCCTTTGTGTGAAGCACCTTGAGCTTTCACTGTATTTTAAAGTGTGCTATATAAATAAAAATCATTATTATTATTGTGGTACACTCAAATATTGTGCAACCACTTTTGTGTTAATTTAATTTCATTAGATGAAAAGTTATTTTCTTTTATTTCCAGGGTTAAAATATTGTCCCTAAGAATATACGTGACAGTGATTTTATTTTTCTTGTACTGTGAAAAGAACATGAAGAATGTAAGCAGCACCCAGGTGGAACTTTTGTCGCGGGAGCCGTTGCGTCCCGGGTTGTCTCAGATGGGAACTTCCGCCCACGCTTCAGATGCAATCTGGATGACGAACTGAGCGCTTCCGTGTCTTCATTGCTGCTGCACTTTATCTGTATTTTATAGGTCAGTAGTTGGCGAAAATTACCAATTTCAACTTCTTAAAGCCTTATGTTTTGTGGACAAGTGTTAGAAAGAAGTTGTGATATTGTTTTGAGCATTTCTGTGAACTTTAAAAACTTGGAAATACCGCCACTGTCTCAGGCTGCAGGTACACACACCGCATCGCGGATGTTTTGGGTTTATCTTTCCCTGAGCATGGTCTTGCAGACAGATCGCTAGTGTTTATTTACTTTACACAGACTGTTATTTGGACTCCCACACATTATTGCACACATGTATTAGATTACAGAAAACGGGTATTTTATGAAGTGTTATATATAAAAAGAAAGTTACATGTATCAGAGCTGCACCTGTTTGTGGAAGATGTTTACACTGTAAAAGATGTAGTTTAAAGGTGAAGTATATTGTGATATTTGGTTAGAGCCTAATGGTTTCACATTGAAAATGTTTTATATTTCTCTTGGGTGATAGTGATGTTTAAATTGAGTGTGAATGTCCAGAATCATAGCAGATTAGATATTGCTTGTTTAAAGTACAGTTTAATATGACTGTTATTTGCACTATATCATTATAGTAGCCGCGTTGCACTTATATAAAAGTGATAGTGTGTACTAGAATGTTGCTCTAAGTATGAAACTGTAAGCAGTACACCTGAAATGTGCAGTTATTATGTGAGATGTTAATGGACTAATTGGATTCATGGATGTTTATTGCACTGAAATGTGATGTTTGGAATATGTTATTGTGAATTTGAATATAGATGCAATCTGGATGACGAACTGAGAGCTTCCGTGTCTTCATTGCGGCTGCACTTAATCTGTATTGTACAGATTCGTACTTTGTTGCTGTGGTACAACATTCTGGGACCCGTAACATTATCATTAGCTCTTTAGCGCTAGCTCCTCTCTGGAGCTCTGCCCTCCTGCGGCCACGGACACACCAGCAGCTTCTTCTCTGCTGCAGCTGCTGATTTATCTTTTCTTTTGCTCCATATGATATCAGCATTAATATATCATCATCAACTATTGTCTATGTAAAGATATCGAGGAATAATGTCTGCCTGAGCAGAGAATGAAGTCTCTCTCTCTGTCTGTGTTGGAATCAGAGCTTCTCCGTGCTTTGTTGAAAAGGCGATGAGTAACTGGCATTTCATTTGGACTTTAAGGATTATAAGTTTAACTTTAGGTAGATATACAGTACTTCTTCCCTGCTTCCCTATTTTCATGTTACTGTCACATGTTCGTTATGTTCATCTTGTGATAATTCTCAAAAGACATTTGTCTATATGGCATATCTTCTGACTCTTAATTGGAAAAACACTGGAAGTGCTTCAGGGTAACGAAGGCATAAAGCATATCTTTAGATATTTAGTTGTGTATAATAACGAGGGGCCTGTCAGACATGATGGGCGTATTCATCTGATGTTTGTTATGAAATGCACAGCTTATTCTTGACAGTTAAAATAAAAGTATGTTAAAGGGAAAAAAAATGACAAAAGCCGCATTAAAATTCAAAAGGTGCTGCTTATTTTAAGCAACGCCAGAGTTCCTGAAACAGTCCAGATCTTCCAGGCACCAAAGAATTGTTTTTGTAAAGATGGAGCGGAGCTCCGTTGAGATCTGTGAGTTATTGATTACAAAGAAGAAAGAACAAAGTAGTGTCTATAATGCATCGCGTATGAAAAATGTACAAGTGAAAAAGTCAAACATCAAAGGCAGACATTGTGTAAGATACACAAGCAGAAACAATTCACCGCAGCATGTGATCCATCAGATGGGAATTAAATCTTCAAAGCAAATACGTGTGGCAGAAAGAAATAACGGCTCCATTTACTTTTAATTGCTGCTGTGATGAAGCTGCTCAATTTATACCTCTTCTGGTAAAAATACATAAAATACATTCTGACTACTTTGCTGGGTGTGTGTTTGGTTTCAGAACCCCCCTAAATGGATTTGCATGCTGTTTCTTTTTTTTTTTTTAGGTGTATGTGCATGATTGACCCCCCCCCCCCCCCCTCCAGGCCTTGTGGCCTGCTCCTGCACTGGCCTTTGTGCCGCCTTCTGTCCAGACTGTAGAAATGGACTGTGACAGCTCTGCGGGGGCCTCGGCTGAAATCTCCGCCTCGCTCCCGACCGGCCAACAAACGAAGCCCCCGGGCCACATATGAATGTAAACACACCAGAGAAGTAGAAGAAAAAAGGTCAAGGCTCAGCACTTCCTGCAGCTCGGAGGAGCCGCTGACCTGATTTTGTTTATATGGTTGCTGGCATGTGAACACCAGTGATCCGTGCACAGCTGCATGTGCACGAGTGACGGAATCGTTGGCGGGGGGGGGGAAGATGGAGAATCCACTCCACCTTATTTCTGAACAAAAACATCTCCAATTATACTTTCAAAATAAAATGCCAATCCAGTCAGGTGTCAGTCTACATCCATGCTCGTCCAAAACGTCATCATTTTATCCTGTTAGACAATTGTGTGAAATTGTCATAATTAGCATTATGAATTATTGAGTTATGGCCAAAAATGTGTTCTGTGAGGTCACAGTGACCTTACACCTTTGACCCACCAAAATCGAATCAGTCCAGCTTTGAGTCCAAGTGGATTTCTGTGCCACATTAGAAGATATTCCCTCGAGGCGTTTCTAAGATATCGTGTTCGAGAGAATGGGACGGACGGACTGAAAACAGAATCCGTCTGTCACAGCTGTCGGCAGCGCGGAGGAATGACAAGAAGGAAAACAAGAAAGAGCAGAGGAATGACAACGCAACCCAATCATGTTGCCAACATACGTAATTGCTGAGATCTGGAGATGTTGCCACATCGCTGAACACAACATTGAAGTAGGGCCGACTGATTTTGACTGATACTACATTGCAATATTGGAGGGAATGATCATTTTTACATCATTATTCTCATTTTCATTAAAAAACATATTAAACTGATGGTTGTCACGGTTTGTCTCTCCTCCTCAGAGACTGTTCATTATATGTATACGACTATAATATATGTTTCCTGAGTGCCACACCTGCTTCCACCTCATCTGCTCTGCAATTACCAGTCCTTCCCCGCCCACCTCCTCCTCACCTCATCTCCACATCTCATTCTCTCATCAGTATACCGGTTCATATACCGGTTCATCGCTGCTCTATGGAGGTCTGGTCCTGTCCTGTCAACCTGTTATCTGCCTGCTGGCTTGTCAGCTTCTTATTAAATCATTGAACTGTCCCCGTCTGCCTCGACTGTCTGAGCGTTTGAGTCCTCCTTCCTCTGCTGCCTGTGTACTCCAGTCACAACAATGCTGTGGTTTCTGTGGTGATCTGCACCAAACAAAGATGTCTTCTTAAGTCTGTAGAAGTTGATGTGTAGACCAGGACGTCTCTAAAATTATATTTCGCCTTTAACAAATATTGCGCCTCCTGCAGTCTGGAAAACATCCGAGGCACTCTGATTGTAATCTTTATTAAATCTGTATTATTAAATCATAACCACCAACGCGTTTCATCAGGGTGTGGCTGACTCATTAGTCAGCATGTCGGGAATGAACTCTGGAACTTTCCAAGAGCATTGTTGGTCAACAATGAAGTGTTTATGAAAACAGATGCAAACTTAACTTTCATTGTAGAGAAAAGAAACGCTTTGTTAACAGTTACAGCTCTGAATGCATCATCACAAGCTGCAGCCTGAAAGTGCAGCTATTAATATTTAAAACCACGGACTAGGCTTGGGCGGTATCTGTTTTTTCATAGCTCATACCTTCCTGACATTTCACCGGGGTATACGGTATATGATGAGCAAAACACGGAAGAGCGGCTACTCACTAAAATGGTGTCGTCCACCTTAAAGCCAGCCCACCTTTACAGCAAACCCCCCTTTAGAGCAAACCCCCCTTTATACCCCAATCAGCAGATACTGCCTTGTATCTTGAGAACTGAATCAGCGTCCTGAAGTTGCACTTTTTACAAAGCTGTATGTATTCGCCATTAATCATTGTTTACTTGTTTATATCCATAATTAATTTATCCCTGATTCCCTGACAAGAAAAACTTTGAGGAATCCTGACCTGATATCGTATCCTATCGTATCGTATCCTATCATATCGTATCGCTCTAGATGAGCCAAATATCGTCCTTGAATCGTATCAGAACCATGCGTAAATAAATGGTTGTTTTTGCACCCGTTTACTGCGACGGAAAAAGTGATGCCGAGGAGTCTGACAAAGAGTCAGGATGTGACAAGAACTTTGCTTAGGAAGTCGTCTGGCTTCCTTAACGTGGTGTCCTTCATTTGATATAAGATCCAACAAATTGTATTGAAACAGTGCGCTTCACAGGAGTGAAACAAGCTTTGGAGCTTCGGTATCATTCGCTCATGTCTACTATCCTGTATTAAAAAAACAGGACTTGCTGTGTGAGTATAGAAACCACCAGAAGCCCCCAAACAATGCAAACACAACGTGCCACTCTTCCCCCCCCCCCTCTAGTGAATGTGATCTCATGTTGCCGACCTCGGCTCACAGCCCGTCAGACTCTAGTGGCTCCATTAGTCTGTTTAAACAAAATCACATTGTCATATTGCTTATTACTAATGCAATACAAGCTGGATTTAGCTCCACGCTGTCGGCACTTGCTGCTTGTTGTCGGCTAGTTTTTTAATTCGCCAGAACTTGTCATGATGAGAAATTCCGGTTCAACCGGTTGGCATAAAATCAAAGTAGTGCAAAACCAAAACTTAACCCGACTCTAGTGTCATGTGACATGTTACTTTTATATACTTTACAAACAAATATTACTGGGACCTCTACAGAAAATTGCAGATGAACATTTAATATCCAGGAATTCACATTGTAGACAACGCTGATTATTTCTGCACACTGACCGAACACGGTCCAGCCATATACTAGATTTCAACCTAGTAGTTGATTAACTTCATACCGCGCCACAAAAGAAATGTTAGAACAGGACATAACTAGTGTAAATCACTCTCATCAGAACATATGTTTCACAAAGTGCATCGCATCCAACCAGAAATGATAAATGTGTCCAGTAGGGCATCTTAACCTCTCAGTCGATCAGACGACTCATCGATCATTTTGGTCTCAGTCGACCTTCAGCGAAGAGAAGAAAAGAAGTGCTGCTGCTCCAGTAATCCTGCCTGAGCGTCTGCTAAAGTGTGTCACGAGATCGCTGGATAACGAGGGACAGCATTGTGTCTTTGCTAATTGCAACCCCCTTTTTCCCACACGCCGCTCTCAACATCAGCAGAGAGATAGAAAACGCCACTAATTATACATTTTAATAGGATTACTAGATGTGTGTAATCAGCTCTTGGTCTAATGAATTCTCTGAGAAAGAAGACACCTAATCAAATAATGTGTTTATGATGTTGGGGACATGTGTATGGAAGTATCAGACTGGTGTTCTTCATCTCAGAGGGAATTAGGCCAGTACACAAGTTGTAGGGTGAGACAGCCTGTAAGCCATCTCTCCGGGTGTAACCTTCAGCGGTGTAAAGCAGGAACACTTCTCCATCACACACAATGGGGAATAGGTTTCCCTTTCATGCTACGGCACTTCAATGGGAGCATAAGAAGGACTTCATTCAGCAATCACTCGCCATCTGTTTGTTCCATGTTGACAGGAGAGATAAGTGGCAGGCCTGACATGTGTTTACATCCTGTGAGCCACTGTTACACACTGAAGCATGTTTTCTGGTTCCAGTCGTTTATTAAGGGTGCTGTCTCCTGAGCCCCTTTTTATTCCCTCTGATTAAATGTGTGCTAATTGATAGAGCAACCTAATTAAACTCACTCTAGACTGCATTAACTGGGGATATCAGACTGGAAAAAGTGAAGGGAATGAATGCAGAGTTCTGCATTCAAGCTGACAGGATCCCGCGTTTTGATTTGTGCTTGTTGAGGGTTAAAAAATCCAGTTTTTCAACTGTTTGCTCTGAGTAATAATATTTTTAGTGTAGTGAGGAAGCTGCACAGTGAGATCTCCTGCAAGAGCTCTGTGTGATTGCATTTTTAAATTAAAGAGAAACATGTGAAAGACAAACATAACTGTGGTTGAATGCTAACTGGTGTGATCACAGGTGTGCTCTATTACATCTGTAGTCACAACCCAACGGTGATGTCACAGTGTACTAACACACCCTGGAGTACATTTCCTACTTCACTGCAGAGAGGTAAAAAGTTCAGTATCATGAAAATTCATTGCAAACGTCACCGATAGAACTTTGGTTCAGGGCTCCAGAGTGCAACCATTCAACCAAAAATATGTTGCTGCCCGTTACACCTGTCCCCGTAAAAACAACTCACTCACTCACTCATCTTCAACCTCTTATCCGGGGTCGGGTCGGGGGGGCAACAGCTCCAGCAGGGAGCCCCAAACTTCCCTTTCCTGGGCCACATTAACCAGCTCTGACTGGGGGATCCCAGTGTGGAGATATAATCTCTCCACCTAGTCCTGGGTCTTCCCCGTGGCCTCCTCCCAGCTGGTCGTGCCTGGAACACCTCCCTAGGGAGGCAGGGGGGGGGGGGGGGGGGGGGCATCCTTACTAGATGCCCGAACCACCTCAACTGGCTCCTTTCAACGCAAAGGAGTAGCGGCTCTACTCCGAGTCCCTCACGGATGACTGAGCTTCTCACCCTATCTCTAAGGGAGACGCCAGCCACCCTCCTGAGGAAACACATTTCGGCCGCTTGTACCTGCGATCTAGTTCTTTCGGTCATGACCCAACACTCATGACCATAGGTGAGAGTAGGATCGAAGATTGACCGGTAGATCGAGAGCTTTGCCTTCCGGCTCAGCTCTCTTTTCGTCACAACGGTGCGGTAAAGCGAATGCAGTACTGCCCCCCCGCTGCTCCGTTTCTCCGGCCAATCTCACGTTCCATTGTCTCCTCACTCGAGAACAAGACCCCGAGGTACTTGATCTCCTTCACTTGGTGGTAAGGACTCATTCCCTACCCGTAAAGACAACTTTAACGCTAATTTCTTCTCTGCAGTCAAGAGTGATAATGATTCGTATTTAAAGAGAAATTTGATGAAATAACGCGAACATATGGCTTCAGAATGGAGGTGTATAGCAGAGCAGAGAAAGAAGTCTCCCTGGTCCAAAGTCGGTCTCAGCTCGGAGGAGTTGTGCGAGGCGAGAGAGCAGCACTTGAGAAGTTGAGCACAAAGCCAAGAACTAATTATCATTCCGGAAAGAGAATAAGAACATTATTCAAACAAATCAGCAATGGAAATCATGCAAATTAATTCAAGATATTTTATTTTCCTTTTTTGCTCAGGTTGGTTAAAAACATTGATAAATAGACAAAAATATTCCATGAGGATTCATGCCTTCCTCTTCCCTCTGTGTGACACCGGTACGTATTTAAAGGTTAACTAAACATCTGTGTTCTGTTGGAGTGTGAACACACGATGATCAGCCGAACAAAGCTGAAACTGAAAGCAAACAATCCTGCATAGCGACAGGCTTGGGTAACCTTCAACAGCCATTGTTATTGTCTATCACCTTTATATGTGTGTGTACAGCTGCTTATATAGCCTTTATGTCAAGGTCAGGTTCACTTCAGCAAAGACAGCATCTGTTGCCAGGCAACAACAGGAGGCTTTAGGAAGCGCTCCATCGAGCAGCGAATGTTCAAGTCAAGTCCGAGAGAAACAATGAGACAGATATTGACTGTGAGAGACGGAGAGTGCAGATCACTGTCAGGGACGCTGCATTATACAACACGGCCTGTTTTCTATTTATTTACTAGCGCTGGTGATGGAGAATGGACAGAGACACACAGCACAGGTAATTGAAATGTTCTGGTGTTAATTTAGCTGCGATGCTGTGGTATTGAAAGCTGCATTAACCCTCTGAACCCACTGCTGTATTTGCTCAGATTGCAGACTCCCTTCAGCTACAAGCTCATATTCTCTACAAGTCTTAGCTAAGTATAAATTGTTAATGTGTGAATTCTCAAATAGTGATCGTTGCCTTTCTTTATCTAGAACCAGCCGTTCATTTAAAACAAGGTTAGATACAAAACTTATTTTCCAGTTTCCCTTGTTTTATAACTACAGTATATTTTATCCATCAGTGCAACAGAATCATGTCGTACTCACGACTCGGCTGCTTTGAATCTGTCATCGCTAAAAGAAATACTGTTTTCATTCACTAACCCCAAGTAGCATACTAGGCAGTGCATGCGATGGTAAAAACAAGGAAAAGTATCTGACTATTAGAATAGGCACACTGTGGCCCAACTCTGGAGATGGTCCATCTGGGACGTAGTGCTGACTGATGAATCATGATTTCATCGTCACTGCGATATGAACATGGACGATAAAGATATAGCAAAAGACTGCCTGAAACGCGACACAACGTAACCCTCGGCTACATGAAGCTACACAAGCTGAAACATACTGTTTAGCTTAGTTTGCCACGTATCTTAATATTTGGCAAATTGTTGTTAACTAAAATCAGCTGGCTGAGACAAAGCAGCTCCTCCTCCTCCTCTCTACCAGCGGTACCTGCAGCCGGGAATCACATCAGTAAAGGGAGGAGGACAGGAGGACAGGAGGACAGGAGGAAGGACTGAGACTGACTGATGGAGGACAGGAGGAAGGACTGAGACTGACTGATGGAGGACAGGAGGAAGGACTGATACTGACTGATGGAGGACAGGAGGACAGGAGGACAGGAGGACGTGAGGAAGGACTGATACTGACTGATGGAGGACAGGAGGACAGGAGGACATGAGGAAGGACTGATACTGACTGATGGAGGACAGGAGGAAGGACTGATACTGACTGATGGAGGACAGGAGGACAGGAGGAAGGACTGAGACTGACTGATGGAGGACAGGAGGACAGGAGGAAGGACTGAGACTGACTGATGGAGGACAGGAGGACAGGAGGAAGGACTGAGACTGACTGATGGAGGACAGGAGGACAGGAGGAAGGACTGAGACTGACTGATGGAGGACAGGAGGACAGGAGGACAGGAGGAAGGACTGAGACTGACTGATGGAAGACAGGAGGACAGGAGGAAGGACTGATAATGACTGATGGAGGACAGGAGGACAGGAGGAAAGACTGAGACTGACTGATGGAGGACAGGAGGACAGGAGGAAGGACTGATAATGACTGATGGAGGACAGGAGGACAGGAGGACAGGAGGAAGGACTGATACTGACTGATGGAGGACAGGAGGAAGGACTGAGACTGACTGATGGAGGACAGGAGGACAGGAGGAAGGACTGATAATGACTGATAGGACAGGAGGAAGGACTGATACTGACTGATGGAGGACAGGAGGAAGGACTGAGACTGACTGATGGAGGACAGGAGGAAGGACTGAGACTGACTGATGGAGGACAGGAGGACAGGAGGACAGGAGGAAGGACTGAGACTGACTGATGGAGGACAGGAGGAAGGACTGATACTGACTGATGGAGGACAGGAGGAAGGGCTGATACTGACTGATGGAGGACAGGAGGAAGGACTGATACTGACTGATGGAGGACAGGAGGAAGGGCTGATACTGACTGATGGAGGACAGGAGGAAGGACTGAGACTGACTGATGGAGGACAGGAGGAAGGACTGAGACTGACTGATGGAGGACAGGAGGAAGGACTGAGACTGACTGATGGAGGACAGGAGGAAGGACTGATACTGACTGATATCTGTGTTCTTCATAAACTTCACTCAGGATTATGATCTGTTTCATTAACACATTTAAAACAATACGGATCCATTCAGAGTAGCGCTGGTCATTTCAAACTCAAGTAGGTTTGTTTAGTTCATTTGTACATATATATAACGTCAGGTCAATTCAGTCATTTCAAAGGAGAATCCCTCAGTACATCAGGTATTTAAGTATAATATAAAGGCAGGACACCAGTTATTAGTGGAGAATAAGCGCCGACAGGCTGATCCACGAGGTCATCCTGAGGCTTTCAGTTCAACAATCACCACAATAACTTGCTGTTCATCATATTGAACGGCTACATGCAGCTGAAGCACTCAGCTGTTGACATGAAATGCTCATTTCAAACAGAGTTCTCCACCTCAGCTGGATCTGTTTCAGGATCCTAAAGCTCTGACGCTGTGCACATACAAGCATGGCACGTTTTCACACTGATACAGTAAAGAAAGCTAAATAAATACTGTATCTTTGTACAGTAAATAACAGCTACTGATACTCTCACAGAGATTAAAATCACATTCACAGGTTTAAAACCATATTACCTTATGAGAAATACGCTTGGATGAAGTTTTAAGAGCTAAAACAAGCCTTTATACGTCAGTCTGCTCTAACATAAAAGACACAGCCTTGAACCACTGAGAGAATATTTCAGCTTGCAAAGCAAGATAACATTGAAGCATTAATTAGTGATTTACAGGATCATTAGTTTATGTTCGGTGGTTTGAGAGCTCGTTAAGATGTTTTAAAGCTTTTTAAAGGTTTGTTTGTTCCCTATAGTTCCACTTTATATCCCAGATATTGATCAAGCACTCCTGTGCAGAGTGATGTTTTATATTTTTTTTTTTTATAAATGAACAGGTTGCATCTATAAAAAAAAATCAAATAAAACATCCCTCTTTGTGATAGCGTGATGTTGTGCGAGCCTGACTGAATATCAGCTAAAACCTTGAGAGGTCCTGACTCTGATTCAACATGACTTCATCACAAGTTTAGATATCTTTCAGACATGACAAAAGGTCTCATGGGGATCATGGAGAGCTGCAGTTATGTGGCTTCAATATGTATTTTACACGGATATGTGTTGTTACTGTCGTGGTGTGAATTGTGAGCCAGCTTCAAGAAAAAAGCACAACACAAATTGCTCAGTGTGTCTGTTAATCTCCCTCTCCATCGACAGTATCTAACCAAACGAAGAGAGAGCAGTCTCCCCCGACTCAGAGAGTCTGTGAGGTGTTCAGATGCACACGCACACATCAACCCTGGAACAGCACGGAGCTCAGCAGGCTCACCTCTCACCTGGAAGAAGGATACGTCCGGGCACCACGGGCTTCCTGTTGACCAGAGCGAAGGACAGCTCCGTCTGCAGGAACACGGCCGAGGCCTTGATGAGATGCTGTCCAAAGCGCAGGGTCAACATGTCCCACCGACTCACAGAACCTGGAAGAGACGCAGAGACGGCAGGTGGTCGATAACATCAGACTGAACGAGGATTCTGTTCGTGGCACACATCCACACACAGCTGGAGGCCTTTAGGAGACGATCTGGCTGAAGGTAACTCTTATGAAGAGAATACAAATACACAGAAAACACAAACAGTCACAGTACTTCATGTCAAAGGTGGAAAATAAGCCCTGAAAAATCTAAACATTATAAAACAACTATAAATAACCAGCACTTCAATTACTTACACAAGCACAACATATAATATTAAATCTTTCAAAAGGCTTTGAGGACATGGCCCTGCTTAATCTGACACGCCACTTTCACAAGTACAAAAAAATGCATTCAGACCGAGACACACCCCCACAGAGAAAACTAAAATAAGTGAAAGCCACGGGAGTGTAAGGAAGTGGATCCCAAAATCTGAGGGCTCAAAAGATGCGTTAAACAAAAGAAAGAAAAGGTTAATTGTTGCAGAAATAGGAGTTGGTGTTTTTTTAGATTTAATTTTTTCCTTAATTTGAAATACTGGATACTTTTACCTCTTCGAGCATCCAAATATCCTTCATATCAAACAATCTGAGAAGGAAAAATTACTCTTTAGTTGCACTGATTTATTTGAAGAAGAGTTGGGAATATTAATTTGAACAAAAGTCAATGCATTTGTGGTGGGAATGGGAACATTTTTTTATATATTTTTTTCAGAAGTCTATGTGGAGGTCGAAGGAACTTTTATAGGAGAAAAAAGAAGAAGAAACCTTTATTTGTCATAGTACATACAGGTACATACATGACATTTGACCTCTGCATTTAACCCATCCTCAGTATTTTAGGAGCAGTGAGCTGCTCTTAAGTTGCCGGGGAACATCTCGAGGTTTAGTGTCTCGCTCAAGGACACTTCGACATGGAGTCAGTAGGAGCCGGGGATCGAACCCCCGACCTCGTGGTCAAAGGACGACCCGCTCTACCGACTGAGCTACAGCTGCAAATTTTGGAGTAACGTGACGTCATATCTGGTTGAAAAAAAACAAAACAAAGCCGCAGCGAGAAAGCAGAAAACGGCGGAGGCTCCGCGGGAATTTGACCTGAACCCTCACATTAAAGTGGTAAACACGTCTATACATTATCTGTTGTTAAAAAAAGTTAACAAAAATCACAATAAATTGTAATATTGAATCGCAATACTTGTAGAATACATAGCGATACATATGGAATCTGCATCCTAGTATCGTGATAGTATGGAATCGGGAGATAAGCGTATCATCCCAGCCCGAATTTGTGTCCACAAGTACGTATGACCAAAATCTCCTGAAGATCCTGGAACAGTCTCTTATCACTTAATGATCCACATTTCTGAGCAATAACTAAACTGACTCTCCATAAGAGACACATGGTGTCAGCTCTGTTAACGGCACAGAGAAGTCGATGTTCACACTTCAGTCCGGTTCTGGTAGATCTTTATTAACTCAAGCAGTTAAAAATGGAGGCATGAATGTGTGGCTAACGGTGGCTTATTCATAAGGTACAAGGCTCAACATTGATAAAAACCTCTCACTTCCTTCAACCTCAGTTTCAATTTTTTTTTTTTTTCTAAAACAGCCCTCAAAGTTTGACATCCAAAGAAATTCTGGCTCTTTGTTTTAACAGAATATGAGCGTGGTATTGAAAGCGATCAATGTCGTTAACCATCGTTGGAGAAATGCAATAAGAAGCAGGCATAAGATACTGAATGAAGTGGATATAAAAAGCTCACGGTTTTCCTTTCATTCAGGTTGTAATCACAGCAACGGTGAAAAAAAGACATTATTGCGTGCCGCTGTTTTTCTGTCGGTGACACTGCACTGTGGTGGAGAGATTAATCCATCTTATCGGACCATGTCCAAGATAGAAAGATGTCACGTCTGACAAACTCCTCCATCAAACTGTTACATGGTTGACATCCTGCTGAGAGAAGCGATTATTGCCACCACATAACATAGAGACAAGACGAACTCTCAACAAACACATTCTGCTTCTGTCGTTTCAGATGAAAAGGAGAATCCTGATACTAAAACCCAACTGGTAATAACGAAGGAAATCACTGCTACATCAAGATGGATTAGAGCTGCACAGACACCAGGTCTGGTATAAACATACTGACTTCACTAATACACTATGAGGGGGCTTCTTGGCTCTTAACATTTGTATATAATATATACTTATGACTGTGTAACCCCCCCCCCCTGCTGTGCGCACATCCTCAACTGGAAACAGGAAACCTGTCTATAATAACAAAACCCATTTTTGAGTAGAAGGAGACTTTAATGCTGATTAATGTGTCTGATTGTTGAGTATTTTTTAAAGGTCCCATATATTTTAAAAAGTGAGATTTTCATGTCTTTTATATTATTAAGCAGGTTTAAATACTCTATAAATACTGTTAAACTATCAAAACGCTCAATATACGGAGAAATACACACAAAGCCCGTATTCAGAAAGTGTGCGTTTGAAACAAGCCGTTAGGATTTCTGTCCATTTGTGATGTCACAAATATACAATATATTAGATCATTACACGGTTTTAAACATAAACATTCTAAATGTGTCCCAGTTTATTTCCTGTTGCAGTGTGTGTAAATAACATCAGCTAACAGGAAGTAAACATGGACCCAAACTGTTGCCTAGCAACGCAATTCCGTTGAAATGCGCTAAAACAGAGCGTTTCAGACAGAGGGTGAATACAGGTATATTCAGGCAGACAGGATGAGGAAAATAAAGGTTTTTTTGGACATTGCAGCATGTAAACATGTTCTAGAAATACAGAATACAAGTATGAACCTGAAAATAAGCACCATATGGGACCTTTAATACTTCCACTTCATCTTGTTAAAATAATATTCATATTTTAGTCATAAAATAATGAAATAATTCTGTTTTCAGTCTGTTTTCTCACAGCTTTTGAATCTCAGCAGCCGGTGCACAACGTGTTTCAAAACAAATTCAAAAATCCACGGAGCACAACAAATTACTTGGTAGTCCAGAGACGAACACCGAACTCCCAAAGTGCATGCTGATGCATGTCGGTCTGAGGAGGTGGTGAGGTCCAGGGGGTTGGAGGGGGGGGGGAATGATTATTTGGCATATTACCACGACCAATTTAATTACACCTAATGACTGTGAGAGGATCCCCTCTTTTTGAAACGTGCGTGGGACTTACTGTAATGGGGTTAAATGACGCCTAAGCGATTACACGGCTCCCTCGTGGTGAGCTGTGTGGTCGGACCGAGGCAGAGCGAGAGAGAGAGAGAGGAGGAGGAGGAGGAGGAGGAGGAGGAGGAGGAGGAGGAAGGCTGGAGCACGCTCCCTCCATCCTCCTACCTGAGCTGTTCAGCCACCACAGAGAGAGAGAGAGAGAGAGAGAGAGGGAGAGAGCCACGGGTGAATTTGGATTTGCTCCCAGAAGACTCATCCACACTCTCTCACCAGCTGTCTCTCCTGCATTTGCATTCCAAATGCACTCTGACAATTCTACAATTAAGAAGTAGAATGCTGCAATTAGTTCACTGCGTGGAGGGATGACCCAATTAGTGTTTACTTTACACAGATTTTATCACCTTCAATTTGTAAATGCCAACAGCCGTTTCGGCTACAAAAGCAAAACTGATTTCTTTTTTTTTTTTATTGAGAACGCTCGCAGCACAGGCCATAACTCCCGGTGAGGACACGGAGGTCGCGTCATTGTGTTTGTTTCCCGGGGATTTAAATGTTTCAGTGATCTGAAGTGCTGTAAACTGTTCACAGTTTGTTGAAAATTGAATGTGGAAAGAGCCTGCCAGGGTGATTATAAGTGATTAAATCAACATGCTTTACATAAAACATCACGTGTGCATACATTCCCTATGCTCTGTGGAAATTAACTAATAGCTGCTGACTTTATATTGCTAGCTTAATCTGCTACCATGCTGCTTCAACACTCCACACTGACCAACTACAGCAACCTCACAGGGTCAAAACTCAAACCCAACACGAGGTGGAGACATTGTGCACCAGGAGGAGGACAGCACAACTGTGTTAGCTCATGAAAGATGATGTTATGTTCAATAATAAAAAGGTTTTAATTATGTTAATCTTTACTACAGTTATTCTGCTGTTCTCTGCTACTACCCAAGACAAGAAAAGTGGTCGTCATGTAAAGCCTCGTGCGTATCTTTTGAAAAAAGATCAAAAATTGAATGCATTCAATGTTGTGTCAATTTTCCCACACGGTATTGAAAATAGTACTGAATATCGATATCTTTCAAGGTATTGTATTAAAGTTAGAAATTCCAGTAACGTGACTAGAGTTGTTCCGATACCAGTAGTGGAAATGTGTCCGATATGCCCAAAGTTCGGGATCGGGTATCGGCGAGTACGCCAATCTGCACCGATCTGATACCAGGGTTTCCACCAGCCTATTGCAAGTCCGTTGGTAGTAATAAGTGCGTAGGTCGTCTGCTTAACGTTAGTGAGTGTCGATGTTTGCCGTCAAGAGAGAGGCCGACAGGGAGAGTGACGGAGAGATGAAGTAAGACGTAACTAGCTCTGAAAAGTAGCAGTGCAGTGTGTGTACAGTTCAGGCTGTCGGAGAATAAATGCTACAACTCTTCAAGACACAAGCCGACTTCTTGTGTCTTGTTGGGTTTTTCCATGCATGACACGAGCGTCAGCCCAGCACGGCAGTGGTTTACGTCTCCATGACAACATGGTGTAACCACGGCTGCGACTAAAGGTCAAAGGAGCGGCTATAAAACTGTGATAAACACATTTCATTTCCTATATTCTTCACAATAAAAGTCTACAATGCTATATTGTTATTTCAAAACTTTTATTATGAAGTAGCAAAATCAGGAAATGTTGTTTTTTTCGTCAGCAGCAACACAACTCCTACGCAGCTGAAAAGCGAAACGGTAAAATAAAGCAGACATGTGAAAGTACAAAGAGTGAAGTCGGAGATTCAGCTAGAAGCTTCAAAAGTTCTGAAAGCTGAACACACAACGTCTTGCTCTCGATGACAACCATAACCGTCAGCCTCGCCACTGAGAGGTTCGGTACAGTAGAGAAGGGCGGTACCAAAAGTCAATACACCGAGAACCGCAGGGCAGAGAAGGGGCAGTTCGAGGGGGGAAGTGAGGGGGAGAAGATCAGGCTGGCAGAACTCTGCAGCATCCTCAGAAAGAAGCTCATAACTCTCCGTGGAGCAGAGTAGCACAGGAGGCGGACCAAGGAGAGAACCAGGAAACGCACTGACTTCCTAGCAAATCCATTTGGACCAAACAACTGCTAGGACAGAAGCGCAGTGGCCAGCTCATATGCTCAAAAGAGGACACAGACAACCATCTCCGAAACACATTTCCCCTGGAGCCTCGTGGGCCCTTTTACGTGGTCGGGTCCGGGGGCTTGAGCCCCGGTAAGCCCGGGTATTAAGACGGCGGTGCAGGGAGAGCGTGTATTGTTTGTACAACGGGATTTCGGATCAATGGGTGTTTGTTTTCGGAATAACGGGCTGTTGATCTAATGGGCTTTCGGTCCAGTTGTGCATTTGTCGGACTTTTGGGTTGTCGGAACAATGACATGGCACCACACCTGCAGGCAAGAGAGTAAAGGGCAGTCTGTGTGAAGTGGTGGTCGGCATTTTTGTTTTCATTAAGGGTGCTCCGATCACTCGGCCACCGATCGTTATCGCCGATATTTGTTCTAAATAGTTTGATCCGTGGTCTCTATGAAGGCCGGTCAGATGACGCATCAATTATGAATTGAAAAGGTTTTCAACACTCGTTTGCTTGCTTTCTCACCTGCTTTTTTATTTGCTCTGAGAGCAACACGGCTGGACACACACACATACACACACACACAAACACACACATGATATAAATTAATCTAATTCTGATAAATGATAAAATATGCATCCCCTGCTGCCAACCCTTTTGATTTCTGCCTCAGGAGAGCGAGAGACGAGCAGACACACACTTTGATCATAATGGCCGGTGAAAATAACTCCCTCTAAGCACAAATTGACTTGTATTAAAATAGGCTAAATTTAATTTCCACATATATTTCTATAAATTAATTCATGTGAGGCTGATATATAGGCCTCTCGTCAGTTCGGGCCTCCCTTTGTGTGCTGGCCCATTTCGACGCAAAGGAGCAGTGGCTCTACTCCGAGCTCCCTCCGGATGTCTGAGCTCCTCACCCTCTCTCTGACGGTCCGTCCACAAAGGGAACGTCAGGAGCGCGTGGCGGCTGCGGAACCTGTTATTTTTTATTAACAGGTTAGAGCAGCAACACAGTGAGACGCAGCTCGGCTGCATCTCAGCTGCATCTCTTCTAGAGATTCGAGGTCTCGCCTATTTTTGTCGCGAGCCGCGCGGTTCACAGCAACAACAGACAGTGAAAGTGATCTATTGACTGTATATTAACATCATATCAGCAACATTACTACAGTTTACACGTCTCTATCTGTAGAATATGTTACAGAGATGAAAAAAAGTAAAGATTTATTTTTAAATCAACACTTCCTGCTTTCATTTCAAAATAAAAGCCCTCAAGCGTGTTTTTTTTCTTTCCTGATTTTCCTTCATTTGTTAACACGAGGCTTTTATTCTGAAATATGTGCAGGACAGTGTTGTAGAACATGCAGTGACTTGCACGGCTCCATGAATGAATAAAGTACAGGGTTTTAATTGTGGATTATTACTATTATTTACAAATGACTACACGTTTCTTAACCTTTCTTTGTCTAAAATAAATATAAATGACATTTATAATGAAATTAAATGTCCATTATGAAAGGCAAACTATGTATCATGATCTCAATATTCACCAAAATAATTGTGATAATGGTTTTTGCCATTATTGAGCAGCCCTAATGGATTGTGTTAATAAAATCATTAAATTAATAGTCTTATAGTTTGCAATATAAATGGTGTATTTTAGTGTATTTTCATCAAATTTACAGTTACAGCTGTAGACAAAGAGTAGGAGAAGACATTCAGTTACATCATGGGATCTTGATTATAATGGTGATATTGCAAGTGAAATTTAGATTGTATACTAGGCGAGGATGAAAACATTTTTTTTTTCCTTTATTGCAATAGATAGGTAATAGCAATGGGTTTATTTACAATGGATTCATATCTCATAGCTTCTTACCTTTCAAATGAAAACATATTTATGCAGATAAGCCTAACGATTGAGAAGCTATTCATGATTAATTTTGGGTAGTTATATTAGGTGTTTTTTTCAGAGGGATCAGGCTATTAAACACATCACTAAAAAGGTATAGTCATTCTGTTTCTCCATAACCTAATTTTAATATTTTATTTTTATCTATTCCATCTATTTTTTCTGTCCACCACAGAACAGGAATCCCCGATTTAAATATATGAAATATATAAACTAACACATTGCTATTTAAATAAAATTTACTTGATCCGTTTTTAGTGATTTTGCAGTTCATTGAACGTTACAATCGAGTTAAAACCTCAACTCCCACTTTGCTGTTTGTTTGCTGTGTTCATTCGTAATGATTAGACCTTTTTTGTTACAGTTTACTAAGTTATGTTCAGAGCCTGGGAGGTGTAACGGAGGAGAAAAAAGAAATAGTGGCTTTGTCATCTGGGGAGCATGAATGTGTTCAGTAAAGTAAGGAAAGGAATCTCTGAATCTGTCGTTAATAAAGTAATCCTCAGACAGTCAGGCTCCAATAAGGACCGAAGCTCATCAACACACAAGGCCACAAGGTTTCCAGGACAAGACATCAACAATACAGTCAAATTAGCGCTTGTTAAACCGCGGCCTCTGCCTGTTTAAAAAAAAGGAGATCACACCTATTAATTGAAGTCAATGTAAAATCAATTAACAGAGTAAATAAACCCCACATCACCTGTCGGCCATGTCAGGTAGTAATAAGGTAATAAGAGCTTGGCCATTGAAACAAGATTTAATCCCATCTGCACTCCTTCATAACAAATGTGATTTAGCTGAGCGGGAGGAAAGGCCTCCTATCAACAATTCCTTCTTTTTGCTGTTAAGGAGATAACCGATGAAGCAGTGCAGTAGCAGCGTAGTCTGGGTAAAAAGAGAAACTCACAGAGCTAGAGATTAACCTGAAACGGCATTTTAATTAAAGGACTACACCTTCGACAAAAGCGTCGCTGTGCTACTCACCCATAGTGTATCATACACAACACAAATGGGACTCTCTTGGTGAAAGGAAAATCTTATTTAGATTCAATTTTCTGATGGGAGGTGGCTGAACAGAATATCCTTCAGGCACACACATCAAGTCTTTAGGCCAGAATGAATATTCCACGCAGAGAAAGGGATGGGCAGATAGCTGGGGACTAATAAAAGTAGTAAAGGGTAATGTGAACCAAACCTGCACAGTGATTGGTGAAACTCTCTGGCATCAAGAGCACAGCATGGACCGGTAGAAGAAGTATTTAACTCTACCTCCAGTTTCTGTAAGGTCCATATTCACGTATTACTATGCAGAACCTATTGACTCATGCTATTAAATACTATTACTGTTACTAAAATGATGCAACTTGAATACGTATTGTACCACACCGCCCAGTCTAGACAGTGGATGAATGCAACAACGCAATAAATAAATAACTATAACATAGAAAAAGGTGAAGCTTGGGCTCAGCTCAACAAATAAAACAAGCTGACTGACCGACCTGGAGCTCTGGCTAATCCCTATAATAAAAGACACACAAATAATACCTGGACTAAGCCTAACTCCCTGAACTTAACATAAACAGGAGGAAACGATATATTAATCGAACACGGCAGATCACCCTTACTGCTTCTGTGTATTAAAGTCTGATATATTTACAAATTAAATGTTAGCATTGAAGCTACAGCTATCTGCACAAGGAAAATAGTTACTAAAGCCAAAGGCTAAAAATCACACAAAATAAAATCACACAAAATATCAGTTTTACTGGTATTTTGTGTATACGTGCCATTATGAGTGATAGTCATAGCGCCACCTACAGGAAACAGGAACTTGTTGTAATCTCTCAGATATCCATTTTTTTTCTTTCTTCATTAAACTAAATTACTTTCAGTTTGATTGCCTACTGAATTATTTTCATCCAACTTTATTAGGACTTTACCTTATTTGTTTTAATCCCCTACTTTTCCACCAGGGTAAACGTGTTAGCAGGCTCTTGGAAAAACATCAACAAATGTAATATTTATTTATGCTCCAGCTGGTGGGCGGTGCTTGGTATTTCCTCAACTGATCTCAACATGGCTGCCGGGTCACAAACGTTCTCATTTTACAGCTAAACAGTAACTAGAAGATGATTCTGAGAACATCTGAGGAGAGAAATAGTCATTACAGTAACAGAATATTGATTCATATTTGATCAGCGCTGCCTAGTTTGACCGTTTGATCGGCGTTCACGAGTGATTGACAGCTGCTCAGAGACGGCAGACTCCAGATCAGCTCTGATTGGTTGTTTTCCTCCCGTCTGTGAGATCTTGCAGACGCCGTTAGGAACACCGGAGGACACAAGATCTTTTTCAGATTACCTGTCTCATGCACTACTGTCAGGATATTATTTATTTTATTCATATCTGCTCCATTTCTATATTGCAGCTTTAAATCATTGCTGTTTCTAAAAAAAGAAAACACCACTTTATACGGCCTCTTGTAAAACACATCTAATTCTCTCAGTACTGCTCCATTAGCCAAAAAATGTCATTGAAGTTATGTCATTACACTGGTTATCACAATGCTGAAACTATATAAAAATAGGTTTCAGTAATGAAGGCATTAAGAAACAAGGAATTTAAGTTGTTTTTTTTCTTGTTAGTCATTGACCAAAAGCTCTGTTAATCAATTCCAGGAGGAGTTTACTTCTCATCTTACATGTTCATATTCTTAAGGAAAAACAAATCCAAAGCTGCTGTGACCCCGACACGAGAGAAACATTCAACTTTTCAGTTTGATGTTTTATACATCTGCTGTCCTTGTCTGCAGTCCTTCTGACACAGAATCACACATGCACACAGTGCACATAAAAGCACATATCAAAATTGAATTATTCAGCGTGCATCACACAGCCTGGTGTTCTGGGTGGATAGACAATCAGTGCAGGCAGGCTGACATTGATCTGTCTGATATAACCGATGTATTACACCGTACATCAAACAGACTTCATGTCAGTGTGGAATCACACGGTAAACTCAGTGTGGAATCACACGGTAAACTCAGTGTGGAATCACACGGTAAACTCAGTGTGGAATCACACGGTGAACTCAGTGTGGAATCACACGGTGAACTCAGTGTGGAAGGGGAACGAAGAAGCTCACGTCCGCTGCAGAACAGCTAGCTGTAAACAAGTACTCCCATCCTGCATTAAAGCCATTATCTTATCAGGGGGGGGGGGGGGGCACCCTCACCAAGTGGGATGTTTGAGAGATCCCATTTGGTTGTGTACATGACTCATTATAACAATGTGCCTTGTCAGCACACCATCTCCGGGAAACAGGCATTAGCAGCGCAAATGAGATCAGAGTGGGCAAAAAGCATCAGAGACAGAAAGGACACACTGATGGGGGGGGGGCAGATCCAGCTCATCCACTGCACTATATCCAGTTGAGTGAAGTGAGTACTCACTTGTATAACATTAGTGGACTCACAATGGACAGTTTAAAAGAAAAAAGGATCGAATCGATGCAGCAGAACCACAGATATCATCTTTTTTTTTTATTCCACACTTTCTCCTTCATACATTACATTACCCACAATACCTCTCAACTGCCGACAGCTTTTGGTTGGAGATTCTTGTTTGTCAGGTATTTTTTTATGATTTAGATTTTTTTTAATTCATTGTGTGAATGCTGTTCAGGCCGAGCTTCAGCTTCTGCACACTCTTTAAGGACATTGGTGCTTACATTTAACTTTTTATACTTATTAAAATATTAAGCTTTTTCCACACTTGTTTTTTTTTCACAGTGGAAGTCAACAGAGAGAATCTTCAATCCTCTTAAACCTTCTCCACTTTCAACTTCAACTCCATCCTCAAACTTTCAGCTACAGACACCATTTAAAGGTCTCATATTGTGCTCATTTCCAGGTTCACAGATGTATTTTAATGTTCTACTAGAACATGTTTACATGCTGTAATGTTCACAAAAACCTTTATTTTTCTCATACTGTCTTCCTGCATAAAGCCTCTTTCAGCCTCTGTCTGAAAAACTCTGATTCAGAACCTGTCTCCTCCCAGTCTGCTCTGATTGGTCAGCGTTTCGGGTCTCCGCTGTCAATCAATCAATCGGTTTATCAGGCGACACTGTTAACCAGCGACTTCAGCCGAATGAGTCTGTGGTTGTCGTAGTTACGGCAGCTTTTGAAAGCAGGAAGAGAACGCGTAGCTGTCCTCGGGAATGCCTCTTTGTTTAGTATTTCATTATAATGTCTAAACATACATGATTCGTGTTTGGAGCTTTGGAGTCTCGTTTGGGGAAACGTGTCCGCTTGTATTCACCCTCCAGCTTTGACAGTATTACAGTTTAGCGTCCAGCTAGCAATGTATTTCAGCTCTTGGCTTTTTGGGGTTTCAGCTTTCAACTCTAACAGTTTTACAATTCTGTTTTTCAGGAGCGGAGTGCATTTGTGTTTTAAGATTTCTATATTTTCAGCTGTCAGCATTCACATGCATTTTCAGCAGGAAATTCATTTTGTAATTCAATTTAAAAAAAAATAAACTCAAACCGGCTTTAGCTTTATTCTCAGTGTTCAATAAATGTGGCCATATAATCACATTTCACTCATTGCTGCAACACTAGATTTAGTACAGAGTCTAGTAGGGCAGTTATACAAGTAATCAGACGGTCACAAAGGTTTGAAACAAATCCACAATTAAACCCAACTATCTAAACCACTCATTCAGAAGAAAAGACAGAAGTGACGGTCGACATGTCTGTTACAGTAATAAACTGTAATGTCTGGTGTAAACTTGTGTCTATAGTAAGCGTGGAAGTCAAAGTTAAACCAGGACACAATATCTGCTGAGTGAATTCAACAAAGAGTTTTGGTAACAACCTTAATCGGCCACTTTATTACAACTTGAGAATGTTGTCCATCCTTCTTGTTGTGATATCTACTGTATTAACACTAGAGGTCGACCGATATGGTTTTTTTATGGCCGATGCCGATGCCGATTTTTTACAGAATCAGGACAGCCGATGGCCGATATATGATGCCGATTTTTTTTTTTGCCGATATGTTTGGCTGGTTTTCTTTTTTTCCTCCATCTGATAAAATATAACAGCTTAATAATAACAAATAATACACAAAATGTCTTAACTTAAGTAAACATTTATTGAACAACACTTATGGTCTGTCTCTCCAATCTGCATTTTGTGTCTGCACTGCAGTGCATATTTTATTTTGTGCATGATGGTTAATAGTAGTAATAGTGCAGGGCTCAAAACCTTTTAAGCACCTTTCCAAAACTGTCCTAAAGCATGTTTTTTATTTATGTTTGTTGACAGACACTGTTACAAGCTATATGGCCATAATCTAAGTGATCAAAACATAATAATAACTTTGTTCACTCGTATTACACAGCCTGCTGCTCATATCTGCTGCGGACTACAAACAGGCCAGTGACGTCATAGACGCTATGAAGGACCCATAGACCGCAGACACGTTTAATGAGGAAGTGAACTTTTTGCTAAATGTTTCGAGAAATTGCTCGTGTTTCCGCCCTCACACGCAAACTTGCACTTATGACAAGCATTGTCAGCATCAACTCTAGTAGAGTGTAATCACGCTTTATAAGTTTAGTTTTCTCCGCTATAGTTACTAAGAGCAGAAGCTCTGTGTGTGTCTGTGCTGCAGCAGTGTGTCTGTGAGAGCTGCTCCGCCCCGCACGCAGCTAACGTCACCTACGGAGAGAAATTCTCCGTTACCAAAAACAGAATCGATAACGTCGGAGCATTTCATATCTAACCAATTAAATACATAGGGCTTTGAAAGAGAAGAATTTAAGCCTACCGGTTTCTCCCGGTAGAATGACAATTTGATTGACACACAAGGGGCGGTGTCACACGTGTTCCACAGCAACAACAACACCGGGCTGCCCGCAGATGTGCCTGCTTGATAATCGGCTTAATATGCTCAGGCATCGGCCGATGCCGATTATGAAAAAATGTCAAATAATCGGCCCGATTAATCGGCCGACCGATAAATCGGTCGACCTCTAATTAACACTGTATTAACACTGTATTAACACTGTATTAACACTGTATTACTGAGATCTGGGAACAAGTATATGTCACTACAACAAAGGCCGACTAGACAAGAAACAGCTAAACTAAAGTTCAACATCAACATTGCAGTAATTTTTATAATGCCGTCTGTAGCTCTCAGATGTTGGATGTGACAGCTGATGCAGGATTGTGTTAGAGCCAAAAGTACACTGTTCCCGTTCACTCCAAGTTCTGTTTGAGTTTTGTTGGACTCTCTTTACGTCTAAAAATGAATTGCGATGAATTAATTAAGCATGTTCCCTTTTCCTAAATCCAACAGCCTGCACACTTCATGTTCATGCATGCTTCATGTGGAGCGTCAGTTTGTAGCTTCCTGTCACCGGTTTGCACTTGCAGCCTGTTTGCCGTGTCTCTCGTGGTGTGCACAACTAATCATCCTGACATGCCATCCTACCAGAACTTACGGTTCCCGGTTGCCACGGCAACTTAAGAGCACGTCATTCAAAAACACAGATGGCTCAGCCAGGAGTTGGAGGTCGAACCACCGACCTTCCGGTTAGTGGACGACCCGCTCTACCTCTGAGCCACAGCTATAACTCTGGAGAAACACCTCCTTCAACTCCACTTCCAAACACCCAAACTATCCCTTTAAATACAGCCAGGTCGTTGGAACATCCCAGAGTTACGCTCTCCTGTTTACTATCCTCACAGTAAGCACAAACTGTTCTCCTTCAAACCTCAATGATCACTGATACACAGCAATATGGGTGTTACATTACATGGAAATACCCATTTACTGTAGATATAATTTATAGTATTTTGTTACCATGAACCCTGAATGATATATTTTTTTGTTTTTCAATCAAGTTGAATGTATTTTTGGTTTAATATCACTCTACAGCCACAGTCTGTTAATTTTTTGTATCGGCTGTCTTTTCACACTAAAATGGTCCTGTGGTCTAAATTGTAAGATTTTCTTTTAACCCTAAATAGGAGGGAAATCACACAAAAACAGAAATTGGAATCGCCCCTCCATTACAAATCTCTCTAAGCACCAAAGACTCTTCTGTCAAGACTTTATTATCAAACATCATCTGTTATAATGACAAAAAGTATCTTTCCTTCAGTCACTTGTCTCTCCTGGTTGAATCTGGTTGGTTTAACTTCGAGTGCCCATATTCCCATAGAGAGAGAGACAGAGAGATTTGTGAATAACTGAAAGTATATAAAGAGTCTCCCTGACTGAACAACCGCTAAGCTTCATATAGACCAGAGTCTCTCTTCAGCTCCTCTCCAGTGGCTCCCTGCTTTTTGGTTACATTTTCATTTTTATTTATCATTGTTGTAGGTCTACGGTACGACGGAGTATTAGGGCCACATTGAGGAAAAAACATAAATCTGAGATTTCGAGAATAGAGTCATAATATTATGAGAATAAAGTCATAATATTACGAGAATAAAGTCATAATATTACGAGAATAAAGTCATAGGATTACGAGAAAAAAGTTGTAGTATTATGAGAATAACGTCATAATATATATACTAATATTATGACGTTATTCTCATAATACTACATATATATATATATATATATATATATATATATATATATATATATATATATAGTAGTAGTAATTTTACGTGTTATTTACTTTTTTTCTCGTAAAGTTATGACTTTATTCTAGTAATATTACGACTTTTTTCTCGTAAAGTTCTGACTTTATTCTCGTAATATTACGATTTTTTCTCGTAAAGTTCTGACTTTATTCTCGTAATATTACGACTTTTTTCTCGTAAAGTTATGACTTTATTCTCGTTATATTATGACTTTTTTCTCGTACAGTTATGACTTTATTCTAGTAATATTACGACTTTTTTCTCGTAAAGTTATGACTTTATTCTAGTAATATTACGACTTTTTTCTCGTAAAGTTATGATTTTATTCTCGTTATATTATGACTTTTTTTCTCGTAAAGTTATGACATTATTCTCATAAAGTTATGACTTTATTCTCGTTATATTACGACTTTTTTTCTCATAAAGTTATAACTTTATTCTCGTTATATTACGACTTTATTCTCATTATATTATGACTTTTTTTCTCGTAAAGTTATGACTTTATTCTCGTTATATTATGACTTTTTTTCTCGTAAAGTTATGACATTATTCTCATAAAGTTATGACTTTATTCTCGTTATATTACGACTTTTTTTCTCGTAAAGTTATAACTTTATTCTCGTTATATTACGACTTTATTCTCGTTATATTATGACTTTTTTTCTCGTAAAGTTATGACTTTATTCTCGTTATATTATGACTTTTTTTCTCGTAAAGTTATGACTTTATTCTCATAAAGTTATGACTTTATTCTCGTTATATTATGACTTTTTTTCTCGTAAAGTTATGAATTTATTCTCTTTATTTTACGACTTTATTCTCGTTATATTATGACTTTTTTTCTCGTAAAGTTATGACTTTATTCTCGTTATATTATGACTTTTTTTCTCTTAAAGTTATGACTTTATTCTCGTTATATTATGACTTTTTTCCTGTAAAGTTATCACTTTATTCTCGTTATATTATGACTTTTTTTCTCGTAAAGTTATGACTTTATGCTTGTTCTGCCCTCATCAAAGAGTCTCCTTCCTTAACTAGACAGAAAGATAACTCCTTCAACACACTGTAGTCAATAAATGATGGATTTATTGTGCATCACCTTTAGTATTGACAGCATGAGAATGGAGTAAAACTGAAATGAAAAAAGAAATAAAGGAAACAATGAGTAAGATAAACCTCATTAATATACATTTCCATCATGCCTATCATATGCCTCATAAAGCATATATGATATATCTGGCTACCAATATAGCTAGCGGAAAGCCATAAACAGAAGAGGTTACATGGTGAACAATGAGCTGTGCATAACACATAAAAAACATGGTTTAATCTAGCCATCCACACAAAATATAAACATTGATGTAAATATGGGCATCTTATAAAAGCAGTACTTACAGACAATGCTTCTTAAAGTGATTCCAAAAGAGGATGGATGTAGATGCTGACTAGACAGTTTCACAATGTGCTTTCTACTCAGGAAGTAAAAACAAAGATGGCAGCCAGGGTCAAAGGACAAGAGATAAAGTCTGTAGTAAAAAAAAACAGCACCCCCTAGTGGCTGCAAAAAATAACTGAAAGCTCCTTTTCCTCATGCCAGAACAATTCTCATATTACGACTTTTTTTCTCGTAAATCTATGACTTTATTCTCGCAATATTACGACTTTTTTTCTCGTAAAGTTATGACTTTATTCTCGCAATATTACGACTTTTTGTCTCATAAAGTTATGACTTTATTCTCGTAATATTACGACTTTTTGTATCATAAAAGTTATGACTTTATTTTCGTAACATTACGACTTTTTTCTCGTTATATTACGACTTTTTTTTCATAAAGTTATGACTTTATTCTCGCAATATTACGACTTTTTGTCTCATAAAGTTATGACTTTATTTTCGTAACATTACGACTTTATTCTCGCAATATTACGACTTTTTGTCTCATAAAGTTATGACTTTATTCTCGCAATATTACGACTTTTTGTCTAATAAAGTTATGACTTTATTCTCGCAATATTACGACTTTTTGTCTCATAAAGTTATGACTTTATTCTCGTAATATTCCGACTTTTTTTTCGTAAAGTTATGACTTTATTTTCATAACATAACGACTTTTTTCTCGTTATATTACCCCTTTTTTTTTGTAAAGTTATGTCTTTATTCTCGTAACATTACGACTTTTTTCTCGTAATATTACGACTTTATTCTGGTAACATTACAACTTTTTTCTCGTAAACATTACAACTTTTTTCTTGGAATATTATGACTTTATTCTGGAAATCTCAGATGTTTTTTCCCTCAATGTGACCCTAATACTCCTTTACTACGAACATTAACTCTTCGTCCCTCACTGCATTAGACTTATATTCTATATACTTAGACTATAAACTGTGTTACCTTCATCACAATGATCAAATGTTTTGCGGCTCCAGACACATTATTTATTTATTGGCCTAAGATGGCTCGTTTGATAATAAAGGTTGCTGACCCCTCATATAGACAAATAATACATAATATAAATGAGAATGTAATGCTAAAGCAAGTGGAGAAATACATATTTTGCAAAAAATCTCTTTAGGTGCTTTATAATGGAAGCTGATGTAACTTGAATGCAAGCTAAAAGAAGGAGGGCATGAAGCAGGGAAAGTGCACAGCTCACAGTTTTAACAGGCCTGGGCTCCCTGGTGGACTGAAGACTGAAGCTCAGGAGGATGAGGGGGGTTTACTGATGGACATGTGGGAAGACTATGGATCCAGCTGCGCTCTCTGTAAGCCAAAGCCTCACTTCAAAGTCCGTCTCCCCATCCAGTGGCCTTGGACAGCCGTTGTTGAAATGCACAGATCTTAGGGAGGGAATCCACTAAAGATCAATCTGGCTAAGCCGTGCTATGGACGAATACCGATGATGTTCATTAAGACAGCAAATGCTCTCCAAGGTCACTCGAATCGCGTCTAAGAAAGTGAACAGCAAACCTTTAGATAGTATCTGAGAAGAGTGAAAAAATGAACAAAAAAGGCCTTTAATGCATTCCCACAGTGATCCTGGGAGAAAGGCAAATGTTCAAAGCCCCACCGAACCTCCACACAAGCCTTCTGGGAATGATCAAACTCCACGCCATCTGGACACCGAGGTCCTGATGGGTAGAGAAGAAAGAGCCTGAGCTGCTTCACATGATACAAGACAAACACTACTCTTCTGGCTTGGAACACGTCCCTGTTTGTTTCTGAAATTCACCTGAAATGGTTATTAGATTTTTTATTTTTTTTTTATAGCTGCTGGGATAGCAGAATAAAGCTGACAATCACTAACAGCCTCCATAAATAGTTTATAGCACAACATCAGCATAAATTAGGCTTGTTATCACCCCGTGCCGCATTGCTCGCTTATATTCACTATGCTTTAGTCCTGACATGAATAATAGGGCCCGTTCAGTTCCTACCAGAACTGAGTCACATATTTATGGCTCAAATTAAGGGACCCTGTTGAATATGGTTTGCTGTTGTATCTCATTAAATCTGCATCAACAAGCTTTGTGAATATCAATATCCATGTCAGGATTCAAGGGCACGGTCTGGCGTTGCATTAGGAGATGCAACACGAGGTCTGTCGGGCCTCATTGTGGCGTCCTCACTGAGGAATGAGGAGTCCTTTTATTAAAGCTGGCAGGCAATTCAATCCTCGCTGAGGTGTTCTTTCTGCGGAATTAACAAAAAAAAAAAAGTGATACAGAGAGGAACAAAGATTATGTGAGGTTTTAAATCACAAAACCAAATCTAACTATAAAGCCAGCAATCTCTGTCTGGTGGTTCGGCTCCTACGGTCACGTGTTGAAGTGTCCTTGAGCAAGACGCTGAACCTCAACTTGCTCCTGAAGGCTGAGCCATCAGTGTGTGAATGTGTGTGTGAATGTGTGTGTGAATGTGTGAATGCTGACATGTAGTGTAAAGAGCTTTGTGTGGTCTACAGTAGACTAGAAAAGCGCTATATAAAATATAAGTCCATTTACCATTTACCAAGTCCATGTACTTTGCATATCTCGAGAAAGACTCATCCATCCATCCATCCGTTCATTGTGTGCAATATTCAGGTACATCATGTGCAATATTACCTCTCTTCTGTTTTTTAGCTTACCGTACCTTCTTTCTATTTCACTTATCTTGTCTTATTTACTCATTTTACTTAATGCTACTTACTTACTTAAATTGTCATTCTACTAGGCACTGGTGCTAGAAATAGTACGTTTTTACTTTTTATTTTATACACTTGTATTTTATACACTTGAAACTCGTTGTAGTTTGTTGTATTTTTTTAGCAATCTCTGGCACAAGAATTTCCTTCGGGATTAATAAAGTTCTATCTTATCTTATCTTATCTTATCTTATCCGTCCACAGCCGTATTTGACTCGTCATTATTCATTGTTGCAGGATTTCTTTATCAAGTTATTGTAAAAAAAAAAAACACCTACCCATTCAACTGTGATTGTTACACAAGTGTACTGTGAAGACAGAACAAGCTTTTCCTTTGAGGCCAAATTATTTTTTATTTCAAATCGGTTCCTCAAACAGAGCGAGAGAGATTCCATCAATAGTGATTCTACACGTTCATCTCAGCAATATCACTGAATATCTGTTTTCTTACAGGCTTGCAGGCGAGTGTGAGCAAAATCCCATACCCCCCCTCTTTAAGACCAGACTACGTCTATTCTCAGTACTCAGGATGGGCTCTGCTGCGCCATGCTGATTCTCACATATGTTTTGATTAGTTTCAGTTGAGGGAAGGATTTACTTCCTTTAAGGTGGACACTAATGCACATCTAAATGAGAGCACTTGATCTGGAGAATCCGTGGATAAGTCATCTTTGTATTGGTCAGCTGTGGAACATGCTGATTTGTACATTTCATCATCGGATTTTAACAGAAGTTCTTGTGGGCATTAAAACCCAAACCTCCGTGCCACCTCTTGCATGCCACAGAACCTGCGACGGCAGCATCTATAGCTGCATAAAAATACTCTACACTACATTCAGTAGCCTTTCATCCTCACGTAGCTCATCAAAATGTCTTTTGGCGACACCCCATGACTGGGCAAGATGTTGGCCAGTTACTTTAAGGGTGGGAAACTCCTCTGAGTTCAACAAGGCTCTCGGATGCACTGGATAGATATTTGCTTACCGGCGAAATATCGATGTCCTGTTTTGAGGACAAATTCAAACCGTTCCATGCTGTGTTTGAGTCCCTCGGCCTCGGCACGCTCAACCTGCTTTTTAGATAACAGACATATTTTCGTCAGTGCTTTCATTACATCTGGGAAACTGAGACGGAGCGAGCACAACATCATTTCTGGATGCTCAGCGTGTCGTTTATAACCGCTCAAGTGTTGGTTGCCCCGTCACCTTGAACTGTGACTCAAGAAGTTTTAATGCAACCACAGAAAAAACGTATCGTTTTTGTATAGTATCATAGTACTCTTTTAACTTCGTCACAGCATGCTTCGTAGAGTGCACGGTAAATATAACGCAGAGTATGCACCACTCATCCTAACCCTGTTATTCATAGATACATATATTTTCTTTCTCCAAACCAGATGAGCTTTGATCGTGGACTGAAGGTAAATCCATGAAACTTTCATGGATGTATTTTCATGATATCGGAGCACCTGACCTGAGTTGATCTAGTTTTTAAATGTCTTGATTTGTGTCCATTATTACAGAATAAAATTCTGCCTTTCACTATTTCATCTTTAACTTTTTGTGCCATAACAGAGATCACTTTGTTGAGTATTTTATTTTTTTTTATTTTAGTATTTCATTTTACTCTTACTAGTAATGAACCTCTGTAACACAGGGTCATGGACAATGGACAAAACGTTTCTGAGTTGCAGGTTGCAAGTGTCAAGGTAACAATTCTCCTCAATACCTCTGACCAAAATTTGACTTCCTTCATATATTCAGATGAAATTTGCTCATCGATGATAAGATTTTGCTGCCAAGTATCAGAAATTACACAAGCTGCCACGTAAGAACTGGCATGTTTGTGTTCTTTGATCTTTCGGGATAGTCCTTGCCAATCATCCTCACCAAAAAGCCAACGGGGCTCACAATACATACCATCCATTTCTTTTGATAGTGTCGTAATAGTCTTTGGAAAAACGCCTACCTTTTATATCTCTAGGATACGGACCTTCAAATCTACACGGTCCCTGCCTCAATATATATATTTTTTTTACATTTGCATCTGTAATATCTACAGGGAAATCTGCCGTCTCTGGGGTAAGATATGCCAGTTTCGAGAGCTGATTCTGGGCTAATTTGAGGTGCAAAGCGATTCGAGGCTATCTCACTGCTGGCTGAAGGATTTGCTGGCTGATTGGTTGCAGATCCTGACGCTGAGGTGATCTCTCTCTCTCTCTCTCTCTCTCTCTCATCTGATGATAACACTACTGGGGTGTCTCCCTCATCTGTAAAGTATTCCTCATGTCGGTCACTGTCTTTACAATCGGGTAGGCCTGTTTCATCCTCGTAAACCTCACTGTTAAACTCTAAATCCTCCTGACTGGCACTGTGTGGCTATATTTCAAAAAGAAAAACTTATGATAAAGCTGCAGTAGGCAGTATATTTTTGGCATCATTGGGTAAAAATCCCATAATAACCTTTCATCATATTGTAATTCAAGTGTTCTGAGAGAAAACTAGACTTCTGCTCCTCCTCATGTCTCTGTTTTCAGGCTTTAGATAATCTAGTCTGTGACGGGAGACTTTGACCAATCACAGGTCATTTCAGAGAGAGAGAGAGCGTTCCTATTGGCTGTGCTCCGGCTGGTGGGCGGTGCTTGGTATTTCCTCAGCAGATCTCAACATGGCTGCCGGGTCACAAACTTTCTCATCTTACAGCTAAACAGTAACTACAAGATGATTCTGAGAACATCTGAGGAGAGAAATAGTCATTACAGGAACAGAATATTGATTAATATTTGATCAGCGCTGCCTAGTTTGACCGATTGGTCGGAGTTGGTGAGTGATTGACAGCTGCTCAGAGACGGCAGACTCCAGATCAGCTCTGACTGGTTGTTTTCCTCTGGTCTGTGAAATCTTTAAGATGCCGTTAGGAGCACCGGAGGACACAAGAGGAACATAATTTTTTTTCAGATTACCTGTCTCATGTACTAGTAGTTTTATAAAAATGACAATTTTTAACCATATTTCCTCGATTTCTACCTACTGCAGCTTTAACATGCCCGTAAACACATCATTTTTTATTATAGCCTGCATTTTTATTCATGAGATGGCCTATTTATTTATTTATGGAAGCCTATTTTTCTTTGTAACGTTATATTTAACCTGATCTCACAGGAAGGCGTATAAATACCACGACATTACACGGACCTTCCGCGTGTCATGAGCATGCATTTTATCGTTTTTTCGTGTGTCATTTGTACACCACGGAAACATCCACAGTTATCTTTAGGCAAAAAAACCCAACTTAGTTAGGGTTAGGGAAAACAGTAAGTAAACTAAGTAAAACACGTACGGAAACAACCACGGAAAACACGTCACAAACGTCAACAAAAAACGTGCCTAGTGCAGCATCCACCGTGGAGATGTAGGTGAAGAATAGCAAACAGATGGGAGTTGTGTTCAAATGATGCAGCTCAAAGCAAGTTACTGCTATGTTTGTAAAACTTTGCTCTTATCTGACTGTGATTCACAATGTGTAGAATGTTAGCATGCCAATTACAGCTGACCCCGACAGGGTGAGTCACTAGTCCTGGAGGTATTCTTACGCCTCATCCACGCTGGGAACGTCAGGAGCGCGATTCACGCGTCGGGTGTTCACACCAGCTGCGTGTCTGCTGCTGCTGTCAGCTCTTTCTTTCTACATAGAGTTTACCTTTCATAATGGCCATTTCATTTCATTATAAATTTCATTTATATTTATTTTATTCAGAGAAAGGTTAAGAAACGTGTGGTAATTTGTAAATAATAGTAATAATCCACAATTAAAACCCCGTACTTTATTCATTCATGGAGCTCTGCAAGTCACTGCATGTTCTACAACACTGTCCAGCACATATTTCAGAATAAAAGCCTCGTGTTAACAAATGAAGGAATTCTGTCCACAGAAAAAAACGCTTGAGGGCTTTTATTTCGAAATGAAAGCAGAAAGTGTTGATTTAAAAATAAGTCGTTACATTTTTTCATCTCCGTAACATTTTCTACAGATAGAGACATGTAAACTGTAGTCATGTTGCTGATATGATGTTAATATACAGTCAATAGATCACCTTCACTGTCTGTTGTTGCTGTGAACCGCGCGGCTCGCGTCAAAAATAGGCGAGACCTCGAATCTCTAGAAGAGACGCAGCTGAGACGCAGTGTGGCTGCTCTAACATGGACGCTGAAATAAAAAACAACAGGTAACGCAGCCGCCACGCGCTGCTGATGCTCCCGGTGTGGACGAGGCTTTAGGCTTAGTATATCGAGGTACTCCCCCTAGAACTGCCAGTGCTTGGATGTATACTTATACTCATTTTCAGCAGTATGTTGATCTTATTCACTCTATCACTAAAATTTCAACAAGTCACTGTTTTGTCTTCATCTGGTTTTTGAGAAAAAAAACACTTGCTATGAGTAAAGCTGCTCAGTATTTTTGAGAAAACAGTGAAACGGAGCAGGTCAAGGCAGAGGACAGGCTGTCTTCAGATGGTGTGGGCCAATGTTTATTTAATTGTCCAGCCAGTCTCTGGCCTCTCAAGGCTTTCCACAGGCAGCGTTTGTACTATTACACCACCGTGCACAGAACGAGCCACAAACCCCATCAGGCCAAATGGATAACACGCCTCTCTTTTCAGTGCACAGTCTACAAAGTGATGCGGTATAAAATGATTAAAAAAAACCTGCCGTGTTGGTCATCCATCTTCAGCGGTTCTCATCCCCCCCCCCCCCCTTTCCCGCCTTTCGGCACGGTCTCGATGTTGGAGCCGTCTCCTCCCCAGGCCCTTAGACAAAAGCCCTGCGAGCATCCCACTGGATAACTGCCATGGCACGCCGAATGCCAGACAGAAATAATCTCCTCCTGGTGATAACCAAGCAATCTAACGGCCCCGGGGAGCCAGCAACACTATTCAGAAGGCAATGGAACAAAACCAGAGCTGGCATGTAATGGGGCGGTGACACCGGGACCCGGGTGTTACACAAATACATCCCCGTCACCAACAGCGAGTCCGCTGACTGAAGATGAACTGACATCACTGAAACTGGGCAAAGCATGCTGGGTTATGAACTGTCGTGACCAACAGAGATGTATAATTCCAGCTATCATTGAATGTAGAAGTTGCTTTAAAATACTATGCCAGTGTCTTTGCATGTCCCATTTTCTCGAAATTGTTTACAGTTTACATGAATGGTAACTATTTATTATTTTTTTTAATATGTTTTTGGATTTTTTAAGTGTGCTGGGAGGCTGCTTCGTCAGGAGTAGAGCGTGCGGCGGCTCCAGAAGACAGACGGAGATTCCGTTAGCAGTCAGCTCGAATTCAGCCAGAGCAAACCACAACACCAGGGTCCGATCCCGGGGGGGGGGGGGGGGGGGGGGGTGCGCGGCCCCGTGTCCTCACCTTGCTGCCGGTACACAGCTTCGACCAGGGCTTCCCAAACTTATTACTCAAAGGTGCGCACCTGATTTTTATTCAAGGTCAGCGGTCTGGAACGATTGGCGATAAGAAAACATCATCATAACGTTTTGTTGTTATTCCTAACACAGTAGAGATGAGTAGGCTACATCGATAGGCTACTCTCCTTATCGGCTCGGTTCTTTATCGACACTCTTATCAGTTCTTTTTCATCACTAAATAATTACTTTTTAATATATTATTTAAAAAATAGAATAAATTCAGAACAGGATTAGAATTTATTTATAACTAAATGCTGTTTCTAGACTTTATAATAACCATCATTTAGAAATGGTAAATTGACAGTTAATTAAAATTTGTTAAAAGTTATTTTACTGTTAACAAACCATGAAATTATAATTAATAATGTTTACTAATTATTAGTAATGATGGTACAGTAGTTTAGTAATAGTTAATAACTGTTTTTTTAAACTGTCTATAAACATTATTTGGATGATATTATAAAGTTGCAACTGATGATTATAATATCTTGTTAAATGGTTAATAAATACTTTGTAAAGCATCTATAAACGTTATTTATAAAGATAGTTAATACTTTGTCAATGGTTAATAACCAGTTTATGGTCCATCTATCTATGTAATGTTTATAGATGTTATACAGACAATTTCTTAAAAGTTTACAAATCATTTGGTTATCACTAACAAATACCTAATATAGTATATAAAATGTTATAATATGTGAAACAATAAACTCTTAATAGTGTACTAATGTAATCAGTTTGTAATTGTTATCGTCTCCTATCAGCTATGATACAATATATCATTTATACACTAATTATTTCATATTACACAAGCTACTGATAAAATAACAGAATTATACTATTACTAATAATTAGTAAACATTATTAATTACATTTCATTGTTTGTTAAGAGTAAAATAACTATTAACTAAGTGTAATTAACTGTCAAAGTCACTTCTCGGCACACCAAAGTCACCATATAAACTCATTAATATCTCACTTGATACAATCTAAAATGTCAATGAAATAATAAATAATATTCTGAGTGAAGTTTAGAGTGAATAACACAGACGTCAGTCAGTATCAGTCCTTCCTCCTGTCCTCCATCAGTCAGTCTCAGTCCTTCCTCCTGTCCTCTGTCCTCCATCAGTCAGTCAAAGTCCTTCCTCCTGTCGTCCATCAGTCAGTATCAGTCCTTCCTCCTGTCCTCCATCAGTCAGTATCAGTCCTTCTTCCTGTCCTCCATCAGTCAGTCTCAGTCCTTCCTCCTGTCCTCCATCAGTCACTCTCAGACCTTCCTCCCGTCCTCCATCAGTCAGTCTCAGTCCTTCCTCCTGTCCTCCATCAGTCAGTATCAGTCCTTCCTCCTGTCCTCCATCAGTCAGTATCAGTCCTTCTTCCTGTCCTCCATCAGTCAGTCTCAGTCCTTCCTCCTGTCCTCCATCAGTCACTCTCAGACCTTCCTCCCATCCTCCATCAGTCAGTCTCAGTCCTTCCTCCTGTCCTCTGTCCTCCATCAGTCAGTATCAGTCCTTCCTCCTGTCCTCCATCAGTCAGTATCAGTCCTTCCTCCTGTCCTCTGTCCTCCATCAGTCAGTATCAGATTCACGCGTCGGGTGTTCACACCAGCTGCGTTTCTGCTGCTGCTGCTGCTGTCAGCTCTTTCTTTCTACAAAGAGTTTTCCTTTCATAATGACCATTTCATTTCATTATAAATATCATTTATATATACTTTAGACAGAGAAAGGTTAAGAAACGTGTGGTAATTTGTAAATAATAGTAATAATCCACAATTAAAACCCCGTACTATATTCATTCATGGAGCTCTCCAAGTCACTGCATGTTCTACAGCACTGTCTGCACATATTTCAGAATAAAAGCCTTGTGTTAACAAACGAAGGAATTTTCTGTCCACAGGCTATGTGGACCAACCAATGTAGAGATGCTAAGACTGGTGTTATGTGGACTCTTCTGTTGGACGTTGTGAGTAATATTGCTGCAGCATTTTGAACTAGTTGAAGTTTGGAGAGGTTGTGTTGGATGAGACAGGAACACAATCAGTTACAGTAGTCTAAATGGGATGTAATGAAAGCGTGGTGACGGTTTCTAGCTTCTTACAAGATAAAAAAGATCACATTTTTTTGATATTCCGAAGTTGTAATAAGCACGATTGAATGACTGACTTTAGCTGGAAAAACGTTTGTGAAAGCCAGTTTTTGACATCAGTAAGACAGGATTGTATATTGACCCGTTGTGTCATCGGAGTCAAACGAGAAGTTGATCTGGGAGTCATCTGCATAAAAATGGAAAGATTATGGAAGATTTGACCTAAAGGTAGCATGTAAATGGAGAATAATAACGGGGCAAGGACTGAGCCTTGAGGTACTCCACGAGATAAGTGGGAGGAGGAGGATTTAAAATCACCAATGGCCACGCAGAATTTCCTATTAGAAAAATAAGAATAAAACCAATCTAAAACTGTCCCTGAAATGCCAACCCAATGTTTAAGACGTTCAATTAAAATCACATGGTCAACTGTATCAAAAGCTGCAGTAAGATCTAAAAGCAATAAAACAGTTTGACCATTGTCAGCTGCTAAAAGGATATCATTAAGAACTGTAAGAAGTGCTGTAACCCTAAAACCTGACTGAAATTTATTTAACAGCTCGCTGCCATTCATCCAAGACCTTGGCCGGAAAGGGAAGTTTAGATATTGGGTGGAAGTTATTTAAAGCGGATGAATCTATATTTGTTTTTTTTGAGAAGAGGTTGAACTGTAGCAGATTTGAAATAATCAGGCACTTGACCCGATGAAAGTGAGGAGTTAATAACGGCGAGGACAAATGGGGCGATTGAGTGAAATATCTCTTTAAAGAAGTGAGTTGGAAGAATGTCTAGTGAACAGGAGGATGGTTTCATTTTAGTAATGATATTAGTTAGAGGCATGGTAGTGACTGACTTGAATGCAAACAGGGTGTTTTAAAGCAACCGTCAGGGATAGTTGGAGAGGGAGAGATAATTGCATTCCTAACAGTTAAGACCTTATTAGTAAGGTTTGGCTGATAATGTTGAAGAGACGTCTGGAGTCATGTTTATGTTCAGCTATAAGATTAGAAAAATAATTAGAACGTGCATTTTTAACTTCCGAGTTATAATAATTCATGAGGTTCTTCAATCTTTCAAGATGAATGGGAGATCTTGTAGCTCTCCCTTTTTAGCCTAACAGGAGCAATATTGTCTAAAATCTTTACACAGGTGGAATTAAAAGAATTTACAATAGTGGAGGTGTTCATCGAGGAACAGAGCTGGAGGTCAGAAGAGGCCAGGGTTTAGCAAAATTTACCTGCTGAGGATGACTTTAAAAAATGACAGTGAGCGACTTGTGCATCCCTGCTCATAGTACTGGAAAATAAGGTTTTAGACAAAGTAAGTTTATGGTCAGAAACTCCAATTCCCCTACAGAGCACGTTATTCAGTGAACAACCGTAGGATAGAACCAGGTCCAGGGTGTGGCCCTGATTGGGCGTAGCTTCAGTTGGAGCCCGAACAAGATTAAAAGAATCACCTTTAAAAACTCTGATGCTACAGTAGGGGATTCTCAGGGCAGCATACATGTACATTAAAATCGCCTAGAATCAGAATATTATCACATTCAGGTATCACAATAGACAGAAGTTCTGAAAATTCTTCTATAAAACCTACAGTGGACTTGTGTGGTTGCAGTGAACAAGGGATAGGTTATCCATGTTAACAGATCTATGAGGTAGGTAAGTGTGTGGCCTAGTATTGAGAATCAGTGGAACGCCAGAAGCAGATGCAGGATTCGGAGATCTGTGTGGAGACAGTAAGACAGTTGATAGACTATGAATGTGTGAGATAAGTCTAGATTCCAGTAGGCTTGTGCCCCCTCCTATTGGGGTGAAGGTTATCATTTCTGAAGAGATCTCTCCTCTCGCCCAGAATGAGTCAAAATGGCTGATGAAGCTGAAGCAAAAATGATGCAGCCACTTGTCCACACCATATAGATGACTGAACCACTCTCAGCCTCTCCTCTGTGTGGGAAGTGGACCAGAGAGAATACACATTGTACCCAGGCTTTCTATAGATTCTTGCCAGTAGCTCCAGGATTTGCTGAAGCTTTATAGATTGTCTGAGCTTAATGTCATTTGTGCCAATATGTACAATAACAGTGTGGACTGTGGGATGACGGTCTGGGACAAAATCCAAAGTCTTGGCACCAGAAAAACAGTAAGTAATTCCACAAATCTGCGTTCAGCCAGAGAGATCAACGCAGCCCGTTGCCGTGACACGGAACCGCTTCCTCCTGGGAGATGTTGTTGGGGAGTTGTTGAGGGAACGGGTAAAGAGACCCCGCTTCTAGCCCAGGAGGGTTCGTTAACAGGACAGCTATTATTGTCATCCGACACGACCGGGGATTCACCTGGAATGAAGCCGGGCTCCAAACGCAGCCGGCCGAGAGCCGAGTTGAGTTTGCTGCTGCAGGAGTTCATTGATTAGAGATTAAATGGCTCTTAGCTCTGATTTCACACCGGACAAAACATCAGCAGCAGGCATAACCATGCTGGCCAGTCAAGGTAGCTTGGCTGCTGGTCGATATAGACCTCAGGAGCTCGGCCCGCCGAAGAGAAGTTTGTGTAGATTCTCTCACCGGCGTTTGGTGTCACTCAGACCGTCACTCTGATAACTTAAAATCCAAGCGTCCGATGACTAAGATCCTTTATCCAGTTAAAAGATCTAAAATGTGTATCGTGAAAAGTGACTTTTAAAGACAGGTAGACACACACGCAGTCAGTCAGAAGACTAAATATAAAAGAAGCTACATAAAGCTAAATGCTACATCAATTGACTGATTGAAGAAGTCTGTGGTCCAGTTTTTTCGGTGTGTGAAATTCTAACGTTAGCATTATTTTATTTGTTAGCATCGGTACCAACCAGCAACCGGGAGCAACAAGACACCACCACGGTAACCAAAGGGTTAACGTTAGCCGGCTACACAGAGTAGCATGTAGCCCGTTCTCTTCCATGATATAGCCTAGCTTGTTAGCCTCAGCTAGCTTGGTAGCTTCAAGCTAGGTGGGTGTTTCAGAGTGAAAAAACACACATAGGGCAGGTGGGCGGGTTGGTGGATGGGTCCAACAACACAGGGCCGCTGTTTCAAAGTTTCACTTTCACTTTAGAAACATAGTTAAGTTTAGGGGGAAAAAAACATCATGGTTGAGCTTAAAATGACTAAGTGGCTTTGTTGCCTAAACCTAAACAACTCTTTTTGTTTGATTTCACAATATTAAGCACGTGTTTACTGCGACCGTAAATGATGCCGAAGGGTCCGAAAGAGCATCGATATGTGACTAGTTTGGATGTGAATGTGTTAACAATAGTACCTTTAACCTTGTTTACAAGTCAAACCAATAAGAGCAGAGCAGTTCAGTCCATCAAATGGGACAATGCAGGTCCTGAGGGAGAAAAGAAATGAGTGCCATTGTTCTCACAACCTTAAAAAACCCTAGCAGCTCCGGCATCATGATGTCTACATTATGGGTGTAATAAATGAATGACTAAGGCAGAGATCTTTGGGAAACAACGCTGGTGTTGTTTAATGTAAATCTTTTACTTTTCCTATATTTCCTTTTTTTCAAGCATATTCAAATGTTCCATGAAAGCTGCATTCAAGTTTGTTTGTTTTTTTTCCAGTAGAACCCTTGTAATCAAAGTCAACCAGCACAGTTAACACTTAAATGTCGACCCTGTATTATATATCCAGCAGTACAGCAGTAACACAGCGTCGACTATAGTCTGTCAAATGGGACAATGCAGGTCCTGAGGGAGAAAAACAGAAGAAATGAGTGGCAATGTTTCGCAGCTTGAATACACAACCTAAAAACCGCAGGCAGCTCTGGCATCATGCCGTCTACAACATGGGCGACATAAATAAATAAATAAAAGCTTTTTTTTTGGCAGCATGAACACATCAGTGAATGCCTGCTAGCATGATAATGTCATCTAGCCTTCACTTAGAAGCAGTCCTGCTGATTTACACAGTGGATAAACATACTAATGTTTACTCTTTGCCAAGCTGATGTAATCTGGATACAGTAATTGTTGGAAACTTATGTAACATGACTTCCTGTTTACTCATGTAACATGTCACCAAAACCACTTTCTGTACACTTCTTATGTGAAGATAACAAGTGCTTTTAGTGTTTTGGGAGACTTGTTCTGTCTCTCCACTACATTTATGTGATGGCAAGTTTTATTTACTTTTCTGATTAAGATGTAATATCCAACGTGAGATAAGCTTATCAAATCATCTATATATTACTGTTTTCATACAAAAATCTTGAATTTTTTAGAAACTCGAAGAAAGACAGCTTAAAGCCGAAGTAGGTGAGATTGGATCAAATATGATTAAAAAAAGTTATTTTTATAAAACGGTCGCTATTTCGTGACAGTATTACATGAAATACGTAACCTAAAAAAATCCTGTTCCTCTGTGTCCTACTGTGTCCTCCGGTGCTCCTAACGGCATCTGAAGGATTTCACTTACCGGAGTAAAACAAGGTCCGCTGCCCAGCTGCAGTCTATGAGAGCCGGCTGTCAATCACTCTGAACTCCGACCAAACGGTCAAACTAGGCAGCGCTGCTCAGATATGAATCAATATTCTGTTACTGTAATGACTATTTCTCTCCTCAGATGTTCTCAATATCATCTTGTAGTTACTGTTTAGCTGTAAAATGAGAAAGTTTGTGACGCGGCCGCCATTGTAAAATCGGGTGAAGGAAGCCAAGTTCTGCTCACATGACCGGAGCACAGCCAATAGGAACGCTCTCTCTCTCTGAAATGACCTGTGATTGGTCAAAGTCTGCCGTCACGGGCTAGATTTTTCTAAAGCCTGAAAACAGAGACATGAGGAGGAGCAGAAGTCTAGTTTTCTCTCAGAACACTTGAATTACAATATGCTGAAAGATTATTATGGAATTTTTGCCCAATGATGCCAAAAATATACTGCCTACTGCAGCTTTAAGACTATTATTTACACATCAGCAGACACAGAGCAACATAAGTATGTATAGTGTCTATAAAGCTTGATTTATGCTCGCCATATCCGCGAGGGTTAGGCGTTGTTCACACGGCCAAAGTGACGTCACACCCTCAGACGCGGCCCTTCACGGGGTTTCCCTGCAGCAGGTTTTCGCCTGTCCGTGCACGTCCAACATTTTCTAACTATGCGGATGCAGAACTCTGAGGAGCTTTGACAATGTCAGTTTGCCGTGAGGAGAAACCCGCACGGAGTATAAAAAGATCCAAACATTTCCTCGTCACGATTCCACGTCAGCTCACGTCTGTGCGACCGTCCTTGCAGAAAGCACAACCGAAGTTTAAGATGGCTGCTCACAGGCTGAAGAACAGCAATCACACTAGAAATCAGGGTTTGCACATGTATTCTCTGTAACAAAGCATCATAGGACACAATCAGTGCACACACAGGCTCTCTCTCTGTCCCCAGCGCTAGTGCTGCACAGCTTTTTAATTATATAAAACATAGTTTTATTATTATTATCATTCACTGAAAACAGTGCCTGCGGCTGCTGGAAACGAGGAGAAATCCGATAACCTTAACAATGAACATTAAAGGGGGGGCTACAGAGTTGGTAATTTTCTGTGGGTTTACATGTGTGATCATTATTCCGTTGTGGAAAAGTGCCAGTCAGCCTGGTTTGTCAGAGGATCAAGAGAGTGGAATATAATTCACGTTAGACAACTAAACATCTTTCAGTAACCAGTTAAAACAACGGATGGTCAATGATTTCTGCTGCTATCAAGTCCTGCATGTTCGCAATGTCGTTCTATGTAACAACTGCTTCTACTGTATGAGTTAGAACGGCATGGGTGGGCTTAAAATAAAGTACATAAACTAAGTAAAATACAGAGTAAAATACATACGGAAACAACAGAAGTACGGAAAATACGTCACAAATGTCACTAACATAACTCACCAAACAAAACACTGGTCTCGAGTCCTCTGGTTGAAAGTCCTATGTTTGTTGAACCCATCCACCTCCCTTTCCACCCACCACAAGGAGACTTTCTCAGTTTTTATTCTACGTCACACTGAAAAAAAAAAAAAGATAAAATAAACACCTCAAATACTAAAGACTGCTGGAGCTTCCTCATTGGTCGTTGCTCTTTCAAAATGAAAAGGCGGAGAACAGTTCTGTGTTTACGTTTTCTGGGGAGCGTGTCAGCGGTTCAATGTAACATTACATAGTGCTGTTGTTGTGCATGTGCTATTGTTTATTTTCGTTGAAGTTACGTTATGTTCGCAAATTTTCTCCTCGCTTTCCTCCATTTCCGCCATGAACTGTCTATCTAGCAGCCACACGTCACTACTGCGGTATGAACCCAAAATAAACAGACCGTGCTGTGATTTAATTGCAATAAATAGATAAAAAATAATGCCGAAATAACAACATAAATATATCGATTTGTAAAAAGTCTGAATTCATGCTTTGTCAAGTCTGTCCGCAACACAACAAGCAAACAACTTTTAAAATGCTTGTTTTCTGAACGGAGTTCGGATCGATCAATGCCAGACTGTGATAACACCAGCTGCTCCGTCAATACTCAACATAACGTCATCTAGGCATGAATACGGCAGCGAGGTTGTTGTAAACGAATCAAAGTGTGCCGAAATAACTACATAATGATGCTGATTAGTAAAAAGACTGAATTCATGCTTTGTCAGGTCTGTCCGCAAGACGACAAGAAAACAACTTTTAAAATGCTTGTTTTCTGAATGGAGTTCGGATCGATCAGTAGCTGCTACGTTAACAAGCTGCTCCATTAACACTCCATCTAGGAATAAATACAGCAACAACAACATCAGTGATGACAGCTGGAATATCTCAACGCTGATAAACTTTCGCAACGTATGTATATATTGTTAAACACCACTTATATGATGAATGCTTTTGATACACATGCTTTCATATAAAACTGAAATACTTTTAACCTTGCATAATGAATGTCATGCTAATACCTTTTCACCTTGTATAAAATGTATAATATACTGACTAGTAAATGTTACCATTTACTATTACTGAATGCCATTTGCTTCATTATAAGTTGGCTTTCAATCAAACATTACGATATAAGTGAAAAAAACTGTTCACAAAACATTATAGATATGACCAGCCATATACTCGGTTTTGACCGAGTCTTGTTGATTTGGTGTTGATGGTTTTTAAGGCAACGTGTGACGGGAATGACGATACCTCCAATGCTGGACAAGATATGGACGATGATGCCACGAGTCCATCAACACCTAAATTAAAAAAATTAAATGAAATAAAATAAAAAAACAAAAACAAAACAGAAACACAGTAATAAATGTTTGGAAAATATTGTAGTGTGCAGTAGAGTTGATCAGTTGGTGCATGCTTTGTATAATTTACCATTTGCTGCATTGCCATCATTAGAACTCAGTGTTTGCTTTATACAATCTCTGAGGATGGCAATGTTGGTTAGCTGTTTGGTTGATCCAACACTTTTTCCAGAGTGACACATCTTGGCGAATATTGGATGGATTGCCAAGCAATTAGTACAGATATTCATGTTCCTCAGATGAAACCAAATGACTTTGTTGAACCAGTGGAACAGCCTTGGCAGCCGGATAACCCGATGGATGGAGAGAGGCATCACCCCAGATGAATACCTCGCCACCGGCCACGATCAACCTTGGGCTGTCTGGAAAAACACTGAACTGCCTGCGGGCCGGCGAAGGACGCTGCACGGTGTCCGTGAAAAAATGAAAAATAACAACTTCCGATGCATGTGTGTGTGGCGAATCCCAAACCAGGGAACACATCATGAGATGTAGCCAAGCTCCACAATGTACCAACGATGAACTGGCCGAACCAAATGCCGCTGCGGAGATGGATGGACACGAAGAAGAAGAAGAAGAAGAAGAAGAAGAACTTTGTTGATCTCCTGACTTTTCGTCTAGACCTACCAGCAGGTCAACATTTCACTTATCTAGTGAAATATCTCCACATTTATGGTATGGATTGGCACATAGTTCTGTGCTTTCATAGTCCCCAGAGGATGTATCATAAAGACTTTTTATCTAACACAATAAGGAGGTTAACCTGTTTGGTTTAAGTTCCCCTCAGGATGCACTGTAATTACTTTAATGATCTCCTGACTTCTCATCTAACACCATCATCGGGTCATATTTTCAATTGACCCAATATCTGCATTCCTATCAACCTTAGCTCTACTTTGTGCTAATTAGCTAATGTGACTACATGCTAAGGCTAAACTAAGATGGTGAACATGGTAATTATAACACCTGCTAAACATCCGCATCTTGGCATTAACATTACAAGCATGTTTGCATGCTGACCTGCCTGCAGCAGAGTTAATATGACTGTTTGTCTAGTTTGCTTTTGCACCTCTGACCATGAAGGACAGCCTGTCCTCAATGAATGAAGCGTTTATAAAAGTATAAAACATATTGCATAAAAGTACGCAAGGTGAGAAAAAATCAAACCATGAGTGAGTGCAAGTGACTATCTGGAAGTTTAATGAAACAAACAGCAGCTAATGAGTGCTCCTTTGGTAAAAAGCCTCTAAAACCAGCTAAACTGGTAATCGTGGTTATATGGATTAGTTCTATTTTTCTCTTCTGTGTTGAGGAACCGCTCAGTAGCATTTAGAGCTGCCAGTGTGTGAGGTTGCCCGGGGCAGCATGGATGATAGAAGAGCTCTGTGAGGGGGATGTAATCATGACCTTTATGAAGAGGACTCTACTTAGCAGCATAGTCTGGAGTTTGAAGAACCCTTCAGGCCTGATGTGAGCTAAAGGACATTTTGTGACGAGGCCTCAAACCATATAGAAAATGCTAAAGAAGAACACTGAACAAAGATAATCCGTGAGCCCCAAACCATAGATTTTAATACACCATTTGCACATCAAATGGCTTCTGTTGTTGCTAGTGTTTTCAGATTACTTTATAAAAGCTCAGCGTCACAGCATCCTCAAAAATAAAATTCTTCATCTGCTTCTCTCACTGCCAATATTTATAAATCAGAGTAACTGTCCAGTTTTTCTTTCTGACTTTACCAGCCAGAGCTCAACAGGAGGGAATGGAAATAAATTCAAAGTGTAGAATTCACAGAAGAAATGAGGTTTGCCTTGGGATAGATGTAGAATTAGTATGCCAATCACTTATATCTTCATAGTCTGGTAAAGTCTAACAACATCAAAACATGGAGTTGGCAAACAGATGTGAATTAGAGCAACACGGAAAAAAGAGCAAGCAGAAGGAAGATGAAAGTATTCTGAGCAGAACAGCAGAACTTCATCCTGACGGTGTGAGCAATTTAAATTCAGGTATTTTGGTGCTATTGGCATATTTACACCCCGAATTATGAAACTATTGGACAAAACAAACACCATTCTGTCAGCGAATAATATGGAAAGTTCATGGGGTCATTAAAATCAGATCATTCTCCAAGGAGCATGAATTCATACATTAAATTTCACAAGAATCTGCTAATCACATTGCTGTGTTTCAGTGGAAATCTGGCTATGATGGTAGAGTGAAGGTCCGGAAGACGCCAAAAAAATCAGAAGGAATCCTCCTCTGGGGACCATGAATACTCAGTTAGGACCTTTCATAGCAAACTGGACGCTAGTTTTTCTTCACATATCTGGCTCTAGTTCAGTGTTGGACAGATGGACTAAATTGACCGACTGTCCCCCCCGCCGATATTGCTCTTCTTCTAGTGAAGCACAATATCATCATGAGTCCCCAAGATATAAAAGTGCAGCAGCCCGAGTACATGTTTTATTCAAACAACTGTTTTGCAAGTTACTATTCTTCTCAAACCAAAGACACATCTGCTCTGAGGACATGAAACAGCATGGGACGGCATGATGCATGTCACCTCTTTCATGCACTAATCTAACTACCTTGTCTTGTGCTTCAAATTAGTGGGGATTTCTAAAAATATTTAGCCAAGACCACCATCTTTCCCTAATTTGAACCAAGCAATCTGAGTGCCTAAACAACCATATAAACATGAATTATGCATTAGTTGCTACAAGTGGGCAGGAAAACAGTGAATGGACGTTGTGCGGATCTGTTTAGTATACTGTAATATATATTTGCAATTTTCAGACACATTCATTGCAAATGTTCATAATGTTTCTTTCAAAATGCACATCTCTATATGAAATTTAATTTCAGATTGGGCAGCAGCAGTAACATGCAGTGTCCCAGAGCTATATATATTTGGTTTGTAGTTTCTACATTAATGAACTTGCCATCACATACAATCATGCATTCACAAAACTCTTTTAAAGGGGACCTATCATGCATTTTCCCTTTCCTTTAGTGTGTTGTATAGTTCTTTGTGTATGTAAAAGGTCTGCAAAGTTACAAAGCCCAAAGTCACTGCTCCTGAACTGCCTTGATTGAAGTCCCATCTTTTCATACGTAACGTGGTGACGTCACCAAGTAACACATTTGCATAACGGCTAGTTTGTCACGCCTTCAAACAAAAGCTAGTTAGAGCGGAGTTTGGCTCGGTTGACCAATCACACAGTGACATTAAAGCTGTTCGTGTTCTAGTAGCAACCAAAATGTACAAGTATGCACCTGAAAATAAGCATAATGGGTCGTCTTTAAACAGTAATTGCTTTTCACCCAAGAAAACTACGAGTAGCTCCAAAAGGCAACTCACAACAACATTTTGATTAATGACAGGACATGAACTATAATCCCTCTAACCCGTGAGGCTCTAAAAATGCAAAACTGATACTGTGTATTGTGTGTTGAATCCAAGCTGCAACCTCCGGGGCTGGAAAATGAAGCGCCAAAAACTGTATTTCATTTAATGGCCACTTGAGGCTGGTTCCAAAAGTGAGTCAATCCCCACAGACCATCATGTTCAAATGACCAACTTTGAACTCTATAAAGAATTGTTAAATATAACTCACCTGTTTAACTATATTAAGGCTTAAAGTTAGGCATAATTACGGGCGTGGCCGCTTTGAGTAACAGTTGCTGTCTGCTAGATGTCACCTTGAATCACTGAACTTGACCTCTCGGCCATATTTGTGGTGAACTTTTCATGCAAATATCGAACATAATACGGCTTACATTGTGGTTAATTGTACGCCGGGCATCCTGCTGGATGATGGTCTGGATGACCTCCATGCCCATATCAGTTTCATCTGTGATAACCGGAACTGTAATGTCCTTGTTTCACTGAAACTTGGCTAAATCCTGGAATAACGTTACCGGACAGTTGCATTCGACTCTTGTTTTAATTACCGATCTGACAGAACAGATGACAGGAAAAAAAAAGCCTGTTTTTAGCTAGCCAAAAGTAGAATCCCAATTAATATCACAGTTGTTAACGTGAATTATGGATGCACCTTGCTAACAAAGCTAGCTAGCTAGTGCTAGCATTAGCTGCTACATTTGTTATGCTAATAGGACCTGCCAACATCAAGCTTCGCTCTTCTCCAGCTCCGACCTCTCGTCACGTATGGTCACTTCTGGTTCCAAAAGAACAAAAGTTAAACTTGAGGCTTCAAAGCAGCAGTCCGTCAAAGTGACTACGCCCACTAACAGTCTATGGTTAAAGTCTGTATTTTGCAGTGTAATGAAGGTTGTAGCCTCTAGGGTGCATTAATGGAACATTGCACTTTTATTCTTGTTTATTTCGAGGCCAAGAACGCCAGTGAAAATATTTAATCCAATGTCATTTCAGTTGTGATAAATAGAGTTAATCCATTTGCAGCTTGCATACAAACAGTCTCTGCATCAGAGGACAGGAATATTATCAAATCAATTATCATGATTTAATTCTTGTTTTTGTGTTGGTAATTAACTGCATATGTATAATGCATCTGTAGGTGGCAATACCTCTGAAACACTGTTTCAGAGCCACATGTTGGCACCACGCAGTAAACAATCACTCCCGTTGGACTTTTGGCAAGGATTGTGTTGTTTTAGTGTTAATTATGTGCGACAGCATACAACGCATAATAGCATAATTCAAATTACTATGCATTGTTTGCACAACTGCAACAAACAACACCAGAGGCAGATAGAGAGGTGAGAATTCACCGTGCCTTCTCTTCCCACATCTAGAAATATATACACACAGCCATCATCCATACCACAGTATCATTTCCTCTTCGTGTAGCATGACACCCTGAGATTAAAGCTATGCAGAAAAAAACAGTGCCAATATATGGATGTTAAACTCCTATTCAACTGGATGCAGTGCATGAAGTGTAAGAGAAATGAAGATTTATAGGGTAAGGCAATTACTCTAAGCCTGGTGCAGCAGCCCTTATTTAGCTGAATGGTAAGCTCGCCTTGCTTGGAGGAGCACTAATTACTGAAGCTTATAGGAGGCTTACACTAATCTTGATTGAATTTCTGAGTGTGATGTGAGATCTCGCCATCAAACTTTTTCCCACTGACAAAAGAGCAACTTTTAAAGCCAATGTTTTCAAACAGGTTTAACCTACTGGGTGTGCAAACAAATCCAGCTGCAGAATTTGCATAAACTCACCTGCTGTATTTCAAGAAAAAGCAAACAAAAGACGAGTGAATAGTATGACAACAGAGAGCAGACTGGATGTAGTCCTGAATACTGACTGACTGGTGTTAGTAGTCTGTGTAAGAGTGCTTCTAAAAATGTGAATCATGATGGTTTGGAGCAAAAATGTAACTCAAACTTTCCTGATACAAAAAAATAAATAAAGAATAAATAAAAGCTAAACATATTACTGTAGCAGGATATACTAATAGTAGCTTTTACTACTTTTAGCTCCATCTGTTATCTGACTGATATCCAAATAACGTTGAAGGAATGCTCTAACATGTTGATATTATGTTTAGGAGTGGGAGATAGGGATTCAATCTTCTATCATGGTACATGCAATTCCATTAGAAACCATTTATAAAATTAAATTGAACAGGTGAGACCGTAGCAATAGCAACTCATAATATAATAACTGTTCATTCACAATGTAATAATTTAAATGTAATAAAAGCTCATAATGTAATAACATGTTTTGTGCATAAAGTAATAACGTATTACATTATGAAACAATGTTACATATAAACTAAGCAAAAAAAGGTGAATAATGTAAAAAAGTCAGTGCATGATAGTGTAATAATAATAAAAAAAGAGTACTCTCATTGTCTTCTTAAAGCAGCGGAGCTCTTCTAGTTTTACAATCCTTCATTTAAGCAGCTGGACTTTGTCTGTTTGGTCTAGAGGACATTTCCTTGGATGTGGGACAAAATTCAGGACAACAAGATATCCAATGACCTGGACAAATGACAACCTTAAAGGTATAATATGCAAGAATTCACTAAAAAACAAAGTATAGACTGATATAAAAATAATCCCTCTCAGTTAGTTGTATGTTTTAGAGCGTAACCGCCGGGAAACAATCATTTAAAAATAACATTTTATTTCTCTGATTTGCTGCTTTGTTCTCACTAACGCCGTTCTCTCTCTCTCTCTCTCTCTCTCTCTCTCTCTCTCTCTGTCCAGTCACTCTATAGCTCGCTCCATCATCGCTGCTCTCTCTCTCTCTCTCGGCTCGTTGAGCATATTGCATAAGGCATATTATACCTTTAACAGAGATGATGCTGACTTTAATATACTGGGTGAATCTTAGCATGTGAAATAAGTGTTCCATAGGCTACATAATTATTCCAGTTTTAAAGTTCAACTTGAAATGTGACCATTTATCAGTTCTCAGAGGCAACACTCATTGTACAGCAGCCTTGCTTTCTGTGTGAAGCAGCTTTTTTGATTAAGATGCCTGATGGATGAGGGCATGGATTGTGCTTCGAGGTATAGGGAATACATGATACATGGGGAAACTATTTATATACATTTTATTATGTGTTTTATTCAAATTTAATTTTTTATTTGGTTTATTGATTTTTCTTACTTTATTTTTCATTATGTAATGTCATAATATTTAAGTTTAGTTGTATGATATTCACTGAGCTTGAGTTTCAGAGTTGTTATTATGTTTCTATGTCTCTGGTTGTAAAATGTTGTTGTACACGTTACAAAATAAACATGCAGTTAGTATATATATGCCTCTGGCATCATGAATTTAATGTAAGGCAACTTATTACAGTAAGCACAAAACTGTTATTATGTAATGCGCTCATGGTTTTCTTCCATTACGTGCTAATCATTACACCAAGAGCTTTTATTACATTTAGGGCCCTATTTAAGCGATCTATAACGCATGGTCTAAAGTGCATTGTGGCGCAAGTGCATTAAGGGCTTGTTCAACTCCACCATTGCTATTTAAACAGCGTATAATCTGGATGCAATGTAAGCCTGAGACACACAGGGAACGTCAGCAGCACACGGCAGCTGCAGAACCGGTTGTTTTTTATTTCGGCGTCCATGTTAACAGGTTAGAGCAGCCACACTTCACAGTTCACAGCAACAACGGACAGTGAAAACGATCGTTTGACTGTATATTGACATCATACCAGCAACATTACTACAGTTTCAATATCTGTAGAATATGTCACAGACATGAAAAAAAGTAAAGTTGTATTTTTAAATCAACACTTCCTGCTACCGTTTCAAAATAAAAGCACTCAAGCGTTTTTTTTTTTTCTGTGTACAGAATTCCTTCGTTTGTTAACACAAGGCTTTTATTCTGAAATATTTACAGGACAGTGTTGTAGGAAATGCAGTGACTTGCACGGCTCCATGGATGAATAAAGTATGGGGTTTTAATTGTGGATTATTACTATTGTTTACAAATGAGCACACGCTTCTTAACCTTTTCTAAATACATATATACATATATAAATATAAATGACATTTATAATGAAATGAAATGGCCATTATGAAAGGCAAACTCAATGTAGAAAGAAAGAGCTGACAGCAGCAGCTGCAGCAGAAACGCTGTCAGTTTGGACTCCACATGCGTGAGATACGCAGCAGTTCAGCGAGGCAGCCGCCACACGCTGCTCATGCGGGCAGTCTGGCCCAGGCACAAGGGGCAAAGGGCTTGTATTTAGTCTCTTCATTAATCATAGTTGTGTTTTGGGCATAACATGAATTAAAAGGCGGATTTGCCAAATTGGAGAAGCAGTTTTCTGCTGAGGAAACAGATCTGCTGGTGTGTGAGCAGATGTATGTGGTGTTTGTCCGATGGACCCTCTGCCTCCTCCGTCTCCCCGTCCTCTGTCCCATCAACAACTCCATCTGACTGCATCTCAGCAAATGCACCGATAACTAAATTTCATTATATGATAATCAGCAGTAGACTAAATATGGTAAACATGTATTGATAAATAATGAAAACTGTATTGCTTTCCGATGCAACTCGGGGAGGGAGGTGAGGGAGCAGAGGGAGAGAGATGAGGGAGGGAGGGAGAGAGGTGAGGGAGGAGAGGGAGAGAGATGAGGGAGGAGAGGGGGAGAGATGAGGGAGGAGAGGGAGAGAGATGAGGGAGGAGAGGGAGAGAGATGAGAGAGGAGAGGGAGAGAGATGAGGGAGGAGAGGGAGAGAGATGAGGAAGGAGAGGGAGAGAGATGAGGGAGGAGAGGAGAGGGAGAGAGATGAGGGAGGAGAGGGAGAGAGAGAGATGAGCGAGGGAGAGAGAGATGAGGGAGGAGAGGGAGAGAGATGAGGGAGGGAGAGGGAGAGAGATGAGGGAGGGAGAGGGAGAGAGATGAGGGAGGGAGAGAGATGAGGGAGGAGAGGGAGAGAGATGAGGGAGGAGAGGGAGAGAGATGAGGGAGGAGAGGGAGAGAGATGAGGAAGGAGAGGGAGAGAGATGAGGGAGGAGAGGAGAGGGAGAGAGATGAGGGAGGAGAGGGAGAGAGATGAGGGAGGAGAGGAGAGGGAGAGAGATGAGGGAGGAGAGGAGAGGGAGAGAGATGAGGGAGGAGAGGAGAGGGAGAGAGATGAGGGAGGGAGAGAGAGAGAGATGAGGGAGGGAGAGAGAGAGAGATGAGGGAGGGAGAGAGAGAGAGATGAGGGAGGAGAGGGAGAGAGATGAGGGAGGGAGAGCCTGGGTAGCTGCCTGGCTCAACATGTCATGAGAGATGAGCAGTGCTCGAAGTGGGCCGGTACGTAGCGGTACGTAGCATTTTACTCCTTGGCGTACCGTGACATTTTCATGCGTACCGGAGCTTCTCACAAGCTGCCGGTACTCTCCTCTGCTCTCTCCATATCAGGTTCTCTGGGAGATTCATAACGGTGATTAAAACGGCGCAGAGCCAGCGTATTTGCGCCGCGTGGGTTCCTATAGGGAGCGGAAGCGCCGCGCTATTAATCTCCGCTCGAGCTGAAGCCTGGCTGTTTACATCAGAAGCGCATTTCTCTGCGCCGGTCAACATGTGATTCTGATCCTCTGCTGTTTACTATCCATCTCTCTCTGTCTGTCTGCTTATGTCTGTCTGCCAGGGGCGGGGCTAAAGAGGGGGGGGCGGGGCCAACGAGGGGGCGGGGCCAAAGAGGGGGCGGGGCTAAAGAGGGGGGGCGGGGCTGGCACGGGCCACCCCTGGAATCTAAATGGCCCCCCCATCAGAGTCTGAATGTGATAGGTCCAATAAGACTCAACAAACATTAATGATGATCTAATGTATTACTGATATACTGTATGAGACCCAGCTGAAATTCATAACATTTTACAATAAGGAATTCAGCATCACTGTTTCTGGCACTGTACAGCATGTATAATCCTAAAAAGCGACAGCAGTGGCAAAAAAATTAATTATAACTTATGAATATTAGTTTATGCTAGATATTCACACGCAAAGTTTATGCCAGAGGGGCAAATTATTCAGTTTTCTTTCCTGAGATTTAAAGGTAAAATTAGAAGTTCAACATAAAAAGCTGTTGCAGTGTACTGATTATTTTGTCATTTTCATTGTTTTAAGGTCACCAGAAGTCAGGAAACAAAGTCTCTGAAACTCAAATTTTTTGCCCATTGGGGCACTTAAATTATTACATTACACGTAATTACAGTTTTTCTCATTCGCTTTGGCTCAATTCTTGAATGAGAATTGTTTTTTTCAAAAGGATAAGTAATAATCTCTTTCATTTAAGTAAATTGCAACGTGTTTTGGCACGTGTGCAAAAGAGTCAGTACAAGAACCACTTGCACGTCTTGCAGATTAAAACTGATGAGTTGACTCAGTGAAACTGTCGTCCTCTTCACAACTTCTAAACTTTCTTTCATCGTTTGAGCTGCCACATTATCAAAATCGGTCAGACATACATGTATATTCCATAAATACCTATGACACGGTGTTACGTACTGTGAGGAGGTACAATTAGTTGTTTTTTGCTTTACTTATTTTTGGCATGGATGTCATTTCGTGGCAAGTTTCTGTCCACTGTTTATAACTTACAGTAACATGAGAGATCCAAGGTGAATTTTCTGTCTACAGTACATGTAGCACATTGCTACACAAACAAATGTACTGTATACATACAAATGTGCATATCCTTTGTCTGTGCACTACAGTAGACCTTGATCGACTTTCAGTAAACTTTTACCTTTTGAAATCGGAATCTATAAAGTTCATTGTGATGCACAAACAGCATCCAGCTAGACAGAACTGTCATTCTGCTGTAGTACAGTAACAGTCAGTGTCAACAAAAAGTAGAACAGAATAGAGATTAGTATAAAAGAAACATCCTCAGGGTTGACTGCCATGGTGAAGAAAAACAGTACGGCTCACACGATGACAAAACAACTTTTCATTTTGGAGTCATTGGCCAGTTTACTGACACAATAACTGGTTAAGAAGCATGAATCAAGTGTTGTAAAAGTTACTACCTTTTGCAGGCATGTAATAGAGTTGTGATGTCCCATCAAACAGTTGTGATAATTACATTTACAGTTTAGCGAATGTTAACAGTGTTTTGAAAAATAATCCAAAGTGATTGAGAAAAACTTACATTATGAGCTACGAATGATAAATTTGTGCTTAGTACTGTTTTCAACAGCAGCTAAATTAACCAGATTTGCTGCTCTTGTGAATATTTCCAGCAGCAGGACGGTGTCTGTTCGGTTGAGCCAAAATAAACTACAGTGTTTGTTCATGGTAATGAAGGGAACATGTCACCCAGAGCAACAGTGTGACTCACTGATGTGTTTTTAATGGACAACAATAGAGCTCTATGGTATAGAGGAAGGAGATATATCAGGCTTTGGATACACAGGCAATATTTATATCTATACTTGAAAATTAGCCATCCCTAATTGTGTTTATTATGTTTATTAAAAAATATGACGTGACACTTGCCCTGCTTAAGATGGCTGCTCGCGCTAAACTAAAAACTAATTTGTATTTTTCCTGCACTAAACTTACTTAATGGCACAAATTACCTATTTGGGCTAGAAATGGCTCTGAAAATAAGATGACTCTTCTTAACAAAGGCAACAAGCTAGCTGCCGTGACTGACGCCTCACAGCAACATGCTTTTATTGAGGAGCAGTTTTCAAAGTTTGAAATCTGCTTGGACAAGATTCACCAGGAAGTCTTGGCGAATTCAAAGCTGTTTGAAAGCTAAAAACAGACCAGAAGGACCTCACAGTGCCCTAAAGTGTGCTCTAAACCGAGGAAACCATACCGGACCGGTACAACAGCGTGGAAGCTACTTACAAATGAGCACACGCATCTTAACCTTTTCTAAATATATATATACATATATAAATATAAATGACATTTATAATGAAATGAAATGGGCATTATGAAAGGCAAACTCAATGTAGAAAGAAAGAGCTGACAGCAGCAGCTGCAGCAGAAACGCTGTCAGTTTGGACTCCACATGCGTGAGATACGCAGCAGTTCAGGCCTAGCATGAGGACCGGTCACGCCAACATACGGATCATAAACTTGCCGGAGAAAGTCAAGAAAAATGTCCCCATTGCTTTCATCTCACCCATCCCTGTTGAAGTTGTTCCCGGCTTTCTGAGGAGAAACTCAAGGTGATGGCAGCACACCGGATCGGTCCAGAACGCAACTCAGTACTCGACGTACTGACTGATGCGTAACTGATGAAAGACACTATTCTCCACAGAAACCTGTTCCATGCAACATCATCTTCTCGGGCATCCCGGACAAGTCACCCGAACCCTACAACAACTAACTAACCTAAAACTCACTTGAAATTACCGCCGGACACCGTCAAAAGCATCACAGTCCGCGGAGTTCACCGCCTCGGCAGTCAATCAGAGAAAGGACCTCGACCTGTCGTCGCAACATTCAAACACTTTCAGCAAAAAGAACAGGTCAAAGGAAAGGAAAGGAACTCAGATGCACAACATTCAGACTTAACAATCAAAACTCGCAACAATAAATGAACAACAGAAAATACTGGACCCAATCTTAAAGGAAAATAAAACGTGCATCACTGGTAGTTGACAGACTGTATATCGATGGAAAGTTCGAAAAAAAGAAAGTCACGCCATGGCTCCTCTTATTGAACTGAAATAGACTAAAATATCAAACCATGATAATTGGACTCTCGTAAACCTCCTCGCTCCTTAACTCTCTGTATTGCCCAGAGTTTTTTGTAGTTGTTATTCATGTTCTGTGTCCACAACTCTTTTTTTTTTTATGTCCGGTCACATGTCTCTACTTTGTAGGTTATGTTACATATATCAGTCTCAGTCAGTTAATGTGGACAGCTCCAAACTCTCTCTCTCTCAATTTCAATTCAATTCAATATGCTTTATTGGCATGACTGTCAGGTGAACAATATTGCCAAAGCATCTCTCTCTCTCTCTTCTTTCTCCTCTTTCATTTAAAGAAGATATACTTAAAGCTGAAGTAGGCGAGATTGGAGCAAATATGATAAAAAAAAAAGTTATTTTTATAAAACGGTCGCTATATCCTGACAGTAGTACATGAGACAGGTAACCTGAAAAAAATCATGTTCCTCTGTGTCCTCTGGTGCATCTACAGATTTCACAGACCAGACGAAAACAAGCTGATCTGAGGTCTGCAGTCTATGAGAGCCGGCTGTCAATCACTCGTGAACTCTGATCAAACGGTCGAACTAGGCAGCGCTGATCAGATATGGATCAATATTCTGTTACTGTAATGACTATTTCTCTCCTCCGATGTTCTCAGAAACATCTTGTAGTTACTGTTTAGCTGTAAAATGAGAAAGTTTGTGACCCAGCAGCCATGTTGAGTTCAGTTGAGGAAACACCAAGCACCGCCTACCAGCCGGAGCACAGCCAATAGGAACGCTCTCTCTCTCTGAAATGACCTGTGATTGGTCAAAGTCTCCCGTCACAGACTAGATGTTCTAAAGTCTGAAAACAGAGACATGAGGAGGAGCAGAAGTCTAGTTTTCTCTCAGAACACTTGAATTACAATATGCTGAAGGATTATTATGGGATTTTTGCCCAATGATGCCAAAAATATACTGCCTACTGCAGCTTTAACATCCCAGTGTGTCTCGGCCGTAAGTAATAGTTTAAATGCACACTGTAAGCATGTCTGTAGCTCAAGGTATTAATCATTGTTAATTTCTTTGAATATACAATAATCCTAATACATATTCTAGCATTCTGGATTAGTGGTTGTAAGTAATCTTCATGGTACATTTCCTAAGTAACATATTTACTCCACTGCTAACCTTTAAGGCAGTGTGTAGGCTACAGCTGTTAATTTGTACAAATGACAAGTAACTCCTAGAATGGTATAATTATGACGGTTTTAGTTAAGAGATTAGTAGATTTTTCTCACTTGGTTTAAAGTACGCAGAACGTGTTTACTCCATTTCAGCATCAGTAAATCTCTGTTCGACCTCGTGTTCTGTTGAAGAAAGCTGTGAACGCGCATCTATCTGAATTACTTACACCTGGTTTAACCTAGTCGCACCTCCTCAGCCGGGCTTGGCCAACGTGAAACGTATAAAGCCAGGATGCACTAGATGACTAGACCAGGTCAAGTCTTGTTTTTTTCTGCTATCCTGGATTTCTTAATTCTGCTTTTTGTGAAACAGCCCCCTTCATATCTTGAATATACAAGGCCAAACAAAGGGATTAAACTCTACTCATTGTTTTCTGTATCTTCTTACAAACACAGTTCTGGACCAAATGTCTCAAACACCTGATGTATAACTGATACCTCCAAAAAAAACCCAATCACCAGCAGATCCACCTCAACTTTTCACATCGATCCCGTCTCACTCCTAGAAAAAGTTTTTTCATGAAAGTTACTCCGTCACCAACATGCACTTTGTTGGCTCTTTTATGCACATATTGGTTTTGTAAGTATGTATCTCTCTTTTGGAAAATGTTGTGCTCCTATTTGACAATTTTTTAAACTACTTTACTGTATTGCTCCTGAATGTTTTGCCCAATTTATCAGAACATGAAAAACCTGTCTTACTAATTGGCCTAACAAAAGAGATACTGTGATTGCGGTGGAGTCCTCGACATACTCTCACAAAATCACAGCTGTTATCTATTCATCTTATCATCATCATTAGTAATAATTGCATTATCTATATTTTATTATTAATATTATTATTTAATATATAGTTTTTCCAATTAATGTTTAGCTTTGAATGATAATGTTAATAATTTCCAATGCATATGCATATCACAAAAAAAAAGATATCTAAGATCTTAAAAGAGGACAAAATAATGCCATACTCAAATTAACACGACAACTCTGCAATTTTTGGGCTTACGGGAATATTAAAGTTTAATATAGAGTGCAGAAAAGGTTAAGAAATACAGTCTATCTAATGAGTCATTCAATGAATGGAATTTAAATGTGTAAATCAGACATGTTTCAGTTAAACGCAGTTCTTGTGTAAACGGGATCAGCATCAAGTCAGGAACTTGTCAGTCAGTGTAAATACTTTTGCTTCTTAATGGGATCTGTAAAACATGTAGTGGTCAGGGTGGCAGTGACCCTTCCACATGTATTCACCACAGACAAATTCTAGCAGCATTTGCTTCCTGGCGGGTGTTAATTTCAGAACCTGCCTAAAATGAAAAATACATTGAAACAGCAGTCAGTTAGCGGTGTATAGTTGACCTTAATGTGGACTGAAAGCCTAAAGATACAGTCAGCATTTCCTAACAGTGAGTGTGGAATCGAAACCAAAGCTGAGAAGGTTTTGATGTGAGGTGACGGTGCTAAACACTGAGCATCTCTACTGCCAGCTTAACCAAATGATTTATATGGATTTCTTTTTAAAAGCACATTAAATGTGTTTCAAATTTCTAAGTAGCTGAGGCATAAAGCATCGTCCACACTGGGAACGTCAGGAGCGCGTGGCGGCTGCATTACCTGAGCCGCGCGGTTCACAGCAACAACAGACAGTGAAGGTGATCTATTGACTGTATATTAACATCACATCAGCAACATTACTAAAGTTTACACGTCTATATCTGTAGAAAATGTTACGGAGATGAAAAAAAGTAAAGATTTGTTTTTAAATCAACACTTCCTGCTTTCATTTAAAAATAAAAGCTCTCAAGCGTTTTTTTTTCTATGGACAGAATTCCTTCATTTGTTAACACGAGGCTTTTATTCTGAAATATGTGCCGGACAGTGTTGTAGAACATGCAGTGACTTGCAGAACTCCATGAATGAATATAGTACGGGGTTTTAATTATGGATTATTACTATTATTTACAAATTACCACACGTTTCTTAACCTTTCTCTGTCTAAAATAAATATAAATGATATTTATAATGAAATGAAATGGCCATTGTGAAAGGCAAACTCTATGTAGAAAGAAAGAGCTGACAGCAGCAGCAGAAGCGCAGCTGGTGTGAACACCCGACGCATGAATCACACAGCCGCCACGCGACGCAGCCGCTCCTGACGTTCCCAGTGTGGATGAGGCGTAAAACTCTCTCACTCTCAGTAAAAAACTGCACATACACTTGGAGATCTACGTTTTGGAGCCAATTCATATGAATAGCTTTGAATGCATCACTAAAGATAGTTTTCTTCAGAAGTCAAAGTCTGTCATTTCGTTGAACTGTCCCCCCCCAAACTAAAGTCTAATCTAAAGGAGACGGAGCATCTGGAATAAACCACCTCTGTGTGTGAAGGTCTGAATGTTTTAAAACCTCTGCTGACATATCACATTTTCATCATTTCAACCTGTTTTATTGTTGTGTACTGTGTGTTTTGCTTTTATATTGGTGTGTTTCATCACAACTATTTGCTGTTTATTTGTACCCTATACTAAAAACGTTATGCTATTTATTTATATAACACATGTTTAAAGGCCCCTTTCCATTTACAAGTATAATAGTACATTTAAATTATTCTGATGACACAATTTTTTTTGTAGAAAAATGGGACAATCCCGGTGCATTTAATGGGTCGCAGTGTCCCAGGTTGAAAATAGTCTCTACATTTCCTATAAAGAGCTTTAGATGTGATAAAGAATAGAAATACAACAACAAAGGAACAACAAAGGGAAATACATGCACAGAACAAACGGTAATGTCTAACAACAGCTCAAAGCCAAATCATGTTCTGCCTTTAAAACACATTTTAAAACTGTGAATGTAATTTATGTTTTATACATTTTATTATGTTTTGTACGCTGCACATTTTAAATTTGTATCATGTCTGTTCTACTGGCTTCTGACTTGTTAGAGCCCGAGCACCGACAACGTTCCTGTAAACCGTTAGTTAAATACTATCATTTCTGGAGTATATCGGGGCTTTGAGGATGTCCCATTTCCTGGATTGGAAGAAAAAAAAGTTATGTTGCTAGTGAACAGAATCCTGGAAGCAGTTACGTTTCCTCCAAAACATACAGTATGTTAGGTTGTAATCTCAGTGTAACCAGCGTGACTTTGACTCGCTTGGCCAGAGGGACGAGTGTGTATTAACAAAGAGGACAAACCACAGAGAAAAACAGGAGCCAAAGCACACACACACACACACACACACACACACACACACACATATCTCAGTATCTCTGCACATCTGCATACAACATTGCCAATTAATTTAGATTTATTTCCCTTAAATGCTTTCCTCTATTTTCTCTTGTTTCCCCCACCACAGCGACGGAAAGTAAACTTATTAAACTGAAGTGCATCAAATGAATAAGTGAAAGGCTTTAATTTTATATGCCTAGGGGGCTTCATAAATGCATGTCACTGATGCAATGAAATTAACATTGTGTGTGTGTGTGTGTGTGTGTGTGTGTGTGTGTGTGTGTGTGTCATGTCTGGGAGCTGGTTTCTCTGGAGTTTTGACTGGGTAAAATGAAATCCAGAGTACACCCACAGGGCAACACGACTGAACAAATACAATAATTCAATTTACTCTTCAATTACATTCGCATTCAGGCTTCCCCCTCCTTTAATTAAACTGTTGTACACGTCGGTGCCGAGCAGACGCAAATATAATCAAGTAAAATCAATCACAAGGCCCAATATTCCACCTCATAAACCAAATGAGGGATTTGATATTGAGCGTTGTGCTTTTATTTTCTTTCTTTTTTTTGTCTAAAGCAAATCAGTAAATTACTAGTGTGAAATGACGTTCAAAGCAATATGCAGTTAACAAACTGAAACTAATTAACACATTTCAAAGGAGTTCACAGGATGAGAATGAACACGACACGCATACTCAGCTTTGATATTGATATCAGTCATACATATTTCATTTGGAGACATCAAATGCATTGATTACCCAGAATTCCTAAATGTTGTTGGAGTGGGGAAGTCACTGCAGGTCGCTGCGTGCCATCAATACATACAACACAAAACAACCCGGGGCTGCCGATTGCTTATTCATGGATCTGTCATCAAATGAATGGATGAATGTGCTCTCCCTGTGTGTGTGTGTGTGTGGGGGGGGGGACGACGACTACATACAAACTGTTCAGGCTGGATATTGAACACTTTCCTGCTCACACATGGAGGTCATGGCAGCTACTGATGAGGACAGTCGAGGACACAGATGGAGCGAGTAAGGACAAACTGTCATAGATTTCCAGAATAAAGTCATAATATTACGAGAAAAAAGTCGTTATCTTGCGAGAATAAAGTCATAACTTTACAAGAAAAAAAGTTGTAACATTACGAGAATAAAGTCATAACTTTACGAGAAAAAAAGTCGTTATATTACGAGAATAAAGTCAGAACTTTAAAGGAAAAAAAGTCGGAATATTACGAGAATAAAGTCATAACTTTACAGGAAAAAAGTCGCAATATTACGAGAATAAAGTCATAACTTTACAAGAAAAAGTCGTAATATAACGAGAATAAAGTCATAACTTTACGAGAAAAAAAGTCGTAATATTACGAGAATAAAGTCATAACTTTACGAGAAAAAAAGTCGTAATATTACGAGAATAAAGTCATAACTTTAGGAGAAAAAAAGTCGTAATATTACGAGAATAAAGTCATAACTTTACAAGAAAAAGTCGTAATATAACGAGAATAAAGTCATAACTTTACGAGAAAAAAAGTCGTAATATTACGAGAATAAAGTCATAACTTTACGAGAAAAAAAGTCGTAATATTACGAAAATAAAGTCATAACTTTACGTGAAAAAAAAAAAATAACACGTAAAATTACTACTTTATAATATTAGGACTTTATTCTCGTAATATCAGATTTATTTATTTTCCTCAATGTGGCCCTAATACTCCGTCGTACCGTCGTACCATAGACCTACAACAATGAGAAATAAAAATGAAAATGTTAACAAAAAACAGTTATTCATTTCAATTTTTAAAAATCCACAGGGAGCCGCTGGAGAGGAGCTGAAGAGCTGCAGGTTGCTGACCTCTGGTCTAGACCGCCACAGTGGAGAAGTACCAGCCAACCCAGGCAGTACGCACCTGAACCGGGTGGAGCCACGGCCCAACAAACAGCTGTTCAGTACGCCTGATGGCGGCTGTACATTCAACATAACACGCCAATGCAGGAACCGGGCAAAGCAGATGTAACTTTGCCTCCCCGTCCCCAGCATGGGGTGGAAGACAAAAAGCATCCAGCTGCAGGTGATAACCCAAGACCTGAAACAACTGCTTAACCCCTTAACATGCCATTATTCTGTCTTTCAGAGGTTGTAGTGGGCTCAGTTTTCAAGCTACAGAGAGAAGATGTCACCGTTCCTGTTCACCACCTACACCTCCGACTTCCGCTTCAACTCGGGTACGTGCCACCTTCAGAAGTTCTCTGACGACTCCTCCATCGTCAGCTGCATCACAGATGACAACGAGGAGGAGTACAGAGCTCTGGTGGAGAACTTCATATGGTGGTGCGACAACAATCACCTCCAGCTCAACATCGGGAAGACCAAGGAGCTGGTGGTGGACTTCCAGCGGAGCAGGAAGAGGCTCCCGACTCCCATCACCATCCGAGGGGAGGAGGTGGAGGAGGTGGACTCCTACAAGTTCCTGGGGGTCCATCTGAACAATAAACTGGGTCCATCAGAACAACAAACTGGGTCCATCTGAACAATAAACTGGGTCCATCTGAACAACAAGCTGGGTCCATCTGAACAACAAACTGGACTGGACCAACAACAGCGAGGCCCTCTACAGGAAAGGACAGAGCCAACTGTTCTTCCTGAGGAGGCTCAGATCCTTTAATGTCTGCAACAGGCTGCTGCAGATGTTCTACCAGTCTGTGGTAGCCAGCGTCCTCTTTTTTTGCTGTGGCGTGTTGGGGGGGAAATACCAACACAAGAGATACCAACAAACTGAACAGGCTGGTGAGGAAGGCCAGTTGGATCAGAACTGGACAATCTGGAGGTGGTGGCAGAGGGGAGGATGAGGAGGAAGCTGGACGCCCTCCTGGAGAACCCCCCCCACCCCCTCTATGAAGAGCTAGCCATGATGAGGAGCACCTTCAGTCACAGACTGATCCCCCCCCTCGGCACAACACAAAGCACTTGGGTCAGTCCTTCTTGCTGGTTGCCATCAGGCTCCACAACCAAGGCTGACCCCCCACACGAGAACTGCGAGGACTTTGAACTCCAAACACACACTATCTGCACTATCTGCACTATCAACAACAACCTCTTCTTATCCACTGGTGCACTTTAAACCAAAACTGTACATATACATCTATTTATTGTACAGTACATTTTTTATTGACGGACGATAAATACCATACTTACTCACCATGTATATTCTGTATATTCTGTACTTCTATTTAGTGTTTATTGTTTTTATAATTCTTGTACACCTGTACCTGTTTTTTGCTGCTGCTTTGACACCTGAATTTCCCCAAGGGGATTCATAAAGGTTCATCTTATCTTATCTTATCTTATCTTATCTCTGTTGCATTGTTACGCCTCGCCTCAGCTCTTTTCAGATGATGAGCGAGCGGCCAGTGAAGGCTATAAGCTGTGATTTCTGCTCATCCAGATGTTAAAAGCGCTGAGTGAGCTGCAGCCTAACATGCCCCGCTGCAGTGGTCATCACCACCTGAACGTCCCGGCGAAGAGATGTCGCGGCGGGCTTCCGTGGGCCGCTGATCAAGTATAGCGGTGGAGCCGGAGCGGGGACTATAATGGCGTCAACCTTGAGCTCCGGCCCATTCTCATGGTAGCGAAGCATGAACATCAAGGAGTCAGAAGTGTACCCACCACTGCTGCAGTGCCGGGCAGGCCGGGCAGGCTGGCTGCTGCTGAACGCCGCTCTCTGCAGCCGGCGCCAAGGCACTCAAAACGAGTGACATGAATATCTGTCCCAGCGATGAGGCCGGGACAAGAAAAGTTTCTAGAAGCGGCGCTCCATCCATGGAGATAAGCAGTCAGTGGGCAAAGAGTAAAAGGATAGCAGAGAGCAACATGTGCGTCCTTGTTGACTGTGGAGTCGGCACATATTCGGGTAGGCACGTCCTGATTTGCCAGCTACGCTGCTGCAGATTTTCAGGTGGTGAATGCGTGCTTGTGATTGGAGGAGAGTATTACCCATAGAGTCCAGTAGAGGGCGGAGCCTGTGTGAGATAAAACAGTCCGTGTGGAGAGTAAAAGAGGCAGAACGCATTGGCTGAAATGCAATCTGGCGACTCGTGAAAAAATCCAGTCGTACACGTCGTCTCTCAACTCCAACTCCAGTCTCACATCTCAAGTTACTAATTGAACTGTAAACAATGACAATATCCACCGTCAACACCGGAACCGGAAGTAACTTAAAGGAACAGTGAAGGATTCAGTAACATCGTGGTGAGGTTGCAGCTTGACACCTATTGGAAGATAAACATTGTGTAAAGTTTTGCCATTTATTGTTTTATGTTAAAATGTGACCATGTAAATGACGTTAGGTGAACTTTCATTTTATTGCTACTTAAACACATGCAACATGCCATTTACAAAGACACGGACTGCATCACCCTCCCATACCGAACATGTGTGTGTTTACGAGACAGATGGTCCTGAAGAGAAGAAGGGCAGCACGAGCTGGTTGTTGCACCTACCAAAACAAATGCATCATTTCTATGCAAATTGGCCATATACCTCAATCTATCACCAGCAAAGGGCTTGACACCTGTTGTGAATATGCATGAGTTTATGGCAATTAAAAGCAGGAGAGCGGTGGGAGGAGGAGGTAATGATAGCACAGGCAGGAAGAGCTACGGGCCATTCAACACTACGGAGATGTAATTCCTCTCCTCCACACCACTTCACACAGCTACTTTATTGGTTTTGTAATTGAAATCTTTTTTCCCCCTCAGCCTTCCAATCCAACTCCCACTCTGCTGCTTGCGTGCTGGATCTCCATGTACACATTAATCTCTTCCACTCCACCCCTACTTTTCAACCAAACACCTATGATGACATACCCAAAATAAAATGTGTGTCGCTGCTTAAACACAATGACTATATGCAAAACCAAAGTCTTCTCATAACAGTCACTTTTTAAGATTTGTCACAAAAGTGTCAGGGAAACTTTTAAGCGCTGCTGAAACAGAGAAGAAAGGGATTGAATTAAATAAGGATTAAAAACTGCCAAAAAGAGTCTGTCAAAAAAAAAAACAGGGACAGAACTTCTGATGCATGAAAAAACACACATTAAAGGTAAATTCTGGTTTATTACAACTTGGGTATTTATTTCATAGTCTTGTCCATCACTTTTATCGGTTATGATCGTTGTACTCACATTGTACTCAAGTAACAACTCACTTCAGTCCAAGGGGGCTTATTGGCATCGGTAACATACGTTTACATTACTAAGCAACTGTGAATTTAAAAACAAAAATCTGGTCCTCTCTCAAGGTTCCATGGTGGAGAGGAGGTCGTGCTGCTCTGGCTGTATCTATTCTGCATGGAGAGGTGGTCGTGTTGCTCTGGTTTTACCTATCTGTCGTGGAGAGGAGGTCGTGCTGCTCAGGCTCTATCTATCTGGTGTGGAGAGGAGGTCGTGCTGCTAAGGCTCTATCTATCTGTCGTGGAGAGGAGGTCGTGCTGCTCAGGCTCTATCTATCTGTCATGGAGAGAAGGTCGTGCTGCTCTGGCTCTATCTATCTGGTGTGGAGAGGCGGTCGTGTTGCTCTGGCTCTACCTATCTGTCGTGGAGAGGAGGTCGTGTTGCTCTGGCTCTATCTATCTGGCGTGGAGAGGAGGTCGTGCTGCTCAGGCTCTATCTATCTGTCGTGGAGAGGCGGTCGTGTTGCTCTGGCTCTACCTATCTGTCGTGGAGAGGAGGTCGTGTTGCTCTGGCTCTATCTATCTGGTGTGGAGGGGCAGTCGTGTTGCTCTGGCTCTATCTGGTTGGCGTGGAGAGGAGGTTGTGTTGCTCTGGCTCTACCTATCTGTCGTGGAGAGGAGGTCGTGTTGCTCTGGCTCTATCTGTTTGGTGACGCCAGGAAGCTTCTTGACATCCTCCTGGATCCACCTTCTCACATATGTTCACATTATATGTATTATTTTTTGTCATATGGATTGTCTATGTTGTATTTTCATTATGTTGTTACTCTGTACACACGACATCTATTAACGACATCTATAAAAAATTTTCCCTGTTAAAAGGTTGTTTTTTTTTGGTTAAGTTTTTCCTTATCCGATGAGAAGGTCGTACTTAAAGGACAGAGGGTGTCGTATCCTGTACAGATTGGAAAGCCCCCTCGAGGCGAATTTGTGATTTGTGATTTTGGGCTATACAAATCAAATTTGTACTAACTGACTAACTACAACATTAAAGCATGTTAACATGTCTAGTAGAAATTCAAAATACAAGTACGAACCCAAAAATGAGCCCGATACGTCCCCTTCAATGTCTGACACAAACATGATGATGTATAATGTACACTGCCAAAAAACTGTGCCAACATACTACAAACTCAGTTTATCACGTGAAACAGCATCTCTGGTGCAAAATACAAATAAAATACATATAGGTGGGCATTATTTTTGAAAGGAATCGGTCTTTCTAAATCCATCAGCATAACATGTGAGTGGGTTTGATGTAGCTGGAGACAGAGGGGGGGGGGGGGGGGATGACGCAGGACGAGGGACGAATCACAGCTCAAGAGGCTGAAGCTTGTCTGAAAGAGAAAGCATCTTTTCCTGTGCAGTAGTTATGTGTGTGTGTGTGTGTGTGTGTGTGTGTTTGTTTGTGTGTGTGTGTGTGTGTGTGTGTGTGTGTGTGTGCATGTTCCTCATCTTCAGCCGTGGTGTGATAATAGTGTACATCTCAGTTAACTCAGCCTCTAATCTAATGATATTCATTGATACACTGGAGTGTGGCCTCAATTCACAGAGCAGAAAGTAATTAGTTACACTTTTAAACCCAAGTTAATCCTCACTGAGGATATGCTGCTTGTTCCTCCCAAAATTTCTGGGCAGCTCAAGTCTCTCTGTGTGTGTGTGTGTGTGTGTGTGTGTGTGTGTGTGTGTGTGGCGGAGGAACAGAGAAGGGAAAAGGAAGACTTGGCATCAATGGACTTAAGCGGTGAGAGACCTTTTTCTATTGCTTAAAATGTGTTTGTTTTTTAAATAATGTCACACAGATGTTATGCTGCTCCGTCTCTTCAGCGTGTTGTTGCAGATCTTTTGATAAAATGTGGGTAATTTTCTGTAAAATTAGTAAAAATCCAAAGACTGCATAAAATATGGGCGTAAGTCTACCTGGTACGGCACCCACCTGTCACTCAAAGAGGCCTCAATATTGCCGAACTTTAAGCCTTAATATCATTTAAACAGCCGAGTTATATAAATAAGTACATGTGAATACACCACCCGCACAGTTGTCGTGAACGGGGAAATTAGATGAGAGACCATACCGTTTTTTTTACCAGGCTGTAAAGTTATTATTAAAGGTATTTTAACATGAGAGTCTGTTGGGATTCACTCCCATTTGAGGAACTGCAGTTTTTTGCACCTCCGCGTTGGCTTAATTTTTCAGCACTGGAGGTTTCTGCTTGTAAAAACCAGACAACAATCATCGCTATAATATCTGAGTATCAGTTGATCAGAAGAAGAAATGTTATTAGCCACCATATCTGAAAACATAAAGACAGACACTTTACCTTTACCACATTTGCTGCATATGATTGAGAAAGTGCGAAATGTCACTAATCTAACCGTCTGTGCTTTCAGTCTTAACTCAGTTTGACAAAGCCACCGCAGTGATGGGGGGTCGTTGGCGAGAATAAATCAGCCAGAGGATTAGATTAGCCTATAGAGATAGATTGTGACTTCTTCAGATAAAGCAGTGGCCATTTGTGGCCCCACTTTACAGGCTGCATACGTCTACCAATTACAAACAGTTAGCCAAGGAGTATTTTTTCTTTCCCAGACATATATAGCGGTATTAAAGTTTTTTTAGAAAGAAATATCCAGTAATTTGTAAGAAAAGTGCAAACATTACAGCCCTAGTCTAATAAAGCATTATTGTGTGTCGTAGAAATATAGTTTCTCTTCTTTCCTGTGCTTGATTTATGCTTGCCGCATTCGCGAAGTGTCCACACAACCAAACACAAACCTGCACCGAGTATAAAAGATCCAAACATTTCCTCGTCTCGATTCCACATCAGCTCATGTCCTTGTGACCGTCCATGCGGAAAGCATAACCAAGGCTTTTGTGCAATCCCTGAGATTGAACTTGCGACCAGTTGGAGAAGTCCCAACCTGGTCTATAGAACTGAAAGATTTGAGTTTCAAAAAGGCCCAGCATCTGCTAATTATGACGCTGTATCTCATATGACTTTGTAATTATGAAGAAATGTCTTATTATTATGAGATCTTTATCTCATTAGTATGAACAAAAAAAATCATAATTATGAGATCATCTCGTAATTAGATTGACTCTGAATGAGCCACAATCTTATAATTAAGAAATCTTCATCTTAAATTTCTGAGAAAAAATATCTGAAATTCTCACACTGTTATAGAGAGAATTAATGACGAAGATCATTACCTCATCAATGAGAAAAACATTTTGTAATAAGGTGATCTCATTCTAATTCTAACAATATGATAATATCATTTCAGAGATGGTATCATTAGCTTTCACTCTCACAGCAGCTGCCGTTCCTGCTGGAGTCTCCAGGACAGACAAGTAAAACAATACAAATGAAATACAAATATGCAGCACAGATTAGTGCAAATAAAATAAAACCCAGTATGACAAAACAATACCCTAACATGTTTAACATGTAGGTCCATTTCCGGCACAAACAAATAGGATGTTTATTTCTGCACTGAGGTATTGGACGGAGACATTGTGAATAAATATTCTTCCATTGAAACGCTCCGGTATGGTGTGCTGCGCCTTCAATAATGTCTCTTTAGGCCTTTTCATGCAGCACAAGCAAACATCTCAAGGATACAGCCAGATGGAATGAATGATATATGAGACTGGCAAAGCTTTTGTCCAAGAACTTCTCTGACTTCTTTCCAAATAGACTTGTTTACAAAACTCTCAGTAACTGCTGGCAGAGCTGAGGATGCTGCTGTATAGCAAACAATCACTAATCATTAGACATGCCAAGAGAGAGTGCTGTGTGGTGTCTGTACGCTGATAAAGAAACAGACACAGTGTGTGTGTGTGTGTGTGTGTGTGTGTGTGTGTGTGTGTGTGTGTACAGTACGAAGGCCAAAAGAGGCAAATTATATAAAGTCCATCCTGAGATGAGCTCCTCCCCCTACTGGTTTGTTCTGATATGACTCAGAAAGACAAACAGTTGGTTGTAAAGAGCAGTAAAAAGGTGAAAACCATATATTGAGGTCCCGTTATATTTTGTGTTTAGAGTTGAACAACCTGAAAACAGCTCTACACTGTATTGTGAGAAATAAGGTAGAAAGGTGGTGGATATGTCAACAGCATGTACACTACTTTCTGCCAACAAATGCAAAGCGCCACATTTTATAGATGTAAAATTTACTGTCATGTGACACTTCAACCATCACTGATCAGGCAAAATCTAAGTGTCCAAAATGTCCTATTACTGTTCCCCAGCGCGACCTACAGTATATAGTGTCTTCATAGGAAAGTGAATGACATTTCATTTCAGACACAGCCATGGCTTTAAGCCTCGTCCACACTGGGGACGTGAGCAGCTGCGTCGCGTGGCAGCTGCGTGATTCACGCGTCGGGTGTTCACACCAGCTGCGTATCTGCTGCTGCTGCTGTCAGCTCTTTCTTTCCACATAGAGTTTGCCTTTGATAATGTCCATTTCATTTCATTATAAATATCATTTATATTTATTTTAGACAGAGAAAGGTTAAGAAACGTGTGGTAATTTGTAAATAATAGTAATAATCCACAATTAAAACCCCGCACTATATTCATTCATGGAGTTCTGCAAGTCACTGCATGTTCTACAACACTGTCCGGCACATATTTCAGAATAAAAGCCTCGTGTTAAGAAATGAAGGAATTCTGTCCATAGAAAAAAAATGCTTGAGAGCTTTTATTTTGAAATGAAAGCAGGAAGTGTTGATTTAAAAACAAATCTTTACTTTTTTTCATCTCTGTAACATTTTCTACAGATATAGACGTGTAAACTTTAGTAATGTTGCTGATAGGATGTTAATATACAGTCAATAGATCACCTTCACTGTCTGTTGTTGCTATGATGAATAATAGTAATAATCCACAATTAAAACCCTGCACTATATTCATTCATGGAGCTCTCCAAGTCACTGAATGTTCTACAACACTGTCCGGCACATTTTTCAGAATAAAAGCCTCGTGTTAACGAATGAAGGAATTCTGTGCACAGTCTGTTGTTGCTGTGAACCGCGCGGCTCGCGTCAAAAATTGGCGAGACCTCGAATTTCTAGAAGAGACGCAGCCGAGCGTCTCACGCGGGCTGCCTGGCAGCTCTAACCTGTTAACATGGACGCCGAAATAAAAAACAACAGGTAACGGGCTGCTGACGTTCCCGTTGTGGACGAGGCTTTAGCCCCCCTTTTCCATCTCAGTCACTTATTTAGCAGCAGTCTTACTGTTTCTCCAACTGCAGAATAAAGCCTACAGCATTTCCTCCTGTGCCACCATTCCTTATAAACGAAACTCAGCTGGGCTTGGCGTCTGGTTACTATAGTAACAACATCCGCTTATGTGACAACGTTTTCTCGGTCAACCGCCACTTTTTCCACTTTAAGTGTTATAGCCTAATAATGCAGGCTTCGCCAAAGGGCACATCACAGGGTCACAGCAGCACCTTTGCAGAATACAGAAATAGAAATGGAAAAACCCTGAGCTCTCGCAGACCCTCACATGAATGTGCGTGTTCGGGCCACAAGACTGTGGAAACTGGGACAGGACCTGTCAATCTGAGCAGAGATACTGAATTTCCTTCTTCGTTTCTGTTTGATTCCCTCTTTTTACACCCTGTGCTGGTTGCTGTTCTGCTGTGCAGTCTGTGTCTGTAACAGGAAGCACCCATCATCGTCAGCCACAATGCCATCCATTTCACCTCCTCCACTGGATATTCTTTTTTCTGCCATCACACATTGGACTGAATGACACATTTGGAAGGGACTCTCAAATGTACATTAGGATTGAGAGAGGAAGAAAATGACCCAGTAGGTGAGTTTTTATGCATTACAGGTCATTATATGAGCGGCCTGAGAGCCACTCAGCCACCATTAACCAAGATGAGGGACCAACGGGACCACTTCCTGCCAGGAAGTAATGGGAGAAATGTGGAGTGCATGTTTAGGGCTGATGGTTTCAGATGTTCCATGTCTGGAAATTACTCCAAGGCCACATTCTGGACTGTAGCACTGAATCCATTTATAATGCACTGCCCAGAAGTAATTTATAGCGAAATGTGCTTCTCTGCTACCTTAAGTGGAACTTGACTTACATAATGTGCTATATTGTACCATCAGGGTCAACGCATACGCAACACACTCAACATCAACTCTGAAACAGAAAGTAGGCGCCTGTAGTCTGAATATTTGAATGAATCCTAAATGAAACAATGATTGTATACATTAACGAAACAAAGACACATCAGAGTTTTAGTCAACACGGGGACTAATCAGACACATACAGTATATTAACATCAATAAATCCTAATGTTTTTTTCATTTTTCAGGATGAGAATAAGTCAATTATGAAAGCTCCTAACCATCAACTGTATCATGTCTCACAGAGTAGATGGCTCCTTTTTTTATTCTCAGAGTTTGTTTCACAAACACTGTTCTGGTTGAAAGTCCTGTGTTTTTCGGACCCATCCCTCACTAGCTCTGAGCGTAGCACAGATGTGTTCACATTGCAGTCACACCTAAAGCAACAACGGCGTTCTTATTGCACACTTTTGCCTTTCGCATTATTGTGTTAGTCACACATCTTTTCGTGCGACCAGAAAATAGATATTAGAGAGAGAATTATGACCTGGTTAATAATTAAAACTACTAAGAGATTTTTTTAATCAAAGCAGATATTTAAATAAAAAAAACAATCATTGAAATGGATGAGGAGGCTCAGTTGTGTTATGCAGACTGAAAACAGCTCTACCTGAGGTTTGTGTTGGTGTGCTGTTTAACGTACAGATGATGAAATACAATCCAGGAAGCACTATTCAAGGTTCATGAGTTCCATTTCATATGTCAAACCCAGCAGTTTATAATACTGTGAGACAGGCTCGTACAGCTCTGAAAGGTCCTCCGTCTCAGCCATCGCAGGGTGAACGGTAGAATTACGACCATCAACGGTACAAAGGAAGTCCTTTTTGGAAGACCTTGTGTGTTTTTGCAGGAGGTGACGGGGCTGCGTTTTGTCATCATATCGACCACAAAGAACACGAGTAGAAAGGATTCAGTCGGCTGGTATGAAGTGAAGACACATTCGAGCCAAGTAATCATTCTTCCAACTGATGCAGTGTATAAAGGACTTTTTGCAGTCCTTGTGCCTGGTTCTGCTTTTAAGGAATAAAACACATAATAAAACACTCTAATACAAGTGTAGAGAAACAATAAAACAAACATTGACAAGCTACCACTACAAATGTCCTACCCACTACTTCTGGTGCCGAATGCTGTCGTGGCTGGTAACGATGCAATAGAACCATAGCGTGCATACAGTATATAGTCGGGCAGACTTTATGGGTAAACAAGATCTTATAAGTTGAAATCAGTTAAGGATAGTCTTGATGGTCTTTAACACTTTCCTAATATGTACATCAAAATGTAGTTGGGAATCCAGGACAACACCTAGATAGTTGAGCTCATTTACTTCCTCTGTTTCCCTCATATCAACAGTTAGTATGAAGCTGTCACATAGTTTTTGTCTCATTGAAAAGCAAATTGAATTTTGTTCAGAGATAAGAAGTAATTTTGGAGCCACTGGGAGACACTGACCGTTTCAGTAACTCTGCAGCCTGTTGTGTCTTTGTCGACACATAAATGATTACATCCTCAGCATACAGTACGTTTGGCGTTTTGGAAATGATCCCAGGATGGACTCTTGCTCTTCGTATTCCAGATATGATTTAAACCAGCTGAGAGCTTGTTGGGAAAAGTTTAGCTTTTTAAGTTAATCATAAGTATCTCATGAGTCCCAGTATCAGAGTCTATACTGCACCCACCGCTTCATCGACTGACCTCTTAATCATGTCTGTAAGATAACATCTAGCCATTTCTGTTGCATATCTTGGTCGAAACCCAAATTATTTTGGAATAACTTTCAAGATTTCAGGAAGACTTGACACCAGTCTATAATTACAAGCTTGTTCAGGTTCTCCAGACTGAAGAATAAGAGCTGTAATAACTTGTTTAAATATTTGAGGAAATTTGCCAGCATGGATGAATACATGTATCATTTGTGTTCTAGGCCTTATCAGAGTATCACTACAATCAGTGTCTAACCAAAATATATCTTTATTTAACTGATTAATCATTTGTTGAATTTTACCTTGATCAGACTGTGATGGAAAAGGATCATTACGACTCTTCATAAATGTACGAAGACATGAGAGACTGAGGAAAAATAACACTAACAGGTGGAGTTACTGGTAACTGGTGAGTTCTGAGATCAGTCAGAGATTAGAGTTGGTGCGTTGGCTGTTTGAGGTGAATAAACGTGGCCTGCAAAACACTCCAGTGGTGAAATTTGCACGAATAACACAGTCTGAAATTTAGTTCTTTTGGTATAAGTTCTGACACACCGTTACTCCCGTAGAGAGTAACACATTTTCACAGGGTAGAGGAAGGTCGTATTTCCATTGACCGACCTGAGGGTCTCATTTATAACCGTTGCGTACGCACAAAAATGGGGCCTGAAATGTGCGTTTCCCACGGAAAAGTTGTGATCTATAAAAACAAACTTGACGGGAGAATGTGTGCACATTTAAGCTGTCGACTGTAGAAATTAAATGTGTGAGAGGCGTCGTTATACGTATAATGATGCCTCTCACACATTTAACTTCACTTAATACTTAAAGATCCACTTTATCATAAACATTCAAACCAGCTGTGTTATTTGTGCTAGTGAACCATAACTATTCCATAAGCACCTTATAAATGTAGAAGATATAAGTCAACTCAAATCTCAAATGCCGCTGAATATTTAATCAGCGCTGTTTCACAATAACATTCCCTCCAGCTCGGAGCTCAGAGGAGAGGGCCGGACTACCGACACTCGTGGTCAGAAATGCAGTATTACATCAAATAGTGATAAAAAAAATGGCAGAACAGAGCGCCAACAGTTTTAATAATGTCTTCTAATAGTGAGCAGATATCACCAAGTACGAGTTTAGTTTTCATAAAGTTGTTGTGTGTAAAATCGCTGCAGTGAAAACGACTTTATTTATTTATGGTTTATTAGATAGAGACAGATACAGTATACACAGACAAACTGAAAACAGCTATCAGACTGTCTCCAGTGTGCTCTGTGCGCTACACAGTGAATTGAAAACACCGGGGTGCGCCACACACACACACACACACACACACACACACACACACACACACACACACACACAGCTTCCTCCAGTCACCTCAGTGACAGCTCTCACACAATCGTTACACTTCATATCCTCATTATCATGATCAGTCCTAATCATGATACAGGACAAGTTTACCAAAAAAGAACTTAAAATAAATTATGTTCACCTATCAAACTTCCTTTTATTAATGATATCCAGGTGGGGGATGTTACTGATTGTCTCGATCATTTTGGCAAGTTGTGAATCGATCAACCTCTCGGTAGTCGCCGTGGTTCACCGTAAAGATCCACTGATCAACAGGCTCATTACTATGCATGAGGTGCTTTGCGTCGACCATTTATGGTTGAATGTGGGCGTGTTGAGGGCGGGATATGAGGCTGATCAACCTGCAGACAATTCCAATTTGATTTGTGATTTATTAAAGGAAATTGCACACTAACAGGCGTACGCACGGTTTTATAAATCAGAAGATTTTTTTGGCGTACGTACATTTCCTCATTTGAACGTACGCCAACCTTTAGTGTGGATCTTACGCACTGTTTTATAAATGAGACCCCAGATCCCAACATTACCTCTGGGTAGTACAGACTAAAACATGCATTGGGTTAAGGACAAAGATGACCTCTGCATTTTTTATAAATCAAACTGGAAGCCCAGGTAATGCCAGTTCTGTGCAAACTGTGTTTTATATGTTTAAATTCAGGAGGCGCATATAGCCGCTCAGCGAGGAGATCTGTTATATTTCAGTTATATCTGGAGATAATCTTTTTGATTCGAATTGGAAATGTAAGGGAAAGACAGATGCTGTTCAACCTATGCAATCCCACTGCAGGAAGCAGATGTGGGTGTAAATTCTTAAATCACCTGAGGTCCCCAAGTAACACTAGTCCAATGTCAGTAAAAGATAATTGACATGTTTTAGGATGGATTTTATATAAACAGATAACAGTAAATGTGTCATACCCCAACTGTAGCAGGTTGTTGTTGTGAGGTCCAGACAACTAGCGGTTCACGTGTATCCTAGTATGTGTGTCTGCGGCACCGGCTCCATTTAAGTCAGGAGGGGGGTGGGGTGGGGGGGTCCATGCAGATAATGAGCAGATGGCATGGGAACACACGCATGCCCACTGCCATCCATCTGGACAGTTCTGCAGGTGAAGTGTAAAGGTTTCACTCGCAAAAAAAAAAAGAAGAAGAAAACAGTGTCTGACATCAAAGTGGTAAACAGCATGGCCGAACATGAAAGAAAAACACAGCAGTATGACTTAAGGCCTGGTCAAAAGAGGCTGCGTTTGTCTGTTGATCAGCCAAAGCAGCAGACAGTGTTAGAGAGAGAGAGAGAGAGAGAGAGAGAGGACAGAGGGGACAGAGGGAGGGAAAACACGCCGTGAAGGACATTGACATAGAAAGGTGAACTGTATGGATGCTTTTCACACAGATACACAAAAAAGCTAAACCGTAAACATGCTAGTGTGTGGTAATTTGTAAATAATAGTAATAATCCACAATTAAAACCCCGTACTTTATTCATTCATGGAGCTCTGCAAGTCACTGCATGTTCTACAACACTGTCCTGCAAATATTTCAGAATAAAAGCCTCGTGTTAACAAATTAAGGAATTCTGTCCACAGAAAAAAAACGCTTGAGGGCTTTTATTTTGAAATGAAAGCAGGAAGTGTTTTTTTCATCTCCGTAACAAATTCTACAGATAGACATCAAAATTGTAGTAATGTTGCTGATAAGATGTTAATATGCAGTCAATAGATCACTTTCACTGTCTGTTGCTGCTGTGAACCGCGCGGCTCGTGGTGAAAATAGGCGAGACCTCGAATCTCTAAGAGAGATGCAGCCGAGCAACCGCGCAGCTCACGCGGGAGATGTGGCCCGGGCGTTAGTGTGGCCCGGGCGTTAGTGTGGCCCGGGCGTTAATGTCACGCATGTAGAAAATATTTCTCCTGATGATTTTTTTGTCCAGAGCCGAACTGATATGTTAACTACAGAATGCACAAGCAGGTTTTTTTTTCGTTTTTTTCTGAGATTGCATGAAGGATTAATGCTGACACATGATGCTGTCTTTGAGAGCCATTTCACAGCCGGAATATCTTGTGTTGGAGGCCTTATAGTGTCAGTTCTGATGGATCTGATTGGTTCCCGGGCCCCTCAGGGACCCCACAGAGCGCTGCTGAATAATGAGTTTGCATGTTCTCTCCGTGCCTGCCTGGGTATTCTCCGGAGCATCCGTAGTCCAATTAATTGAGCGGTGACTCCAAATTGGCCGTCGGTGAAACTGCGAGTGTGTCCGTCTGTGTGTTAGAGCTGTGATTGACTGGCAACCTGTCTAGGGAATACCCCGCCTCTCACCCAATATCAGCTGGGATCCCCACGACCGCCGAAAGGATAAGTAGTGCGAATGGATAGATGTAACCAAACGAGATCTCAAAGTTATGCCACCATTAAATATGCATGCAAAATGTAAAGGCATGTGAAATCACATGTTGAACTTCACCTTGGATCTAATGTCTCATCAGATCCAGCGCAGAACGCAAATATAACACCTCTCTGCTACCACTGCCATCCCCCATATTCCTAATTAGCTTTAGCGGAAGAGCTTTCACACACCACCCACCCTGCCTTCATACAACATCACTCTCTGCATGACCGCATCCCATTTAGCTCTATAACAGACCAATAGTTGTGTGCTTCTTGTTGTTCCTTGGTGGAGAGGGTTCATGAATAACAAGGAAAAAAGACATATCTGGGATGTTCTTGAATTAAAAAACAAAATAACAATGCTCTCTCTTCAGATTTGTAGTTCACATTCTAGTTTGTTTAGTTTTATGTTCTGCACGGATGTCTTGTTCTAAGAGCGTGTCGCACTAATTTAAGTATTTGAAGCAGTGAATAAAGTGCAGTTTATCTGGCAGCTGGATAACTGAAAATGTAATCTGATCAAAAGGAATGCAAAATTTAGAAGCAGCATGAACAGTGTGAGTGGAAGTGAACTAACACATGGTTATATATATACACTTCACACTTCTGTCAGACTGTGGCCAAAGATGAGAAAACAAGAAACAGTTTATAACATTTTAGTCAAGTTAGCAGTTTGGCTCTTGGTGGGTTCAGATTGAAATATCTCAACAATGATTTGACCGATTGCCATTACGATTGCTAATGACTTTGGTAATCCCCTTATGTTTTTATCTTGCACCATCAGCAGTTATTCTTTTACTAATTCAGTTAAATATCTCAACATCTACATGATGGACTGGCACACAATTTGGTTGAGACATTCATGTTCTTCTCAAGATGAATTGTAATAACTTTGGTGGTCCTGACGTTTCACCTAGCACCATCATCAGGTAGAAATTATGAGCTTTATGTCTTCTTCACTCACGCTGAAGAACTTCCACACCAACAACATGATTGTGTGTGTGATGTTGGGACCCACCATTCAAGATGGTGGCAGAGACCGTGAACTATGTTTCCCAGGTTCCCTGAAGTCCTTAACTCAAACTAAAATAGATGGTTAGATATAAAATGAGTTCCTCGTTCCCAGCTACATCGATAAATTCTGCATTGTAATTTTCATGCATCAAATCCCAGTTAGTCTTTGTCCTTACACATTTTGAGACCGTCTCTCTTGAAACTCTGTCTAAACTGGTCTCCGCTTCTAAACCCACCAGCTGCCTCCTCGACCCCTTACCAGCTAAACTTATTAAAGATCTATGGCCATGGCTGGGACCTACAATGTTGAATATTGTCAACTTGTCTCTTACGACTGGTACTGTTCCCACTAGTTTCAAGACAGCCATTGTTTTTTTTTTGTTTTTTTTTAATATTTTATTTTCAGCTTTTTTACAATAGACACACACAAGACATAAAACACCCAGTACCCTTGTACTAAAAGGACATGGGGTACATGTCAAGAATAAGTGCAGAGCTGCCAGACGACAGCAATATAAGCAAAACAGGAAACCCCTTCAGGGTAAAGAGTGAGAAAAAACAAACAATCAAACAACAACAACAACAAAAAAAAAAAAAAACACACATACGGGTGAGAGACTGCCAGAATATTAGTCAGCATACTGTACAGGGTAAAGCAGAGTTTGCACAAAATAAAGATACAACATAGCAGCAAAGTTCATAAGCTATACAATACAATAAGGTATTATCAAGCAATGTCAAAAATGGCTTCCACACCTTTAAAAAAATTATTTCTGAATTACATTTGCTAAAGCGAATCTGTTCCATCTTAGCGATGGAAAGTATTTCATTTAGCCACCCCCTGAGACATGGTGATGATTGCGACTTCCAATTTAATAATATTAATTTTTTTGCTGCAATCATGCCTGCCTTGAGAGCCTGCTTTTGATGGGAGGGAAGGGCCCTCGTCCTTTCAGAGCATCCAAATATTGCCAAATTACAATCTGGCTGAATGTTTATTTCATATTGTTTGGAAAACCAATTAAATATGTCACACCAGAAGTTACTCAATACAGGACAATGCCAGAATAAGTGTGATACAAGACAGCCATTGTTAAACCTCTACTTAAAAAAACGCATCTGGACCCAGGGTCTCTAAATAACTATCGACCAGTCTCAAACCTTCCATTCTTTTCTAAAGTTCTAGAAAAAGTGGTGTCTCAACAACTTTCTGACCATATATTATTTAGTGATCTTTTCGAACCCTTTCAGTCTGCCTTTACGGCCTGCCACTCCACCGAAACTGCGCTTACTAAAGTCGTAAATGATCTGCTCCTGAATATGGATTCAGATTCCACCTCGGTACTTTTACTACTGAATCTAAGTGCAGCTTTTGACACTATCGATCATCGTATACTCCTTGACTGACTAGAGAACAAATATGGCGTCTCTGGGCTTGTTCTCGCATGGCTACAATCTTATTTATCTGAAAGAACACAGTGTGTCTCTTTTAATAATACGACATCAATATTCTCTGAGGTGAAATATGGCGTACCTCAGGGCTCTGTTCTTGGCCCTCTGCTCTTCTCCCTATACATCGCACCTCTTGGCCAAATTATACGTAGTTACGGAATTGATTTCCACTGTTACGCTGATGACACACAGCTATATTTTCCGATAAAAGCGGATGATCGACCCCGAGTTATTAAATTAGAGGCCTGCCTGTCTGCGGTGAAACACTGGATGTCAAGTAATTTCTTGCTCCTAAATTCAGATAAAACTGAGATGCTGGTCATTGGCCCTGCTCGACATAGACATCAGTTTGATCAAGTAACAGTAAGCACGTTAATGCGTGAGCAGCGCGGCTCAGCTGCGTCTCTTCTAGAGATTCAAGGTCAGCCGCGCGGTGACAACAGACAGCAACAACAGCAACAACAGACAGTGAAAATGTTCTTTTGACAGTATATTGACATCATGACAGGAACATTACTACAGTTTCATGTCTGTGTCTGTAAAATATGTCACAGACAGTGAAAAAATTCCTTCGATTGTCAAGACGAGGCTTTTATTCTGAAATATTTACAGGACAGAGCTGTAGAAAATGCAATGCGTCTTTCAAGATGGAGCGCTGAGATTGACTTCCAGGTCACAAGCCGGAGCAGCAAGGAGACGAGGAGGCACAAATCGGATAAATGAGAAGAGCCCTATGTCAGCTAAACATCAGCATGTTTACCATTTAATTGTAATTGTAACTTAGTTTAAGTGTTCATGTTAGCATGCTGTCATTAGCATGTAACTCAAAGCATTGCGGTGTCTAAGCCTCACAGAACTGCAAGCATGGCTGCAGACTCTGAGTCCTATTTAAATCACAGCAACCAAATATACTGATAGAATATTGGGTACCAGGGTCGTTGTTACGAGCCATCCGGTCCTTGTATAACCAAAGTGAGAGCTGCATCCGTATACTCGGCACAAAGTCAAACACGTTTCCGGTGGGTGTTGGCCTCCACCGGGGTTTTCCCTTGTCACCGATCCTGTTTGTGATTTTCATGGACAGGATCTCAAGGCACCGGACACAGGAGAGTGTCCGGTTTGGGGACCTCAGAATTACGTTTCTGCTCTTTGCAGATGATGTGGTTCTGTTGGCACTGGGGTGGTTTGCAGCCGAGTGTGAAGCGGTCGGGATGAGATTCAGTACCTCCAAGTCTGAGGCCGTGGTGCTCTGCCGGAAAACGGTGGACTGCGCCCTCTTGGATGGGAGTGAGTCTTTGCCCCAAGCGAGGGAGTTTAAGTATCTCCGGGTCTTGTTCACCAGTGAGGGTAAAATGTAGCGGGAGATGGCCAGGCGGTTCGGTGCAGCCTATGCAGTTATGCAGGCGCTGTGGACCATTGTGGATCAGAGGGAGCTGAGCCGGAAGGCAAAGCTCTCGATTTACCAGTCCATCTACGTTCCAACCCTCACCTATGGTCATGAGCTTTGGGTAGTGCACGAAAGAATGAGATCGCGGATACAAGCTGCTGAAATGAGCTTAGGGTGGCTGGGCTCAGTCTTAGAGAGAGGGTGAGGAGCTCAGACATCCGGAGGGAGCTCGGAGTAGAGCCGCTGCTCCTTCGCATCGAAAGGGACCAGCTGAGATGGTTCAGGCATCTGATCAGGATCCTCCTGGATAGGCGGTTTTGGAGGTTTTCTGGGCACGGCCAACTGGTAAGAGGCCCCGGGATAGACCAAGAACACACTGGAGAGATTATATATCTAGTTCGGCCTGGGAACACCTCGGAGTCCCCCAGGCAGAGCTGGAAAACATTGCTGGGGAGAGGGACGTCTGCTAAGCCTGCTGCCCCCGCGACTCGACCCCCGATAAGCGGAAGAAAACGGATGGATGGAGGATCAAAGTGTGATGAGGATTAATGCATCAATATGCTTCAAATGTAGGTAAATCGTCTATGAGCTTCTAAAACATCCTGGGGGAATCTGTCTATTTTTGTAACCTTCTGAAACAGACAATCCAACAATCACAATCATTTCATGCAGTTATTGGCAAGGTGTGCAAAGGTTTTAAAGTAATCAGGGCGTGAACTTCTCTTCACTTCACTCCATTCTTCACACAGCTACTTCTATCTCTTATTGTGAGTGCCACCAAGTGCAACATCATGCATGCTTTTGTTCATTATCCCCATTTGTATGATTGATCACCTCAAAACAAGTCAGTGTTGAGGGTAGAAGCTTATACACCCATCCATCACCCTGATCTACACAGCCTCATTGCACAGTACTTCCCGCATGGGCACTGAATGTATACTGGCCACCATTACATCCTTCCCAAGATGCAACCACTTGCACAACCACAAGACAAAGTAACAATTGTATTATAGCTAATGCATTTGGGGAATAAAAGTATCAGAGTCCCTACTAGTGCTGGGCAGTACACCGGTTCATCTGGTATGCCAGTTTTAGTTTCCATTATGACATGAATTTTTCATATATCACCCCACCAATGCATAACCACGAAGAGCGTTAGGGTCAGGGCAAACTATGTGTACTGGGGGGGGGGACTAATAATACACTAATAATTGTAAATTTATAAATTTACACTAATACGGCATGCTGGGTAATGTTATAGCTGCTAGCTAGGGCCGTCGCTACTGCACATTCAAGAATTCCGAAAAGAGAGATTGAGGATGAAGAATGGAAGATGCACCAGAAGAACTTGTGCCCAAGATAAGAGCCGTCTGCTGTTTGGAAGTTTATTTGGGGTTTTAAAAAATCCAACATGGCCACTATTGTTGCCAGTGGTGCTAAACTAGCAACTTTCTCCATCACCTCAGCAGAGAACACGTCTTGGAATACCGAGAGTGCGATTATGGTCGTTGGATTTGAGGCCGTCAACTAATAGCGCCAGTGAAATCGTTAAGCAAAAGGATCAGACATTTCTTGAAGAGGCATTTGCTCGAGGCATTGCATATGACAGGGAAAGCAAGTAGTGGAGCAACATTACGAACACACTAACAATCAACCTATGCAAGGACATGGTCCACAGCTACGACCACCTAATTTGTGAGGCCAAGGAGCAGTGCCTGAGCAGAGAGAAGCCCCCCAAATCAATGATATAAATGGCATTTTATCACTGGTTGATGTGAACTGGGAAAAGTATAGCACTGAACCTACCAAAAAAAGGGTTAATATTAATATCAAGACTTAAACAAATAAAGTTGATGAAATTTCTAGTTTAATTAATAGTGAAAATATAAATGTATTTGCTGTCTCTTTGAATGAAGGATGACTGCTCACCGTGGGAGGAGTTTTGGTCCGGCTGCTCTCTGTGGAGGGAGTCGGTGGAAGACTTGCGTATTCTGGATGGTGAGTTTTAAGATGGGAGCAGAGATTTGTGGCGTTTCCATCTTTAGTCCCGACTTGTTTATCGCACAGTTTACAAATCACTCCAGCTCTCTTTTTTCCTTTGGTTTAAAACCAAAGACTCGCCAACGACCCCCCCCCTCTCCCCCTCAAACAAGCGTGCAGGAGACCAGAGAGAAAGACGTTGTGTGTTCAGCTTTCACTACTTTTGTAGCTTCTAACTGAATCTCCTGCTTCACTGTTAGTACTTTCACATATCGGCTTTATTTTACCGTTTCGCTTTTCAGCTGCATAGGAGTCATGTTAAGTTGCTGCTGATGAAAACCCAACATTTCCTGATTTTGCTGCTTCATAATAAAAGCTTTTAAATGACAAAATAATGGGGGACTTTTATTGTGAAGAATACAGGAAATGAAAAGTGTTTATCACCGTTTTACAGCCGCTTCTTTGAGTAGCGGTAACTGTTGTCACGGAGACGTAAATCCCTGCCGTGCTGGGCGGATGCGCCGAGTTATGTATGGAAAAACTCTACAAGACAGGAACTTGGCTTGTGTCTTGAGGAGTTGTAGCATTTATTCTCCGACAGCCTGAACTGTACACACACTGCGCTGCTACGTTCAGAGCTAGTTACATCTGACTTCATCTCTCCGTCACTCCATCACACACACACACACTCCCTCACTCTCCCTCTCTCTGTCTGTCTCTCTCTCTTGACCGCAAACCGACACTCGCTAACATTAAGCACACAACCTACGCACTGAGTTATTCCTCTAAAGGAGTTTGGAACTGGTATAACACGTTAGCTTAAAAAACGTCTTAAAAATACATAACTCCCCGATGCTTGGGCCCGGCGGGGAGTCGTCTCAGAGGGTCTTACTGTAAAGGACAGAGGGTGTCGTATCCTGTGCAGATTGTGAAGCCCCCTGAGGCTAATTTGCGATTTGTGATATTGGGCTGTACAAATAAAATTGACTTGACTTTTTCTCTCCTCGGTGCCATGGGACATAGAATTGGAAATTCAGGTCATTTACTCATACTCAAGCAATACTTGGTGGACACTCTGTGGGCCTCTAGCTTGGTGCTAGAGCACGAGTGCTGCACATGGCCTTTAGCTAGAGTGTGCACACTGTGTCAAGATGTGCAGCTTCTTACTCCGTTACCATTTGCTCACTGCCGTGGTTACAGTTTTACTGCGGAAGTTAAGAAACATCAGGCTGTGTATTTTCCTCCAATGACTTCACCTATCTTCCTCACACAAATAATAAAGGTCTTTGGTGAAGGACACAAGGCCTCGCTCTACTATTCAATGCTTCTAAAATGAGAAAAATGAAATGAAATCAGAAAAAGGCCTATCCACCCTCAGAATGACTTGGGAGGCGGACCTCAAAGGTTCACAGAGAAGGAATGGATTAAGATCCTAGTAAAGTTTGAAAAGATGTCCAGGGAACTCAAAACTAGGCTTTAGAGTTTATTGGACCCCATCAAAGCTATATAGAGTCAAGGTAACAGACCCCAGAATGCTGGAAATGCCAGAATGGGGAGGGTATGTTGACCTGCCCCCAAAATACAAGACTTCTGGTGCGAGATTCACAAAACTGTTACACAAATCATCGGGTGCGACGTGCCTTTTCCTCAGAGTCTGTATATCCTGGGGGATCCAATCCTGGATGCAGAACGGGTGCAGACTGCACTGATAGGCTCATTACTTCAGAATAGAAGGCCCCCTCAGCACCCCCCGTAAATCTTTGGCATAATCATTTAGGTAGACTAGCCGCGGTGGAAAGCCCGTCATACAGACTCTTGGACAGAATGGAATGTGTCCATTTGAAATGGGAGAGCTACGTCTCCAAGGACTCAAGGATACAAAGTCCTGGGTACATTTCTAATGCTCTTTCTCACAGGACGGGATTGGCCTCATTACAGCTGTATTTAATATCGCTGAGTGTGGAAGTATGCAAATGTTTGGTATTGTCCTGTGTGTCTACTAGTACATTTACTAGTATATTTAGTGTGTGTTCATGTGTGACTTTATTATCAGTCTAGTTAACTAGTTGACTGTCATAGTTTCTCAATCCACAGTGTTTTATAGTAGAGGTGCCTTGCCTCATCTGAAATAAAGAGCACCTCTTCTAATGTCAGAAGGATTTATAACATTTTTATTAAATATAATATTTGGCTTATTATTCCTCGGGGAAAATGATCAGTTTTACTACACGACACACCTAAAGCCTCATATTTAATGAGTGAGGCAACAGTTTAAACCGTCATCTAGTCACTACATCGACTACGAGATGAGATGTGTCAGGATCTGTCGGATTGGCAGGTGATCGATCACATTGTTTGTTTCATAGTAATTCATCAGAGCAGGGGGGGGGGGGTCCCAAAGCCCAAGCAGTCACGTTTTATACATTTATCTCAATAAAGTCTGCATCGAGATGAAGTTAGTTGAAAGTTCATATTGACCAGCTGGGCTTTAATCATGAGTGGCTGTGATCAGACAAGGAGAGGGGGGGGATTGGGGACAGGACTTACACAACACCGCTAACCAGTTTCCGGGGGCAAACTCTGCAGTTCCACCAACAGAACTTGAGAATAATTACATCGTAAGAGAATTAACTGTTGTCACTTTTTCTGACCCAGTAAAACATCTTTATGTGACTTTTCCCTAAACTTTCAAAGTGAAATAACTGAATGATTGAGGGTGAGATAACAGCAGAGTAAGAACACAATGGTGGAAATAAGTCTAGGCTCATTGTAGTGCTAATCTGAAGCCAAAACAGGACTACAGTTTTTTAATATAAATTCAATATAAAACTGACCTGCAACACAACACCTACATTCAGGATTCCTCATCTTATGTGTTCAAATAATTCCTTAATGAGTTCTCTCTGAAACAACAGGTTAGTGTAGGCTGGACCTTCCTCTGGGGCCTTTTCATCTCTCCAAACAAACTTAAAAACACGTCTACTTGGATGAACAGATGGTGATGGATCCACTAGCCCAGAAAAAAAGTTCAATGGTTGACCATCAAAACAGATGGAAGTCTGACAGAGATGGGCGCATCCGCCCAGACAGCTCTTATTAGAAGGTAATTGAGAATAACATATAGAAGCAGACACCGTAGATCAGTGAGGCGATCACCCTCATACTAGCTGCTGAATGTAGCTAAAAATGCTACAGAGGTAGGGTTTTAAATCTTGGTTCAGCTGAAATCCTTCAAAATCAGCATGAAAATTATGAGAATCATATGCTATGGCCTCGACAGTCACTAGATCTCAACCCAACTGAACACCTATGACAGATTTGAGACCAGCGTGTTAAAGGAAACATGTGGCAAAACACCAGCAACCATTGAGCCCACCATTCTCGTGTGTCCTAAATGTTTTACGAAATCAACTTGTGACAACTAATGCACGACTAACATTTGCAAGGTTCAGGTTTTCCCTTCCTTAAAGGTGCTAAATTTGAAATACAGAGCACATCTTTTGCTTCCACACAGCTCTCAACATGGCGACAGCTGAGTCAGCAGCTCGCAGCTAACGGTGCTAAAAGTGCTAAGAGTGCAAACAATTCATTAGTACAGAAATCACAAGGTTCAACCTCTGGTAAAGAAGCAAGCAAGCAGCTTATTACAACTTTCAAGACACCCAAGGACACTTTACAAAGATAAATATATTCTGTTGTTAAAGTATGAGGACGTGTGTGTAAGTTTGATGGGTTTTCTCCAGCTGTGATAAAGAATACTGGAATTTCTGTTGATGCAGAAGAAAGCTTTATACCCAGAATTAAGTGCTTCTGCCATGAAGGCTTTACCCAACCCCAACTCAAGGAGAGCCATTTTCCTTTTAACTTGGAAATGGTGATTTCAATGAGTACACTTTAACACCGTTAAGATGTATCACCATTTTACATAATGACTCCGAGCATTTCAACCTTATTTTATTTTTTCAGAACCGGGGCCTTTAAGCAGCGGAGAAGTGTGTTTGTAATGACGAGCAGCTGGTAAAAGCTCCGTCTTCAGAGATCCATTTGACATAATGGCACTCTGAATGTAGAAATTACCTGCCATATGGATGTCAAGGTTTCTGGACTGAGTGGTAGGATAACAATTCCCCAACGGCAGATGTAAAACTTTTCCATTTCATTAAAACTCTGAATTAACAATTGAAACAGATAATACAACCATTACTAAAGAATGACTTTAAGTCTTTAGAATGCTCTTTAGACCTCGGCGGAGTACTTTCTGACACAAAAGCTTTCTCTGGAATTCAATGTGAATACCTCTGTGGGAAATGTATTATCCATGTGCAGGTTATTATTATTCTTTAAAAACCAAATATTCAACCACAGAGGACCAACTAACCTGGGAAATATGATATACTGTAGTGTTTGTACTGCTGAAGTTAAAGCTGTAAATTTGTAACTAAATAGGTGATAATTGTGTGAGTGGTCTTGTCATCAGCTCCTAGAAAAGTCATCAAAAACTGTTGACCACTTCATGGTAAATGGACTTGCATTTATATACTGTAGCTCTTTTCTAGTCTTCCGACCAATCAAAGCTCTTCACACTACATGCCAGCAATCACACATTCACACACATTCATACACTGATATCAGAGGCTGCCATGCAAGGAGCAAACCTGTCCATCAGGATCTGATCTAGATACTCAATCACACACCGATGGCTCAGCCTTCAGGAGCAGTTTGGGGTTCCTGCTCAAGGACACTTCGACATGTGACCGGAGGAGCTGGGGATCAAACCGCCGACCTTCTGATTGGTGGACGACCCGCTCTACCTCTGAGCCACAGCCGCCCCCACGTCACAATTTCGTTCTTTTTTTTGTTACCTTTAACGCCTCATCCACACTGGGAACGTCAGGAGTGCGTGCGTGGCAGCTGGGTGATTCACGCATCGCGTGTTCACACCAGCTGCGTTTCTGCTGCTGCTGCTGCTGTCAGCTCTTTCTTTCTACATAGAGTTCTCCTTTCATAATGGCCAATTCATTTCATTATAAATGTCATTTATATTTATTTTAGACAGAGAAAGGTTAAGAAATGTGTGGTAATTTGTAAATAATAGTTATAATCCACACAAAAAATCCCGTACTTTATTCATTCATGGAGCTCTGCAAGTCACTGCATGTTCTACAACACTGTTGTTGGACCTGACCATCCAAGATGGTGGCAAAGACATGAACTGCACTTCCCAGGATTCCTTTGGGTCACTCATTGAGTAGCTCCACCCATGGACTCAGTAACCATTTCTATTGGCTACTTTAACATGATGACTCATTCACAAGTACATGTGAATTTTACGCGGGATAAATAGGAAGGTCTCCTTCTTTTCTTCCTCTTCTTTGCTCTTTGGTCGCTCTTTGCTCTTTGGTTCCTGGCCTGTCAACACCCCTGCCCCGCAGGAGGTCAGCTGCGGCCCTTCTCACCTAAGCTCTCCAGCCAGAGACTGCATGAAGAAGCAGCTCTTATCTGATCTATGTCTTGTTAGCAGACAGACATAGAAACACAAGGAACTTCTAAAGGCAGAAGACGCGAGTGCCTGCCTTTTGATCAACTAACTTCAACCAAGGAAGTTAGCACCAAGCCACCAAGCTGCAGAAACAGGACTGGACCAGTTTCCTTCCAGCTGCACAACTGGATCTCACACAGCAAGGACAACCACAACTTCGACCCTGGAACCACAACCTTCTCCAGTCGGCTTTCTCCAATCCCTCCTTGGAATTACAATCCCTTTCTTCCATGTAGTGGTAACGTACTGGGCTTTACCTTAGCATTAGTAATTGCACACGGCTGAGCAAGACTGTTCAACTTAACTTCTGTAAATGTACATGTATTGTATGGTTTGATGTAATTCATTAAGTTTTACTGTTGTGATAGTGTTGTAGTCAGGATATTTGGTTAGCTGGCTTCGCCACATCTGATGTGTTTAGTTTATGCTCCACACAGACATAGGGTCTTGCATGCAAACTAACCATCTTTTCTAACTATCTGCATCATCTGACACACATTAAGGTCACTTACATACACTGTGAATTGGTTTTAAACACAAACATACCCATTCAGATAACCCCAACCCCCACATCACACCTCTTTGTTCTCCCTGAGCCCATGTGCACCAAAGGACAAAGAGGTCATGTGGTGACACCCTGGTGGCCATCTTTGATCTGGCCATCTTTGTAGTTTTATAGTGCTCGCCATTTTGTTTTGTAGGCCATGCAGACATCAAAGACAAGTAGCCATCTTGTCTTTGTCTCCCTCTCTCTCTCTCTCCCTCTCTCTCTCTCTCACACACACACACACACATGCTCACACACTGTGTTTGGTTTGTTTAGTTTAGTTATTTAGTTAGATTAATATTGTGTTTTAACATTTATTATCTTATAAATAAATATTTGTGGATCATACATGCTGGTCTGTTTAATGTTGTACAAGAGTGAATAATGCCAACCGCTGCTGTGTCAAGAACTCCAAAATCCTTCAACCTTTACTATCTATTGATATAGTGATTTTTGGTTATAGTTATTAATTTAATTATTAATCAGAGTTCTAAATTGATAGTTTAGTATATTTAATGAGACTTAGCTATGAGACTACATTAATTTGCTATCTTTTTCTCTTTGTTTCAAAGAGTGGTGCCCCGAGGATGATTTAATACACATTAAATCATATTATTCATTATAATTAATAATTATTTTGATAATTATTATTTACTTTTGATAGCCATTTTAATGTCTTTTGAGCTTATACCAATGTAATTTGGTGCCCTGTTATTATTAATATATATTGATAATTAAGTAATATTAATTTTATTAATATTGATAATTTTCTTTAATATTGTCTAATAACTAGACCGGCTCCTACCTGCGTTCCCCAACACTGTCCTGCACGTATTTCAGAATAAAAGCCTCGAGTTAACAAATGAAGGAATTCTGTCCACAGAAGAAACGCTTGAGGGCTTTTATTTTGAAATGAAAGCAGGAAGTGTTGATTTAAAAATAAATCTGTACTTTTTTTTCATCTCCGTAACATATTCTACAGATAGAGACATGTAAACTGTAGTAATGTTGCTGATATGATGTTAATATACAGTCAATAGATCACTTTCACTGTCTGTTGTTGCTGTGAACCGCGCGGCTCGCGTCAAAAATAGGCGAGACCTCGAGACGTGCGTGTGGCTGTATGGCTGCTCTAACCTGTTAACATGGACGCCGAAATAAAAAACAACAGGTAACGCAGCCGCCACACGCTGCTGGGGTTCCTGGTGTGGACGAGGCTTAACATTATCATCTTTATTTCCTGAAGTTCTGAACAGTACTGAATTTTCTCATCCAAAAAGGGGCCCCAGCTCTTCCCTGAACGTCGCCTTTGACATGTGATTGACGGGTCATCCGTTAGCTAGTTAGACTTAAGAGAATGGTAGCTTTTAGAGGAGTAAACTGTGCATTTGGCGGGGTGTTTCACCATAAAACTGATAAGTAATGCAGCACACATTTCAGCCACGACTTGACACAAAACAAATCTAGCTGTTAACAAAAAAAAGATTTAATGCAAAAGGCAGTGTGGCAGTTCAGCGGTTTGAGGTTTTCCAAATGAATTGTGATTTCTCAGTGATACAACATATCTGGATATTCTCTGTCAAAGAAGAGAGTTCGTTTTGTCATCCATGGGGCTTGTAGAATTAATTTGGTGCATGTGATGCGGCTGGCTCTCAGGTGTATTGATATTCCATCAGTAGTTTTATGTTGGGTTGAACATAGCAACAAAGCTGTTATGTAGTATCAGTAGTTTGGGTTGTATCTGCTTCAAACATACGGTTTACACTACTACCTGTAGGCCATAGTGGATCTGTTGCCATAGTTTTGAAGGTCCTGAAGTTCATTTGCATTATTTACATGCTTATGATTTCATTTCACACAATCATAGAACGCCACAGACTTCTTGATGTGAGAACGGTCAGAACTAGAAGTGCACTCGGAGAGCGCAGACCTCCACCAACACCTGACTTTAAGAACAGATCCCAGCTCACAGCTGGAGGTACCGTGAGGTGGTCGGCTTATTATTAACACGGTGTGTTTCTGTGTAACGTATCGGAGGATGCCTCTCTCATTCAGCAGCCTTGTTCTGTCTGTATAACGTTACACTACGTTGACTCTCATCCCGTTATCTACAGCTTTGTTCTTTCTCACCGCGGACGGACAGCAGCTGCCGCCGCACCTCGAAGTCTCGCCACACATCCACCAACGTATCTCTCTGCTCTCAGAAGGGGGCGGGGTTACGCGTCATCAACACGTCATCATCAGTGCGTCATCAACAACACGTCATCAACAACACGTCATCATCAGTGCGTCATCATCAACGCGTCATCAACGCGCCATTAACGCGTCATCAGTTACACTGTTACACGTGTTATACTCTGTGGTCTTAATGCTAATGCTGATTGGAATCCTTAAAAATATTCCTGAATCCGGATCATGATCCGGATCGCCACCAAAATCTAAAGGATTGTTCATTGTGCCACACCCCAGCCCTCCAAAACATTTAATTAAAATCCATCGCTAACTTTTGGAGTAATCCTGCTAACAGACGGACAGACAGACAAACCAACGCTGGTGAAAACATAACCTCCTGGGCTCTTGGCCTTTGGCGTTGGCGGAGGTAATAACCCTTTATCATTGATGTATTGTGTAACGTCTGATGCCGTGCACAGTATGTCAGGTGTTTACATATAGATTTGGAAACAATGAAAATCTAGATCACGTTCACATGTCAGCAGGTCTGGACTGGGACAAAAAATCGGCCCTGGCATTTTGGCCCAGACCGGCCCCATCACCGCCCGTTTGTGCTGTGTGCACCATGTTTTGTTGAAGGCTCTATTCGAGGAAATACCTTCAAATGTGGTTGTTTTGTATACTTGCCAACCTTGAGACCTCAAACTTCAAAAATAAGGAGGATTTCAAAACCAAAGCGCGGGGTCTGCTGGTCCTCCCCCAGAAAAATTTGAGTTTCAGAGACTTTGTTTCCTGAATTCTGGTGACTTTAAAACAATGTTAATAAAAAAAATAATCAGCACACCGCAACAGCATTTTATGTTGAACTTCTAATTTTACCTTTAATCTCAGGAAAGAAAACTGAATAATTTGCCCCTCTGGCATAAACTTTGCGTGTGAATATCTAGCATAAACTAATATTCATAAATTATAATTCATTTTTTTGCCACTGCTGTCCCTTTTTAGGATTATATTGCTTTACAGTGCCAGAAACAGTGATGCTGAATTCCTTATTAAAAAAAATTGAGAGTTTCAGCTCAGTCTCATACAGTATATCAGTAATACATCAGATCATCATTAATGTTTGTTGAGTCTTATTGGACCTATCACATTCAGACTCTGATGGCCTCTTTGGCCCCGCCCCCCTCTTTGGCTCCGCCCCCCCTCTTTGGCCCCGCCCCCCTCTTTGGCTCCGCCCCCCCTCTTTGGCCCCGCCCCTGGCAGACAGACAGAAGCAGACAGACAGAGAATTGGATAGTAAACAGCAGAGGATCAGAAGAAGCAGAGAAATGCGCTTCTGATGTAAACAGCCAGGCTTCAGCTCGAGCGGAGATTAATAGCGCGGCGCTTCCGTTCTCTACGGGAACCGACGCGGCGCAAATACGCTGGCTCTGCGCCGCTATGAATCACCGTTATGAATCTCCCAGAGAACCTGATATGGAGAGAGCAGAGGAGAGGACCGGCAGCTTGTGAGAAGCTCCGGTACGCATGAAAAAGTCACGGTATGCCAAGGAGTGAAATGAGTAAAATACTGCGTACCGCTACGTACCGGCTCACTTCGAGCTCTGCTCATCTCTCATGACATGTTGAGCCAGGCTGCGAGCACATAACTGCTTACTGCAAACTCTACACTAACTCCCTCATCTCTCTCCCTCTCCTCCCTCATCTCTCTCTCTCCCTCCCTCATCTCTCTCCCTCTCCTCCCTCATCTCTCTCCCTCTCCTCCCTCATCTCTCTCCCTCTCCTCCCTCATCTCTCCCCCTCTCCTCCCTCATCTCTCCCCCTCTCCTCCCTCATCTCTCTCCCTCTCCTCCCTCATCTCTCTCCCTCTCCTCCCTCATCTCTCTCCCTCTCCTCCCTCATCTCTCTCCCTCTCCTCCCTCATCTCTCTCTCTCCCACTCTCCCTCATCTCTCTCCCTCTCCTCCCTCATCTCTCTCCCTCTCCTCCCTCATCTCTCTCCCTCTCCTCCCTCATCTCTCTCCCTCTCCTCCCTCATCTCTCTCCCTCTCCTCCCTCATCTCTCTCCCTCTCCTCCCTCATCTCTCTCCCCTCTCCTCCCTCATCTCTCTCCCTCTCCTCCCTCATCTCTCTCCCTCTCCTCCCTCATCTCTCTCCCTCTCCTCCCTCATCTCTCTCCCTCTCCTCCCTCATCTCTCCCCCTCTCCTCCCTCATCTCTCTCCCTCTCCTCCCTCATCTCTCTCCCTCTCCTCCCTCATCTCTCTCCCTCTCCTCCCTCATCTCTCTCCCTCTCCTCCCTCATCTCTCCCCCTCTCCTCCCTCATCTCTCTCCCTCTCCTCCCTCATCTCTCTCCCTCTCCTCCCTCATCTCTCCCCCTCTCCTCCCTCATCTCTCCCCCTCTCCTCCCTCATCTCTCTCCCTCTCCTCCCTCATCTCTCCCCCTCTCCTCCCTCATCTCTCCCCCTCTCCTCCCTCATCTCTCTCCCTCTCCTCCCTCATCTCTCTCCCTCTCCTCCCTCATCTCTCTCCCTCTCCCTCCCTCATCTCTCTCCCTCTCCTCCCTCATCTCTCTCCCTCTCCTCCCTCATCTCTCTCCCTCTCCTCCCTCATCTCTCTCCCTCTCCCTCCCTCATCTCTCTCCCTCTCCTCCCTCATCTCTCTCCCTCTCCTCCCTCCCTCATCTCTCTCCTCCTCACTGTGGCCGCCCGACACAGAGCGATTCACAGCTCAGTGTCAATTAAGGAAAAGAAATCGGCCGATTTACTTGTTTTATAGGCCAAAAACAAAAAAAAGGACATACGTCGGCCCCAAAAGGACGTCGGCACACCGGGAAAACGCCCGGTATGCCAGATGGCCAGTCCAGCACTGCCTAGGGTATCTTCTCCTTATCTGGCTTAACCAACCTTAACAAACGAGATCCAGCTAAACGGTCCTACGACGCTGGTTATCAACTCAGTAAATCAACTCAGGGTTTCTCAATCTGGTTATGAGCGCGTTCACATGAACGGGGCGGTGTTTGCAACATCTGACCAATCACAGACATGGACAAGTCTACTGTCAGCAGACAGACAGACAGAGCCGCACATTTTACAAAGGAAGAGTAAACTATATTAGACAAATACAAAGGAGTTAAACACATAATCCAGACTAATAGTAACACTGTTGAAGCTGCCAAATACAGGAAGGACAGCTGGCAAAAGAAAAAACTCCCGATGTGTGAATGCGTAAATTAACAGACTTATTAATTTAACGGAACACTCAAAATTCGGATAGAGGCTCAGGGGGAACAGATCCAGGGTCAGCACTGTTCCCTACAGGAGAGGCTCAGGAGGAACAGATCCAGGGTCAGCACTGTTCCCTGCAGGAAAGGCGCAGCTGGCTGCTGATTGGGTAATCACCGATGACGTGTCACCTGAGGGCGTCGCCCTGAAGGGGATCCCCAGACGTGACGTCATCTTGAATCAGAGGGACAGCAAAGAAACGGGCCAAAGAGAAGAGAGAACCTGTAGCAGAGTCACTTATACCGTTTAATTAATTTAGCATAAAACTGAAAACGCATTTGTGGATCAAAACTAATTTTTTCTTGTTTCCAACCATATTAATAACATTTATCTTCATATTTATGTGGTGAGTGTTTGGAGGTGCCGGCCCTCTAGCTCAGCATCCACTGAATATAAAGTAGTTAAAAGTAGCTCCACCTCCACAATGAAATACTACTGATGTGTTGATGCATCACAGCACTTTTACTTTGGTCTACATTTTACTGACAATACTTCTGTACTTTTACTGAAGTAGGATGTTGAATGCATGACTTTTCCTTGTAATGGAGTATTTTGACAGTATGGTATTGAGTACTTCTTCCACCACTGCTGAGTTCTTGTATTTCTGTCCATTCTCAGGTCACTTTGGGTGCATTTCTATCTGTATTTAGAGCCATTTGAGAGCTCAGTGAGAACAGAGCTGTTGAAGCCAACAGAGGGAAGGTTCACTACTAGAAGTGGACAAGAGGAGGGAGGTTGTACTACTAGTAGAGGCAGGACATTCACTTTCCTTTATGATGCTGTTAGTACATGAAGGAATCACAAAACACAGTGTAGAATTCAACATGTGTTTATTTGCAGATGATGTTGTTATCAGATAGAATAAAGAGAAGACTGTTACTGACTCCATTAAGGCTGAAAACCCATTCAAACACATACAGTATGTTAACAGCAACGCTACATGAAAGAGGATTAAAATGAGTTCTTGTGCACACAGAGACATGAAACTGAGCTCAAGAAACTTCAGAAACAAGCAGCAAATCTTCAAATCAGCTGTGAAATCTTCAGCTGGAAGACAATTTAAGGACGTTAACAAGAGTTAAATGCTCTTCACTGTTAAATGAAGTTCAGATCCAGCTGCTGGCTTCTGAACTGGCTGCACATGAGAAACAGTTTAACAACTGATGAAGGAAAAAGACACCAGACTGAGATAAAATAATAAAAGCTGTTTCACACCAACAACTGATTTTTCTCTGAATAATTCACTCAGATATTTATAAAAACTGATTTTATGGGTTGTGGAACATTCGTGACGGGGAAAAAAAGATTCAGACGGACCTCAGTTTCAGCTGATTTCCACCTGCATGAATAAATGTTTGACCAATGAAATCCTTTGTTCCAAGTGATGTCATACCTCCAGGTATAGCTCCAGGTAGCTCGCTGCTACCTTTTGGTTTCTCAACACCCAACACTGTACTGTAGAAACACGGCGACGACGACCTCAACGACCAGATAAGAGACAATATGTGGCCTGAGCGGCTGGGTTACCATGGAGATGGTGATGGAGCCGATACGCACTCGCTAACGTTATCTGTTGGTCACAGAACGGGGCTAGCCACAACAGCTAGCGTTAGCATCACATCTGGAGTCTGATTAGTTGATCAGGATATCTGCGGGTTTCAACAAGTCATATTTAAGACTTTTTAAGACCTTTTAAAGACCATTATGAATGCAATTTAAGACCCATTTCACGTCGATTTAAGTCCACTATGAATGCAATTTAAGACCTACGTCACGTCCATACTGGCAAGAAAGTACTAAGGATATGAAAGAAAATTGGAACCCCGGAATTAGTTGCAAAGTAAATTAATTTATTCACTGAAACACATTCCTTCCAGCAGTTTTCCCTCCAGTCTTTGTTCCAGGTTTTCACAGTTTTATAACCAAATAAATAAATATATTGCGAATACTTTTGTACTTCAGTAACATTTTGAATGTAGGACATTTACTTGTGGCAGAGTATTTTTACACTGTGGTAAAAGATGTGAGAACATCTTCCATCACTGTGCTCTAGTAAACTATTTAATCATAAACACGTTGGTTGTCACACCCACAAAGCATCATGGGAAATGGGACAGGTGGGTTGCGGACATCACCACAGACCCGTGACACACTGAGTACAGTCTAACCCGGTTTAGAGTCGCACCCCGCGCCGGGGACCGCCCCCCCCCCCCCCCCCCGCAGAGAGAGGGAACAGAGAGCCTCACTCGGCCCCACGGAGCCGCGAGCCACTTTCACCCCCGGCCCCGGGCCTTTCCGAGCCGAACTACAGCAGTGTGTGGACCGTTGGTGAGGACCAGCCAGCCCCCCCGCTGAGAAGTGTTAAAGTATTTTCGGTTTATTATGAAACTGTTCATGGCACACATGTAAAGAGGCGGATGGAGCAGCTTTCACAAACACAGACTGCCGCTTGCAACGACATTTATAAACTCCAACTGGTGATATAAAACTATATTAAAGCATCAAACGGGAGTGAAAAAGGACTTTTGTTTACTTGAGTGATGTTTTTTGCAAAAAAGTTACCAGCGGAAACATCGTCGCTCCGCTTTGCAGCGATCCAGCCGGAAACCAGAACAGACGGCTCGTTTCTTCTTCTTTGGTAGTTTTGGCAGCGGCTCTCCTGGTTCACTGTGCTGTTGATGTTACAGCGCCAACACAACGGCGTAAGGAAAACATGCACTCCCCTTGATGCATGTGAAATGGGTGTGCTCCGATAAATTCTATCCGGGGAGATGCACAGCTTTTCCCTTTTGGTTCCGTTTTATAGTTTTGTTACGGCGTGCTCAAAAAACCAAACATTTAAAAGCAAGATAATGCATTTCTTTTATTAAAGGGACTGTTTGTAACTTCTGTCTATATGTTGATAATGGAGAGTGTGTAAAGGACCAACTGTTGTAAAATCTCACAGTGATTTCATCCATCTTTGTTTTCTTCTCTGAAGACACGAGAGAAAGACTCAACTTTAGTTTACACACAATAAAAATGTTTTATTAAAACTTTCATCTGTGGATGTTCTCACCTTTAATTCTTCTCCACACGTTGATCAGCACAACAGTTATTATGAGTGCTGCTAAACCCACAGACACAATGATGAACCTCCACCGGGCTGGAGAGAGAGAGAGGGGGGGGGGGGGAGAGAGAGAGAGGGGGGGGGAGAGAGGGGGGGGGGGAGAGAGAGAGAGGGGGGGGAGAGAGAGAGAGAGAGAGAGAGGGGGGGAGAGAGAGGGGGGGTAGAGAGAGAGAGAGGGGGGGAGAGAGGGGGGGGGGGAGAGAGAGAGGGGGGGGAGAGAGGGGGGGAGAGAGAGGGGGGGAGAGAGAGAGGGGGGGGGGAGAGAGAGGGGGGGGGGAGAGGAGGAGAAAGAGGAGGAGGAAGAGGAGGAGGAGGAGGAATAGGAGGAGGAGGAGGAAGAGGAGGAGAAAGAGAAGGAGGAGGAGGAGGAAGAGGAGGAGGAGGAGAAAGAGGAGGAGGAGGAAGAAGAAGAGGAGAAAGAGGAGGAGGAGGAAGAAGAAGAGGAGGAGAAAGAGGAGGAACCGGAGGAGGAGGAAGAGGAGGTACAGGAGGAGGAGGAGACAGAGGAGGAAGAGGAGGAGGAAGAAGAGGAGGAGAAAGAGGAGGAACAGGAGGAGGAAGAGGAGGAGGAAGAGGAGGAGGAGGAGGAGGAGGAGGAAGAGGAGGAGGAGGAGGAGGAGGAGGAGGAGGAGGAGGAGGAAGAGGAGGAGGAGGAGGAGGAGGAGGAGGAGGAGGAGGAGGAGGAAGAGGAGGAGGAGGAGGAGGAGGAGGAGGAGGAGGTCTCATGTTAAAATGTCCACCTTTACAGCAGAGATAAACATGTTTACAGCCTGGTAAAAAAAACAGTTTTGATCTCTAGAGCTAATTTCTCCGTTCATGACAACTGTAAAGTTTATTAGACTCACCTGTTTAAATTATCTTCACCGCCAAGATGGCGACGGCCAAAAAGCCGAACTCGAGGCTTCAAGACGGCAGTCCACAAACCAACGGGTGACGTCACGGTGACTACGTGGTTTTTTACGCCGTAACGCTGAGATCAACTCTACCTACTCTCTACCGACCTCTACACATAGCAGCAGATCTGGAACCAGAGTCCTGGATGGGGGCTGGACTTCCTCCCTCTCCAGAGTCCACAACATGTTCATTCATTAGTTCCCTGATACAGAACACCTGAGGCTAACAGCTGATGATGTCCAATGTCTCAGTAAAGAGAGAAATGATGAAAGTGATCAAACGAACCAAGGAAAACTACAGATTTTATTAAAAGCATTTAGAAACATTAGAAACATGAAATATTGAATATATGACTGTATTACATTCATTACATTACAGGATAATTCAAGATATAAAAGAGTTCATGATGAATGTTGATAATCAACAGATGACAGATGAATGATTTGTGTTTGAGTGAGTGTGATGGTGAACACACTGAACTTTGACTTCAGTCCAAAGGAGAGACTCAGACCTGCAGAGGACTCAGAGACACTGAGGAACCAGGAGACCAGGACCTGAACCAGAACCCAAACCCAAACCCAGGATAAAGAGGTTCAGTGAATGTGGTGCTGAAGGTGTGGAGGTGGATCAGGGTGTCAGAGGAGACTCTGTAGAAGGACAAAGTGCCAGCAGGACAGTCCAAATACACTGCTGCTCTACGAGAGGAGGAGGAGGAGGAGGAGGAGGAGGAGGAGGAGGAGGAGGAGGAGGAGGTGATGGGTGTTCTGTTATTGTGCCAGACAGAGTAACGACCATAAGAGCACCTCAGACTCCAGGACTGATCATTCCTTCCAAACATACAGTCTTCTCCGCCTCCTCTCCTGATTCCTCTGTAACTCACTGATATAAAAACCTGTCCGCTCCACTCGACCTCCCAGTAACAGCGACCAGTCAGACCAGTTCTACACAGCAGCTGAGGACAGGAGATAAATCTGTCTGGATGATCAGGATATGACTGATCCTTCTCCACACATGTCACCTTCCTGTTGTTGTCAGACAGTTTGAGCTCACTGTTTACTGTGTTTGTGTCCAGTTCCAGTTCACAGACATCTGATGGAGAGAAGAAGACACAATACAGCTGCAGGTTAACATCTGGTGATTTATTAACAACTCTACTGACAATTACTGAAAGAAAACTGACATCTTATATTCAGCTGTGAACAACGTTTAACAACCTTTAACTAGAAATTCAACAATCCAGTTCTAACAGCATGAACAGTTCCTCAACATGAGAGTCAACATGTCGACGGTGTTCTGCTGTTGGTTCTGGTGTGGACCCGAGGACGACAGCTGATGATCCGGTACTGAATAAAGTCTCACTAATAAAACTGGCTCATCATCTTCCACTGCAGCACAAAGCAGCTCTGAACCATCTGCTTTCTAAAACGCTGATTAGCTCCACCAAAGAGCTCACATTTAGCACAACGTTCACACCTTTGAACATCAAATCTCAAACTGTCGTCTGCTGCAGAAAGTTTCTCCACAGTCTGGATTTGATCGTCCAAAATGCTCCAAAAAGCTGAACTGAGTTCATGAATATCAGAGGGCTGAAGGTCCACCATCTGGCTTCAAGGTGGTTTCCACTGACCCGGGACCAGATTAAAACAAACTGTGTATCACCTGCAGCCGGCTGTAGAAACCATGTGTACGCTGGTCTGAAGTCAGTGTGATGTGCACATGTTCTGTTTATAGAAAAACCAGTTCATGTGTGAAAAATAGAGTTTTTATAGTATCTGTGTGTCGTACATCTGATCCCAGGTCTCCCATTCAGGGAGGAACTGGAGGGGAAATCCACCTCAACTCACTTTATTCTACTTTTCAACATATTATAATATAATATAATAACATAACAATCAGAAGGTCGGTGGTTCGATCCCCGGTCCTCTGCTCACATGTCAAAGTGTCCTTGAGCAAATGAAGCCCAGATGTCTCCTGAAGGCTGAACCATCGGTGTGTGAATGAGTATTTAGATCAGATCCTGATGGGCAGGTTGGCTCCTTGCCTTCCTCTGGCATCAGTGTATGAATGTGTGTGTGAATGGGTGAATGCTGACATGTAGTGTAAAGAGCTTTGAGTGGTCAGAAGACTAGAAAGGAGCTACTGTATATAAATACAAGACCATTTACGAGCAGCATGTGAAGCAACACAGCTCTTCTCTAATGTCAGTGAACTTCAAAAGAAGAAGAAAAGTCAGCTTTCTGTCTCTTCTGGCTCGACTGTTAAAGGAACATGGTGTAACATTTAGGTGATCTATTATCAGAAATGTAATATAATATTAATAAGTATGCTTTCATTAGTGTATATCCACCTGTGGTGTTGTGTTTCCGTTAGCTTAGAATGAGTCCTTCATATCTACATAGGGAGCAGGTCCTCTTCACAGAGTCCTCCATGTTGCTCCTCCATGTTTCTACAGTAGCCCAGAACGGACAAACCAAACTGTGGCTCTAGAGACTCTTCTGGGTTTTACCCATTCACTGAATCAGTTTGTTGAAATCTGCAACCTCACCACTAGATGTCACAAAATCAAACACTCGGCTCCTCTAAAGAAGTTGTTGCAAAAACCAAATTCAACCTAAACAATTTTAGAATTATTAGAAAATACCTGAACATACCTTTCCATACTTTGAGTACTTTATTCACCAAGTACTTTCATACTTTTACTTGAGTAGGTTTGTGAAATGGTCATATTTTAGTATTTTTTATGGGAGTAATTGTACTTTTACTTGAATAAATATTTCCAGTCCTCTACCCTCCGCTGGGTTTTACTTCTGTAATATGATGTGATTCTATGTTGTCATGTTTCAACTGACTGTGCTGATGTCTGCTTGATATTGTGTTGCATTAATTGTCTGCATGTTATCCTTCTTATTGTAACCATAGAGGCTAACCATAGTGGCTAACCGTAGAGGCTAACCATAGTGGCTAACCATAGAGGCTAACCATATTGGCTAACCATAGAGGCTAACCATAGCGGCTAACCATTGAGGCTAACCATAGTGGCTAACCGTAGAGGCTAACCATAGTGGCTAACCATAGAGGCTAACCGTAGAGGCTAACCATAGTGGCTAACCGTAGAGGCTAACCATAGTGGCTAACCGTAGAGGCTAACCATAGTGGCTAACCATAGAGGCTAAGCTTAGTGGCTAACCATAGTGGCTAACCATAGCGGCTAACCATAGAGGCTAACCATAATGGCTAACCATAGTGGCTAACCGTAGAGGCTAACCATAGTGGCTAACCATAGTGGCTAACCGTAGAGGCTAACCATAGTGGCTAACCATAGAGGCTAACCATAGTGGCTAACCATAGAGGCTAAGCTTAGTGGCTAACCATAGAGGCTAACCATAGCGGCTAACCATAGAGGCTAACCATAGAGGCTAACCATAGTGGCTAACCATAGCGGCTAGCCATTGAGGCTAACCATATTGGCTAACCATAGTGGCTAACCATAGAGGCTAACCATAGTGGCTAACCATAGTGGCTAACCATAGCGGCTAACCATAGCGGCTAACCATAGTTGCTAATCGCCAACGGCGCTTCTTTTACAAAATAATTCACATTCAATTTAACAAATCCTGCTTTATTTTTAACAGATATTTAACTAACGTTAAATTTACATTTTCTAAAATGTCCTTGTGGAGCTCTGGTACTTGTTGAGCTGTTAGCGGCTGTACTAACAACCAGACAAAGCTAAATCTGTGGCTTCAACAACAGTGTGTTGAACATGCACCCAAAACAAAAAGGGATTGTTGTTGTGATCAACGGTCCAGTTTCCATCGCCGACCTACAGACGAGGAATCCAGAAGAATGTGGCTGAGAAACCTAAACTTGAAGAGACCACCATAAACCCTCGTTATGTGAGCTCAGTTCATTTAGTGGACTAAAAGCCAACGGAGGAAAACCTGTATCCTACTCTGTGGTTGGGCTATAAAGAGCAGCAGAGAAGAGACGTCGGGTCCTTTAAAGGACTGACAGCAGAGCCAGGAGAACATCAGGTATGATTTCATGTGTAGGGAGGACTCAGCATTGTAGTGTTGGTTTAATGAAGTCGCCGGAAGTTGCGCCAATAATTCACGCAAGGCATCATGGGTAGGAATAAGGTGGATATGATGATGCCTTACGCCTCTAAACTTTTTATCCTGTTCAGCTGTTCATGTTCTGTTTTCTCTGGTTCTAATTTTACATGTTGTTGAGTTTTAAAGACTAATATAACATCAGGCCGACGGACAGCAGTTGAAAACTAGCCTTTTGGCATAAAATAAATAAATCAAACTTAAAACACACTCACACTTCCTCAGACCAGGTTTCAACCACTGCTGTCCACAAGGGTCCATCCTGCAGGAGGAAACACAGTCACAATCAACTTCATACAGCTTCACTCATATCCTCCATTAAACATGAACCAGAGTTCCTGAGTTAGGGACAAAGAAACAGTGTGAGAGCTGCTGTTGTCTTTCTGTTTGTCCATCTGTCCACACCTGAGAGTGTCCAGTCTGTTGTCTGTCCATACCTGAGAGAGTCCAGTCTGTTGTCTGTCCATACCTGAAAGTGTCCAGTCTGTTGTCTGTCCATACCTGAGAGAGTCCAGTCTGTTGTCTGTCCATACCTGAGAGAGTCCAGTCTGTTGTCTGTTCATACCTGAAAGTGTCCAGTCTGTTGTCTGTCCATACCTGAGAGAGTCCAGTCTGTTGTCTGGCCATACCTGAGAGAGTCCAGTCTGTTGTCTGTCCATACCTGAGTGTCCAGTCTGTTGTCTGTCCATACCTGAGAGTGTCCAGTCTGTTGTCTGTCCATACCTGAGTGTCCAGTCTGTTGTCTGTCCACACCTGAGAGTGTCCAGTCTGTTGTCTGTCCATACCTGAGAGAGTCCAGTCTGTTGTCTGTCCATACCTGAGAGAGTCCAGTCTGTTGTCTGTCCATACCTGAGAGAGTCCAGTCTGTTGTCTGTCCATACCTGAGAGAGTCCAATCTGTTGTCTGTCCATACCTGAAAGTGTCCAGTCTGTTGTCTGTCCATACCTGAGAGAGTCCAGTCTGTTGTCTGTCCATACCTGAGAGTGTCCAGTCTGTTGTCTGTCCATACCTGAGAGAGTCCAGTCTGTTGTCTGTCCATACCTGAGAGAGTCCAGTCTGTTGTCTGTCCATACCTGAGAGTGTCCAGTCTGTTGCCTGTCCATACCTGAGAGTGTCCAGTCTCCATTGTGGATTCTCCAGTCCAGCTGACAGCAGCTTCTCTCCTGAGTCTCCTGGATGATTGTAGCTCAGGTCCAGCTCTCTCAGATGGGAGGGGTTGGAGCTCAGAGCTGAGGCCAGAGAAGAACAGCCTTCCTCTGTGATCAGACAGCCTGACAGACTAAACACACACAAACACACACAGTGTAAACTAAGTTACAAACTTTAAATTTAAAAAGTTGTGGTCAGCTACATGATATAGAGGTAGCCGGGGGATGGATAGTGTCCTGGTGGCCTCAGGATTGCATCTCTGTCTCTTGGGGATGATGATGTTCTGAAGGCTGAATTTATCTGTGACCTCCAGTGATCACTGGGGCACCTTCAAGTCTGAGGCCATCGCACGCTACCAGAAAATGGTTTAGTGGTCCATTTGGGTTGGGAGTGAGTCACTGCCCCATGTGAAGAGCATGGGAGTGAGTCACTGCCCCATGTGAAGAGTATTTTGGGGTCTTGGTGATGAGTAAGGATAAGATGGAGGGTGAGATCAATATCCTGATTGGTGTGACTTTAGCAGAAATGGAGCCATTGTACTGGACTGTTGTAATGAGCCTGAAGAAAACCTCTTCATTTATTAGTTGATATAAGATCCAACTCTCACCGATGACTTGTTTCGTTAGTGTTGGGGATTTATTCTCTTTAGACCACACACGTTAGACTATAGATTAATATAATTAAAGGACTGTAATTAAACTGGGCTTTATATATCCAAGACAAGTTTCTGTGTGTATACTTGTGACGAGCTCCTGAGTCAGCAAACCCCTTCAGTACGATATTGCTGCCACATTTAATACAGGATCATAAAAGAGACTAAAAAGCCTCAATATTTAAATTGCAAGGTTAATCAGGTCCAGCTCTCTCAGACTAGAGGACTGGGAGCTGAGAACTGAAGACAGAGCTTCACAGCTTCTATCTGAAAATGTACAGCCTCTCAATAAAATGTCCATCCAATGATATATATGAAGAAAATAAGAGATCAGAGGGTCATCATTTTTCAAATAGTTGAACACCAACCTGAGAGTTTCCAGTATACAGTGTGGACTCTTCAGTCCAGCAGACAACAGCTTCACTCCTGAATCCTGCAGGTTGTTGTTACTCAGATCCAGCTCTCTCAGACTAGAGGACTGGAAGCTGAGAACTGAGGACAGAGCTTCACAGCTTCTCTCTGAGAGGTTACAGCCACTCAGTCTGAAGAAGAATCAGCAATACATAAGAAACAATTACAAACAGTGGTTGTTGTAATTTCTGAATAAAGAAAAACGTCATTTAATGTGGAAAGTTATGTGTCCACGTACAGAGCTTTGTTGGAGGCTTTGACCACTGGCAGCAGCCTCAGAAGAGCCTCCTCTGAAGCAGAGTATTTCTTCAGGTCAAACACATCCAGATCTTCTCCTGATGACAGTAAGATGAAGACCAGAGCTGACCACTGAGCAGGAGACAGTTTACCTTTGGAGAGACGTCCTGAACTCAGGGACTGTTGGATCTCCTCCACCAGAGAACGATCATTCAGTTCATTCAGGCAGTGGAACAGGTTGATGCTTTTCTCTGCAGAGGAATTCTCACTGATCTTCTTCTTGATGTACTGGACTGTTTTCTGATTGGTCTGTGAGCTACTTCCTGTCTGTGTCAGCAGACCTCGTAGAAGAGTCTGATTGGTCTGCAGTGAAAGACCCAGGAGGAAGCGGAGGAACAAGTCCAGGTGTCCGTTTGGACTCTGTAAGGCCTCGTCCACAGCACTCTGGTAGAAACGTGTGGATTTGCCTCCGAACACTTCAGACAACCAGGATGTTGTTTGTCCTTCTGCCATCAGATTGACACCAGAGTTGATGAAGGTCAGATGGACATGAAGAGCAGCCAGAAACTCCTGAACACTCAGATGGACGAAGCAGAACACCTTGTCCTGGTACAGTCCTCTCTCCTCTTTAAAGACCTGTGTGAACACTCCTGAGTACACTGAGGCTGCTCTGATATCGATGCCACACTCTGTCAGGTCGGATTCATAGAAGATCAGGTTGCCTTTCTGCAGCTGATCAAAAGCCAGTTTTCCCAGAGACTCGATCATCTTCCTGCTCTCTGGACTCCAGTGTGGATCTGTCTCAGCTCCTCCATCATACTTGATGTTCTTCACTTTGGACTGAACCACCAGGAAGTGGATGTACATCTCAGTCAGGGTCTCGGGCAGCTCTCCTCCCTCTCTGGTCTTCAACACCTCCTCCAGAACTGTAGCAGTGATCCAGCAGAAGACCGGGATGTGGCACATGATGTGGAGGCTTCGTGATGTCTTGATGTGGGAGATGATGCTGCCGGTCTGCTCCTCATCTCTGAACCTCTTCCTGAAGTACTCCTCCTTCTGTGGGTCAGTGAACCCTCTGACCTCTGTCACCATGTCAACACACTCAGGAGGGATCTGATTGGCTGCTGCAGGTCGTGTGGTTATCCAGAGGCGAGCAGAGGGAAGCAGTTTCCCCCTGATGAGGTTTGTCAGCAGCACATCCACTGAGGTGGACTCTGTAACATCAGTCAGGATCTTGTTGTTGTGGAAGTCCAGAGGAAGTCGACACTCGTCCAGACCGTCAAAGATGAAGACAACCTGGAACTCTTCAAACCTGCAGATTCCTGCTTCTTTGGTTTCATTAAAGAAGTCATGAACAAGTTCCACCAAGCTGTACTTCTTCTCTTTCAGCATATTCAGCTCTCTGAAAGTGAATGGAAATATGAACTGTATGTCCTGGTTGGCTTTGTCTTCAGCCCAGTCCAGAGTGAACTTCTGTGTTAAGAATGTTTTCCCAATGCCAGCCACTCCCTTTGTCATCACTGTTCTGATTGGTTCATCTCTTCCAGGTGAGGCTTTAAAGATGTCTTCTTGTCTGATTGTTGTTTCTGGTCTGTGTGGTTTCCTGGATGCTATTTCAATCTGTCTGACCTCATGTTCATCATTGACCTCTGCAGTCCCTCCCTCTGTGATGTAGAGCTCTGTGTAGATCTGATTCAGAAGGGTTGGGTTTCCTGCTTTAGCGATCCCCTCAAACACACACTGGAACTTCTCCTTCAGGTTAGACTTGAGTTTACGTGGACACACTGCAGCACCAGTTCCTGAACAAACAAACAAGAAACTAAATCAGTCAGTGGATCCTACAGAAGATCAGAGAATCTAAACATTTAGTTTTTCCTCCTCCATCAGTTTTATTCAGCTCATCAGTGGAGGACAAACAGCCTCTGATCTGATGCAGATGTATGCAGCATATTAACAGCAGAGTTTTAAATGTAATCTTCTCCCATGTTGTCTCCATTTCCTCTTTCCATCATGTTAAATTTGTTAAAATCCTCTTACTGCTCTGCAGACAGTCAGCCAGCTCCTCCTGCTTCATCCTCCTCAGGAAGTTCAGTGTGATCTTCCGAAACGCCTCTCTGCTGCTCCTCCTCTGCTCCTCATCCTCACCGTCCAACACCTCCTCATCCTCCCTCTGACTCTCTAAGCATTCTGGGTAATTTTGACTCAGAACCTTCTGGATCTTCTTCAGCTCGTTTTTCACAAAAGTGACGATGTTGTCCTCCAGCAGCTGGAACAGAACGATAACTGAACATTTAATTTAAAGAACACAACATGTGATTCATCTGTCAGTCTGAAGGCCTGCTGGTCTGAACAGAGCAGCATGGAGACTGTTAGGACCTGAATGGTAGTTTAACATTTAATGTGTGGTTGATGTAGTTAATAGTGAAATGTTTGTCTGTACATGTACACACCATAAATATGGAGTCCAGGTCTGTTTGATGCTGCTGGGCAGACTGACCACCGAGGCCCTCTGAGCTCTCCTGACCAACTCTGTGGAAAAAAACATCAAGTTTAAGAACATTTAATGATTTAAATCTGCAGCTAACTAAAGGTGTTCTGAGATGACGGCAGAATGACAGGGCAGCTGTGGCTCAGGACGTAGAGCGGCTCGTACACTAATTGCATGCATAAAGGTCCATACCTCACAACCTGCCCTGAACCCACATTATGTTACTGGAAAGATACAGAGTCACTTCTGAGACAATGTCACTGCGAGCAACAGATGCAGCTCATTTAGAGTGTGCGTTGAATGCAATGATGTTATGGAAATGTATAACCAGGAGTTCTGGCCCAAAGGCTGTGTTGTGCGGCGATACTATGAGCCACGCAAGGCAGGAGTTACAGGGTCTGGCGCTAGCACAGCGATTTCTACACTTGGTGCAAATATGCCGACTGGTGCTACGGCCGCACTGACCACTTAAACTCTGATGCGTGTTTATCTTACAACTGTCGAGGGCTGCGCGTTGGCAACAGCGCAGGAGACTGGGCACGTCATATAGTTGTTGACAACTTATTGCAAAAAAAACTGTGACATTCTATGTTTACAAGAAACTTTTTTACCAAAACAGGATCTGGCAAAATTGAACTCTTTTAGTGACAATTCCCACGGGGCTGGTGAATCCACAACTGATCTTACGATGGGAATAGTGAGAGGAAGGATAGCAGGAGGTGTGGCAATCCTATGGCACAAAAAGTTGGCTGCACATCACGCAGAAGCTAAGGAGGCTTTGAAGGCTTGGGTTCTGGCAGGTAGACCCAGGCAGGGGCCGGTCCTGGACTGCATAAAGCTCACTAATGCTAGGTACAAATATGCGGTTCGTTATGTTTCCAAACACGAACAAGTTATGAGAGCGGACTCTACGGCTGAAAAGCTTCTTTGTAACAATCTCACTGACTTGTGGAAGGAGGTGAGAGCTCTGAACAGGGGCAATACATCGCTACCATGCACTATAGAGGGAGTTTCTGGAGCAGATAACATAGCTGAGTTGTGGAGGAGGCATTACTCTGCTTTATTTAATTGTGTTAAAAGTGACCCTTACAAAGTGGGTAATATTGCTAACAGTGACACATTGGGAATCACAACCAATGCAGCCCAAAGGTTGCAGCTCTTCTTGCCATTTGTTTTACGGGGTTTATGACTTATGGACTGTTGCCAGACTCCATGTTGTCTGTTTCTCTTGTGCCTGTCATCAAGGACAAAGCTGGCAAGGTTTGGAGCCTGGATAATTATAGGCCAATTGCACTAGCCAGTGTGGTATCTAAAGTCCTCGAGGGGATTTTATTAGAGTGTTTATGTAAATATCTTGGTACGACAGACAACCAGTTTGGCTTCAAGGCTAAGCATGGCACTGATTTGTGTATATATGCCTTGAAAGAAGTAGCCGAAAGCTATAGAAGGCAAAACTCCTCTGTGTAATCGGTTTTATTGATGCATCTAAGGCTTTTGACCGAGTAAATCACCAAAAGTTGTTTCTGAAATTGAGTCAAAGGGGCTTGCCTGACAGCATTATAAGAATCTTGGCATATTGGTATGCGAACCAGAATATGCAGGTCAAATGGGGCAATAGAGTCTCCGATCCCTTTGGTGTTGGTAATGGAGTAAGACAAGGGGGGGTTACTTTCACCAGCCCTCTTTAATGTGTACATGAGTGAGTTATCTGACCATCTAAGAGGCTGTAAAACAGGCTGTATGATTGGTAACATCCTGGAAAACCATTTCATGAATGCTGACGATCTGGCTATTGTCTCTCCTAGCAGTGCTGTGTTCCAACAGCTGCTGAATATATGCTCCGAGTATGGGGTCAAATATGATGTGCAATACAATGCAAAAAAGAGTGTTGTTATGATCTGTAGAACAAAAGAAGATAGGGACCTCAACTTTCCAGCTTTTTATCTATCAGGACAACTGCTATGTGTTTGTAATAAAACAAAATATCTGGGGCACTTTATTACAGATCAAATGTCTGATGATGATGACATGTACAGGCAGTGCCGTATATTATATGCTCAAGCTAACATGTTGGCAAGAAAAATTCTACATGTGTTCAGACCATGTCAAGATAGATCTCTTTAGAGCAGTGGTCTCAAACTCGCGGCCCGCGGGCCAATTGCGGCCCGCGGGACGATATTTTGTGGCCCCTACCTTGATATGAAAGTTTAATGTTAGTGCGGCCCGCGAGTTTTATGTGAATCGCACTTTGCCGCGTTGTGTGTGGAAGGTCCCTTTGTTGCGCGAGCCCGAGCTGAACGAACCTACCAATCACAGTGGGGTAAATGGCTCCCGACGCAGACCGCAACAGCTGTGATTGGTCCAGTCTCTCAGCGGCGCAGACCGCAACAGCTGTGATTGGTCCAGTCTCTCAGCGATGCAGACCGCAACAGCTGTGATTGGTCCAGTCTCTCAGCGATGCAGACCGCAACAGCTGTGATTGGTCCAGTCTCTCAGCGATGCTGAGCGGCCAGGAGCCCGGACAACCACAGAAAGTTCAACTTCTCTCTGCCTCGATCTTTTCAATGTTTGTTCACACAAATCGACTCAGATATATTTTCTCTTTTCGGCGTTCCAGTAATGTCAGTAAAAGTTCTGTGGTTCAACAGTTGTTAGCTCCAACTCCGCTCAGTTTCTGTTTGTAGTAGAAGAAGAAGGAAACTCATAGAGACGCCGCCGCCAACTAGCGGTTTGGTGGTGTAATTGCAGAGCAACACAAACACAGCAGGCACAACTTTATTGCGGAGCGACACCAAGTGGCAGGAATAGATATTACTTGTCAGACAGCCCCAATCATGTCTTTTTCAAAGCCTGCAGTGAAGAGAAAGGTTGGTGATGAGCACAGACAATTTCAAGAAAAGTGGGAGATGCAATATTTCTTTGTTGAGCACAGGGGCACCCCGACCTGTCTTATTTGCACAGAGAAAGTTGCGGTGCACAAGGAATACAACCTCAAACGTCATTACTCCACTAGACATGCTGAGGAGTATGCAAAATATCAGGGAGATGATAGAGCCAACCGGGTTGACAATCTTAAAACATGTCTACTGAGGCAACAAGATTTCTTCAAGAAAGCAACGAGAGAGAATACTGTAGCAGTCGAAGCTAGCTACGTGGTTAGTGAGATGATTGCTAAGGCGGGAAAGCCATTCACAGAAGGCGAGTTTGTAAAAAAGTGCATATTACAGGCTGCAAGTATAGTCTGTCCGGAAAAGAAGGGTCAGTTTAACAACATCAGCCTTTCTGCCAACACCGTGGCAGAGCGCATTTCTGACCTGTCAAGTAACATTTATGATCAACTGCGTGAGAAAGCCAAATGTTTCCATGCATACTCAGTCGCTCTTGATGAGAGCACAGACATCACTGACACTGCCCAGCTCGCAATTTATGTCCGTGGTGTTGATGAGAATTTTGAAGTGATGGAGGAGTTGCTCACAGTAATTCCAATGCATGGCCAGACCACCGCTCAGGAGATATTTCGCCAGCTGTGTGATGCCATTGTGGATGCCGGTTTGCCATGGAAGAGGTTTGTTGGAATAACAACCGACGGAGCGCCATCAATGACAGGGAGGAAAAATGGACTGGTAGCACTTGTTCAAAGAAAACTGGAAGAGGAGGGTGTGGAGGAGGCCATTGCTCTGCACTGCATTATCCATCAGCAGGCCCTTTGCAACAAATGCCTGAAGTTTGACAATGTGATGTCTGTCATTGTGAAATGCATCAACCATATCAGATCCAGGGGCTTAAAGCACCGGCAGTTCCGTGCTTTTTTAGAGGAAATGGAGTCGGAATATGAGGATGTGCTCTACTTCACCGAGGTACGTTGGCTCAGCAGGGGAAACATCTTGAAGAGATTTTTTGAGTTGAGAGCAGAAGTGAAAGCCTTCATGGAGAAGGATGGAGTGGCTGCTCCTGTGCTAAGTGATCCCAAATGGCTCATGGACTTAGCTTTTCTTGTTGACATCACACATGAGCTGAATGTACTGAACAAGAATTTACAAGGCCAGGGGCAGCTCGTCAGTGCTGCCTATGAAAACTTGAGAGCATTCTCCACAAAACTTGTGTTATGGAAAGCCCAGCTCTCTCAGACAAACCTTTGCCATTTCCCAGCATGCAAGGCAGTCGTGGAAGCAGGCACACCATTCAGTGGTGAGAAGTATGTTGATGCCATTGTGAAGCTACAGGAGGAATTTGATCACAGATTTGCAGACTTCAAGACGCACAGAGCCACTTTTCAAATTTTTGCGGACCCCTTCTCCTTCGATGTGCAAGATGCCCCTCCTGTGCTTCAAATGGAGCTCATTGACCTGCAGTGCAACTCTGACCTCAAAGCCAAGCTCAGGGAGGTGAGTGGAAAAGCAGAAAAGCTTGGGCAATTTTTGAGAGAATTGCCCCCCAGCTTCCCTGAGCTTTCCCGAATGTTCAAGCGGAGCATGTGCCTTTTTGGGAGCACATATCTGTGCGAAAAGCTCTTCTCCACCATGAACTTCATTAAGTCCAAGTACAGGTCCAGACTTACTGATGATCATCTTCAAGCCATACTGAGGGTCTCAACTGCTTCCTCCCTCAATGTGGCTCAGCTATGTGAGAGGAAGCGCTGCCAGGTCTCTGGCAGCAAGGAGTAGGCAAGAGAAGCCATGTTCAGAAGAACCGTTCATGTTCTTCAATGTTCCATTCATGTTCAGGACAGTTCATGTTCAGAAGAACCGTTCATGTTCTTCAATGTTCCATTCATGTTCAGGACAGTTCATGTTCAGAAGAACCGTTCATGTTCTTCAATGTTCCATTCATGTTCAGGACAGTTCATGTTCAGAAGAACCCATTCAAATTAAAGAACTGTTAATAATGACGTTTGAGTAGATTGTTTTTTTTAACAAAGCTTTTTTTGTGGAATACCTGATGCGGCCCAGCCTCACCCAGACTCTGCCTCCAGCGGCCCCCAGGGAAATTGAGTTTGAGACCACTGCTTTAGAGCATATTGCACTCCTCTCTATTCTGCCCCCCTGTGGGCCAAGTTTAAAAAGGCAAGCATGCATAAGCTTCAGGTTGCCTACAATGACTGCATGAGGATATTACTTAAAAAACCCAGGTGGTGTAGTGCAAGCGAGCTGTTCTGTAATGCAGGTGTCAACACTTTCCAGGCTCTGTTGAGAAACCTGATGTATAAGTTTATATGTCGGGTAAATTATTCTTAGAATGCGATTATCATGCTACTGTCAAATCCTTGTTTTAGTGTTATACGATACCAGTCACCCCTGTGGAAACACTGGTATAACTGTCGTTTATAAAAAGTGGCAGTTCCTATTTTAATGTATGTATTGTTGTTTGTGTTGTATATTTTTTTAATGGACTTTGAGTCTGTCAATAAAGATGAATTGAAAATTGAATTGAATGTCTTCACACTGGCATCGCTTCAAGAAGGAGATAACAACTGGTTGCACCATCGCAGCCGTCCTTCTGTCCTTGTGACAAAGTTGGTCAAGGCAGCTGAGACAGCAGATGGATCTAACAGGGTTTGAAAAGACAACTTGTTATTCAGGCAGGAATGAATCCATGTCCCTGGTACTGCATAATGGCAGAGCTGTGGTTAAATTCTGCTTCTGTCTGGATCAATGGCGTAACCATGGGTGTGCCAGAGTGTACCTGTGCCATCCAGAGAGGCAGCTGGAACACCCAAAACTCAGATGCAGAATGAATATTTAGTTATAGCCTTACTAAAACGAGTTACTATTACTAAACAACCCACCTCTATCCATCTGCAGCCGTTCTTTATTTCTACTACTGGAAGTTGGCAACCCTACACACACATTTAGCAGGAAAAAAAGTCATGAGCAGTCGATGCGTGCGACCGAGACCAGGAGAGGCTGCACAAGAAGCTGCCAAGGCCGGTAGAAAACGGAGCAGCAGCTGGCAGCATCATCTCTTGATGCATTCACTTGCACTCGGACATCAGATTTTCGCTCTGTTGAATTTCCAACCAGCCACAACTTTTCATATATAGGCTATATACTGAGGTGGCAGCTGGGGTGACTGTATTAGTGTTTAAACTGCCAAAACAAAATCAGCTCGCACCATCTCGGTGCTCACGTAAAGGGCCTCTCCATCTCAAAGTTCTGGGCTGAATTTCAGTCCAAGTCCACCTCTGGAACATGTGGCATATGCAGTTTTTCTGATGCACACCCACAGCTGTTTTTCTGGCTACGCTAGTGCTCTGGATGGCACCTCAACCCCATCTATCTCTGAGAAGCTAGTCATGAGCATTGGACAGATATTTGATTGCAGTCTTTGGGATATATCTGCTGTCCAGTCTACTATCAAGGAACTCAAGGCCCAGTTCACTAGTGTAAAGCCTGAATATACCAATGATGGGACCCAACATTCAACATTATTACCTTCCATCAGCAGCTTTAAAGCTGATAGGGTGTTCCATGGACCGGTCACTCTTCATGGACACACAGCTGGGTTCAGGTCCAGATTCAGGAGAGTCTGGTCTCTGCTGCTGGATCCTGATACAAACAAACAACTAACTAATGAAAAAATGGAAAAAATACTTTTGACCAGATTCTGTTCAGATATCAAAACTAATATAATATAATACTTCTGGTTTCAGTTATTTTAACTTTGTATCAAATGTTCATCGTTGAAGACAAACGGATTCAACAGAGAGTCGACACCAGATTCAGATTTGATGAAATCAGATCAGATCCAGAGTTCGACAGTAACCAGGACCTGATGGTCCGTGGCCACAAAAACTCACTCTGTGACCACCAAGTTGTACTCGGTCTCTCTTGAGAATGAGACTTTGTGTCTCAGTGAGATCAGTGTTACCGTGCGGTAACTGAATGTGAAGCGAGCGTCAGCCACAAAATCTGTTTGATTACATTGTTTTCAAATGGAATGAACTAACTGGGTGCGAGAGATGCAGCACGGTGCGCCGTTTTGAGCTGAACTTTTGTCAGACGCCTGTTTCTATTTATTCCTGCAGCTTGCTTTGAAAGCACCACAATAGGCCGTTTTCACAGCAGCCATCTTAACATGTAATTGCAGGGTTAACACAGGTGTAACTGATCAAATTAAAAGAGATTCAACACAAGATTCAGATTTAATCAAATCAAATCCCGAGTCTCAGGAATAACATACTGAGACACACCGGATCATTTTATTTTAAATGTTAAGATAATTCAAGAGTTAAAAGCATTTATTATTTCTCTACATTTATTAACTGTTACTCAGTTTAAACATTAAAGTGGTATTAAATGTGATGAAGAGCATGTAATGACTTGTTTAGGACCAGTGCCTGAACTGGACAAAAAATGGTGCCAGTACCTTAATTCAGCAGTTCCATGACATGATCATCACATGTATCTTGATATATTTATATTTATACGTATATCTTGGTAATATATCCCACTTCAAATGTATTTTTCTATACATTTCATTCATTCCATTAGGCCTACATATGACATACATGTCCACTGTTCACAAATTGTACATACATATAATAGGCTGTTGAATATATGCTACAATAAAACCAGCTTAAAACATGACATCTGTTGGCCTAGATATTATATTGGATCATGACAAGGTGAACAACGATCAACTCGTTAGTTCACAGAATTCATAGAATAAACATTTTAGTTATTGAACATTGACTCGTGTGTTTGAACATGAATGTGATTAAATAATGAGGAGAGATGTTTGATAAATGACTCGGTGGTGATGAAACTTCATGGCTCTCCCCTGTATGTCAGTACATCAGCTGTTATTAATAATAAACATATCAGCATCTGGCTGGTGGTTCTGGTTCTGGTATCACTGGGCATCAGATCAAAACCACATTCTGTAGCATCGCCCACCTCGACTATGAAGCTCTGAGAGAGTCAGATAATAACAAAGTTCAGTTTTAAATTATTACCTTCCATCAGCAGCTTGTCCAACTTTAAAGCTGATAGGAAGAAGCATAGACCGGTCACTCTTCATGGACACACAGCTGGATCCAGGTCCAGGTCCAGGTCCAGGTCCAGGTCCAGGTCCAGGTCCTGATCCAGGTCCAGGTCCAGGTCCAGGATCTGGTCCAGGTCCAGGATCTGGTCCAGGAGAGTCTGGTTTCTGCTGCTGCATCCTGACACAACCAGAGACAGTGATGAGTAACGTTCTCCTGTTGATCAAAACTTAATCTGATGAAAGAAACCGTCTCCTCTCAGTTGATTAGTTGACTAATCAGTTGTTGACTCTTTGTTCACTAATAAAGTTAGTAGTTAATATTATAACCATTCAGTAGTTAGTAGTTAATATTATAACCATTCAGTAGTTAGTAGTTAATATTATAACCATTCAGTAGTTAGTAGTTAATATTATAACCATTCAGTAGTTAGTAGTTAATATTATAACCATTCAGTAGTTAGTAGTTAATATTATAACCATTCAGTAGTTAGTAGTTAATATTATAACCAGTCAGTAGTTAGTAGTTAATATTATAACCATTCAGTAGTTAGTAGTTAATATTATAACCATTCAGTAGTTAGTAGTTAATATTATAATCATTCAGTAGTTAGTAGTTAATATTATAACCATTCAGTAGTTAGTAGTTAATATTATAACCATTCAGTAGTTAGTAGTTAATATTATAACCAGTCAGTAGTTAGTAGTTAATATTATAACCATTCAGTAGTTAGTAGTTAATATTATAACCAGTCAGTAGTTAGTAGTTAATATTATAATCATTCAGTAGTTAGTAGTTAATATTATAACCATTCAGTAGTTAGTAGTTAATATTATAACTATTCAGTAGTTAGTAGTTAATATTATAACCAGTCAGTAGTTAGTAGTTAATATTATAACCATTCAGTAGTTAGTAGTTAATATTATAACTATTCAGTAGTTAGTAGTTAATATTATAACCAGTCAGTAGCTAGTAGTTAATATTATAACCATTCAGTAGTTAGTAGTTAATATTATAACCATTCAGTAGTTAGTAATTAATATTATAACCATTCAGTAGTTAGTAGTTAATATTATAACCAGTCAGTAGCTAGTAGTTAATATTATAACCATTCAGTAGTTAGTAGTTAATATTATAACTATTCAGTAGTTAGTAGTTAATATTATAACCAGTCAGTAGCTAGTAGTTAATATTATAACCATTCAGTAGTTAGTAGTTAATATTATAACCATTCAGTAGTTAGTAGTTAATATTATAACCATTCAGTAGTTAGTAGTTAATATTATAACCAGTCAGTAGTTAGTAGTTAATATTATAACCATTCAGTAGTTAGTAGTTAATATTATAACCAGTCAGTAGTTAGTAGTTAATATTATAACCATTCAGTAGTTAGTAGTTAATATTATAACCAGTCAGTAGTTAGTAGTTAATATTATAACCAGTCAGTAGTTAGTAGTTAATATTATAACCATTCAGTAGTTAGTAGTTAATATTATAACCATTCAGTAGTTAGTAGTTAATATTATAACCATTCAGTAGTTAGTAGTTAATATTATAACCATTCAGTAGTTAGTAGTTAATATTATAACCATTCAGTAGTTAGTAGTTAATATTATAACCAGTCAGTAGTTAGTAGTTAATATTATAACCATTCAGTAGTTAGTAGTTAATATTATAACCATTCAGTAGTTAGTAGTTAATATTATAACCATTCAGTAGTTAGTAGTTAATATTATAACCAGTCAGTAGTTAGTAGTTAATATTATAACCAGTCAGTAGTTAGTAGTTAATATTATAACCATTCAGTAGTTAGTAGTTAATATTATAACCATTCAGTAGTTAGTAGTTAATATTATAACCAGTCAGTAGTTAGTAGTTAATATTATAACCAGTCAGTAGTTAGTAGTTAATATTATAACCAGTCAGTAGTTAGTAGTTAATATTATAACCAGTCAGTAGTTAGTAGTTAATATTATAACCATATATATAGAGTAGTTGAGTGTCTGACAGTGAGTGTGAATAATGATGGAGGACAGTTAGAGATGGTCATCTCACCTCTGATCTTTGCTCTGAGTGGTTTTAGAGGGGGGGGGCTCCCTCCTCACACTGATCCATAGCAGAGTCCACTCCTGCTGGGAGAGATGAACTCTGTCACTACAACAACAACACTGATAATGTTCCTGAAGAACACGGAAGACATTCATTTCTTTAACACGTTAACACAACTTGTAATTTTTAGGTTGTAGCGGGTTCAGTTTTAAAGCTGGAGTGAAAATACTGGTTTCATATGAAACTAGTAAACCTGATGAATCCATCGATACCAACCAGGTCAGACTAGCTCATCGTGAAGGAACGCTCCAAACTCGTGATAAATCTTGGCGAAGAAGAAAAACACTGACACACTGACAGCTGTTGTTGCCTGTTGGGCTGCAGTTTGCCATGTTATGATCTGAGCATATTGTTTTATGCTAAATACAGAACCTGTGAGGGTTTCTGGACAATATCTGTCATTGTTTTGTGTTGTTCATTGATTTACAATAATAAATATATACATACATTTGCATAAAGCAGCATATTTGTCCACTCCCATGTTGATAAGATTATTAAATACTTGACAAATCTCCCTTTTAGAAACATTTAGAACAGATAAAAACTGTGTGATTAATTTGGGATTAATCTTGATTAAATATTGTAATCGATTGAGAGCCCTAATATATATATTTATAAACACATTTGTTTTACCACTTTACTATTTCATTATTATTGTTCTTTTTTAACAGTTAACTTATTGTTTTACTTCATTTATCTGCTTTTACTCTCTGAAACACTTTATAACATCTGTTTTGAAAAGTGCTACATAAATAAATGCATTATTATTATTATTATTATTACTATTATTATTATTATTATATAAAACAGTTCAAAACAGTGAAAAGCAGCTTACACCTGAATGCATCAGTAATAATAATCTCTTCATATCATGTACATTTAGCTGATAATACTTGTGTACTTTTACCTGAGTGACGTTTTCAGAGCAGAGCTTTAACTCTCACTAACAAAGTACTTTTACAGTGTTGTATTTGTACTTTTACTGCAGTAAAGAATGAACATTAGACTGCTTTACATCCTGTCATGAGTTTGAAACATGAATAATCAGTGAGTGTCAGTCATGTTTAATGTGTCACTTCTTGTCATCACACTAACAGATAACCTTCAGTCCTGTCACACTGTTTGTCATTTCATTTCTTATATATTGAGCTCCATAATGGTTAGCATGGTTAGCATGGTTAGCTACTGTAGTTAGAGCAGCTGGTGATCCTGAACACGGTGGCTAACAGCTAACTGTTAGCACAGAGCTAAACTCTTCAACACAAACAGCTTTTTACACTTTGATGAAACTAACATGAGATCAGCTGAGAGTCATTCAGCACTGAAAAGTGTCACTTACCAAAAGATTAACACGGAGGAAACATCTGCGTCACAACGGGACAAAGTGAAAGTAAAATACTGATTACACAAGAAGTCACCTGACAGAGAGAGGGGGGGGGGAGGGGGAGAGAGACACAGAGAGACAGAGAGAGAGAGAGAGAGAGACACAGAGAGACAGAGAGAGGGGGAGGGGGAGAGAGAGAGAGAGAGAGAGAGAGAGAGAGAGAGCTTATATACCAGCCAGTAGGGGAGAGTGGGGTGAGTGTAACCAGTTGTTATTTGAGGTGTTTTTAAAATGACAGTAATGTCTCCAACCAAAACATGAACATATATTTCAGGATGTGCTGCATCTTTGGGAAAAATCACTTTGGATCTGAAATAAACTGTTTTCAAAATATGACTTTATAGGTGGTAAAAAAAAAAAACCTTCCAAGAAAAAAGACAGATTATAAGTGTGATTGTTTCTAGATGTGTCAACCACCTGAATAAGTGGGTGTATTCACTGCAGCAGTGCATTCTCAAGAGAGATACTTTCTTACTAGTGAGAATACTAGTGATACTTTTACTTTAGTGAGAACTGACTCAGTGATTTTGCTAATGTAATGCCATCACCAACATTTTGATCTTACTGGTAGCCTACTGCCAAAATCCTTGTGTGATATGTAAAAAGTTGTTGTAAATGTACTTGGTTACTTTCCACCACTGAACCCTGAACATAGTTAAATCAAGTCAAGTCAATTTTATTTGTACAGCCCAAAATCACAAATTTTCCTCAGGGGGCTTTACAATCTGTACAGGATACGACACCCTCTGTCCTTTACAGTACGACCCTCTCATCGGATAAGGAAAAACTTAACCAAAAAAAACCTTTAACAGGGAGAAAAAATGTTATAAAGCTCAGGAAGAGCAACAGAGGAGGGATCCTCCTTCCAGGATGGACAGACGTGCAACAGATGTCGTGTGTACAGAGTAACAACATAATGAAAATACAACATAGACAATCCATATAACAAAAAATAATACATGTAATGTGAACATATGTGAGAAGGTGGCTCCAGGAGGATGTCAAGCAGCTTCCAGGCGTCGCCAAACAGGTAGAACCAGATCAACACAATCTCCTCTCCATGCCAGATAGATAGAGCCAGAGCAACACGACCTCCTCTCCACGGCAGATAGATAGAGCCAGAGCAACACGACCTCCTCTCCACGCCAAGATAAATGGAGCCAGAGCAACACGACCACCTCTCCACGCCAGATAGGTAGAGCCAGAGCAACACGACCTCCTCTCCACGTCAAGATAGATAGAGCCAGAGCAACACGACCTCCTCTCCACGCCAGATAGGTAGAGCCAGAGCAACACGACCTCCTCTCCACGTCAAGATAGATAGAGCCAGAGCAACACGACCTCCTCTCCACGTCAAGATAGATAGAGCCAGAGCAACACGACCTCCTCTCCACGCCAGATAGGTAGAGCCAGAGCAACACGACCTCCTCTCCACGGCAGATAGATAGAGCCAGAGCAACGCGACCTCCTCTCCACACCAGATAGGTAGAGCCAGAGCAACACGACCTCCTCTCCACGTCAAGATAGATGGAGCCAGAGCAACACGACCACCTCTCCACGTCGAATAGATAGAGCTACAGCCCGAGCAACACAACCTCCTCTCCACCGTGAACCTAGAGAAAGGACCATATTTTTCTTTCTAATTCAGGGTTGCTTAGTAATATAAACGTATGTTACCCATGCCAATAAGCCAGCTTGGACTGAGGTAAATTGTTAGAGAGGCTAAATCTCCTGGAGGACGGAGGTCCAGGTCTGTCATGTGGAATAAGGTCCCACCAGAGAGGCAGAGAGACGTCACAGAACGACTGATGGTCCATCACGGAGAGGCCTGATTCAAAGAAGAGAGAGGAGAGAGAGAGAGAGAGAGAGAGCGAGGCACACAGCAGTGCTTGTCGGACATAAACAACAGGGTTATAGAGAGGCAGCGGCTTAAAATGAATAATGTTCTCGTCGGCAGGACTGCTAGGCTGAAATTATACATTGAGACTGAGACCGACCCACCAGCTAACTAATTGAAAGTTAGGGCAAAAAGATGGGTTTTGAGTTTGGATTTAAAGACCTCTACAGAGTCAGACTGTCTGATGTCTATAGGGAGGTTATTCCAGAGGAAAGGAGCTCGGTAAGAAAAGGCCCTTTGGCCTGCTGACTTCTTTTTCACTCTGGGGACAGACAGGAGTCCTGTATTCTGAGAGCGGAGAGTCCTGGTTGGAGTATAAGATTGAAGTAGATCAGACAAGTAGGAAGGGGAGTACCCATTTACAATTTTATAGGTCATCAAAAGCACTTTAAAATCTGATCTAACATGGATCGGGAGCCAATGTAATGAAGCTAAAACTGGTGTAATATGGTCAAATGTTCTAGTTTTAGTTAAGATTCTAGCTGCAGTGTTCTGAACCATTTGAAGGCTTCTGGTACTAGAACGAGGCAGACCTGAGAGCAAAACATTACAGTAATCCAGTCTGGAAGATACAAAGGCGTGGATTAGAATCTCTGCATCGGCCATGGATAAAGAAGACCTGATTTTAGCGATGTTGCGTAGGGGAAAGAAAGCGATCTTTGTGATGTCTTTAATGTGCTGATCAAAAGAAAGATTTGAATCAAACATGACGCCAAGGTTCTTAACTGTTGAACTCTGGGATATCACACAGTTATCTAGAGTTACTGTTACCTGATCAAACTGATGTCTGTGTCGAGCAGGTCCAATTACCAGCATCTCAGTTTTATCCGAATTTAGGAGCAAGAAATTACTTGACATCCAGTTTTTCACCGCAGACAGGCAGGCCTCTAATTTAATAATTTATGATCGATCCTCTGCTTTTATCAGCAGATACAGCTGAGTGTCATCAGCGTAACAGTGGAAATCAATTCCATAACTACGTATAATTTGGCCAAGAGGTGCGATGTATAGGGAGAAGAGCAGAGGGCCAAGAACAGAGCCCTGAGGTACGCCATATTTCACCTCAGAGAATATTGATGTCTTATTATTAAAAGAGACACACTGTGTTCTTTCAGATAAATAAGATTGTAGCCATGCTAGAGCAAGCCCAGAGACGCCATGTTTGTTCTCTAGTCGGTCAAGGAGTATACGATGATCAATAGTGTCAAAAGCTGCACTTAGATCCAGTAGTAAAAGTACCGAGGTGGAATCTGAATCCATGTTTAGGAGCAGATCATTTACGACTTTAGTGAGCACAGTTTCGGTGGAATGGCAGGCCCTAAAGGCAGACTGAAAGGGTTCGAAAAGATCACTAAATAATATATGGTCAGAAAGTTGCTGAGACACCACTCTTTCTAGAACTTTAGAAAAGAATGGAAGGTTTGAGACTGGTCGATAGTTATTTAGAGACCCTGGGTCCAGATGTGTTTTTTTAAGTAGAGGTTTAACAATGGCTGTCTTGAAACTAGTGGGAACAATACCAGACGTAAGAGACACGTTGACAATATTCAACATTGTTGGTCCCAGCCATGGCCATAGATCTTTAAAAAGTTTAGCTGGTAAGAGGTAAAGGAGGCAGGTGGTAGGTTTAGAAGCTGAGTTTATATGAGGCTGAACTTTAACAACTCCTCCAAAGTCACATGATGAGGCTGAAGTTTAATAGTTTTGTAGCTGGACTCTAATGCAAAATAATAATACTAATAATAATACATTTTATTTGGTGGCGCCTTTCAGGACACCCAAGGACACCTTACAAAGATAAAATAATAATCAAACAGATAAAAACAGCCAGACATGACAGAGATACATTTAGGGAAACACATGTGATGGACTGATGGACTGATGGACACTACAGAGAATATGCCAGTTTGAACAGGTGAGTTTTGAGGTGGGATTTGAATGTTGTGATAGTGTCAGACTGCCGGATGTGCGGAGGGAGGGAGTTCCAGAGCCTCTGGTGAGAGATTAAAGATTTAAATTTCGAAGAAAAACACCGCCTACTGACCAATCAGAGCTCAGTGTGCAGATCGTATGGTAATATTACACAAATACGAAGAAGTTTAAGTCATAATCCAGGCTAAAAACAACACAGTTTAAACTGACAAATGCAGGAAGGACAGATTGATTTATGCTGCGGGTGTTTACTGCTTTGAATTATATTTTTATATTTATTTTTTTACTTGCTCTTGAGTCCGTTTCACACCGCAGGAAACGGGGACGCACCTGACAGAAGGTTTAAATAGTTATACACGCCGTTTGTTTAATAATGGGTATAATAACGTGTAACCGTCCATCCAGCCATCAATATAATTTCTTATTGCTATTTATAACCCGACGAATTTATCCGACTTTTGAGTGTTCCGTTAAATTAATAAGTCTGTTAATTTACGCATTCACACATCGGGAGTTTTTTCTTCTGCCAGCTGTCCTTCCTGCATTTAGCAGCTTCAACTGTGTTACTTTTAGTCTGGATTATGTGTTTAACTTCTTCGTATTTGTCTAATATAGTTTACTCTTCCTTTGTAATATGTGCTGCTCTGTCTGTCTGTCTGCTGACAGTAGACTTGTCCATGTCTGTGATTGGTCAGATGCTGCAAACACCGCCCCGTTCACGTGAACACGCTCATAACCAGATCGAGAAACCCTGGGTTGACTTACCGAGTTGATAACCACCTTCGTAGGACAGTTTAGCTGGAACTCGTTTGTTAGGGTTGGTTAAGCCAGATAACGAGAAGATACCCAGGGTATGTTGAACTCGCTTCGTAGTACGGGCCTCTGGACTGATCATTCCCTCCAAACACACAGTCTCTATCGTCTCCTCTCCTGCTGATTCCTCTGTAACTCACTGATATAGAAACCTCTCCTCTCCACTCGACCTCCCAGTAACAGCGACCAGTCAGACCAGTTCTACACAGCAGCTGAGGATAGTAGATAAATCTGTCTGGATGATCAGGATATGACTGATCCTCCTTCACCCATGTCACCTTCCTGTTGTTGTCAGACAGTTTGAGGAATCTGTTTGCTGTGTTTGTGTCCAGTTCCAGTTCACAGACATCTGATGGAGAGAAGAAGACACAATACAGCTGCAGGTTAACATCTGGTGATTTATTAACAACTCTACTGACAATTACTGAAAGAAAACTGACATCTTATATTCAACTATGAACGATGTTAATCAGGGCTGGACTGGGACAAAAAATCGGCCCTGGCATTTTGGCCCAGACCGGCCCCATCACCGCCCGTTTGTGCTGTGTGCACCATGTTTTGTTGAAGGCTCTATTCGAGGAAATACCTTCAAATGTGGTTGTTTTGTATACTTGCCAACCTTGAGACCTCAAACCTCAAAAATAAGGAGGGTTTCAAAACCAAAGCGCGGGGTCTGCTGGTCCTCCCCCAGAAAAATTTGAGTTTCAGAGACTTTGTTTCCTGAATTCTGGTGACTTTAAAACAATGAAAATAACAAAATAATAAGTACACCGCAACAGCATGTTATGTTGAACTTCTAATTTTACCTTTAATCTCAGGAAAGAAAACTGAATAATTTGCCCCTCTGGCATAAACTTTGCGTGTGAATATCTAGCATAAACTAATATTCATAAATTATAATTCATCTTTTTGCCACTGCTGTCCCTTTTTAGGATTATATTGCTTTACAGTGCCAGAAACAGTGATGCTGAATTCCTTATTAAAAAAAATTGAGAACTTCAGCTGGGTCTCATACAGTATATCAGTAATACATCAGATCATCATTAATGTTTGTTGAGTCTTATTGGACCTATCACATTCAGACTCTGATGGGGGGGCATTAGATTCCAGGGGTGGCCCGTGCCGGCCCCGCCCCCCCCTCTTTGGCCCCGCCCCTCTTCGGCCCCGCCCCCCTCTTTGGCCCCGCCCCCCTCCCCCAGACA